>VRYO01001681.1:6208626-6358422 GCA_009812075.1 Sialia sialis | reverse complement strand
GGCTTATATTTGGGTGCGGCTTATATATGGACAAATCCCGTGGTCTGCCCGGCTACTCGGATGTGCAGCTTACATTCAGGTGCGGCTCATAATCATGAAATTACTGTACTTTGTGTCATCTTGGATTTAATATCATTTAGAGAAGCTTAAAAGAAATCTGAATTATTTTTCCTTTTTCTTTCTTCCTATGCTTAGTTTTGACACTGGAAAGAACTAATTTTGTCTCTTTTGCCATACAATTATAGCAAAAATACTTAACCTATTTTAAATGCACTTGCATTCATTTTATCAAAAGTTCATTTTCTTCCAGATGCATTTACAAATAAATACAAAACTCCATCCATACTAGAAAATAGTCACAACATAATATTCACGTGTAAAAGATTCCCTATAAATCAAATCCTTCTCACTACAATGAAGAGAAAAGAAAATTAGGAGAAAGAAAATAAGAACCTGAATAACCATAAACTCTGACATGCTAAAAGACAGACAAGTGAGGAGGAACAACAGGCTGGGCACCTGAAGAGTAACTGTTCTTTAAAAGTGAGACTGAAGCAAAGGAGATATAAAGTACCCCAGCCTTTTCCTCAGCTTTTGTCACTATGTTTCCCCTGCAGTCAATAAAGAATGAAGATTATCCTTAGTCCTCCTTTTGTTATTAATGTATTTATAGAAACTTATAAAATTTTCATCTACAACACAAGCCAGATGAAATTCTACTTGGGGTTTGATCCTTCTAATATTTTTCTGGTATGATCTCTTAACATGCTTGTTATCCCATGTTCCCTGCCCTTTCTTTTAAAGTGCATTTTTTTTCCTGAGTTCCAGTAAAAACTTCCTGTTTAGCCAGCCTTGACATTTGGAACATGGGGACGGCCTTTAGGATTTCCTTCTTGAAGAGGGTCCCACCTTCCTGGACTCCTTCGCCTTTCAGGACTGATTCCCAAGGGACTCTGCAGACTAGTTTTCTAGAGAGGCCAAAGGCTGCCCTTCAGAAATCCAAGTTGATAACTCCTCTCCTTACTTCTCTGAGAATTAAAATTGTGATTACTGTGCCCGAGAGAGGCCCCAAGCACCAGCCCTTCCACATTCACTGCAGGTCCAGTGGGATGCCTTCCCTAGCTGGCTCACTCACCAGCTGTGTCAGCTGTGTACAGAACATTTTGTCTGCCTCTTCATCTTGGCTAGGTGGTCTATAACACACTCCCAACCTGATTTCTGCCTTCTTGGCCTTCCCTCTGATTCCTGCTCATAAACATTCAGCCCTCTTTCCTTGCCTATCACAGAATGGTTAAGGTTGGAAGGGATCACCGAATACCATCTAGTCCAACCTCCCTGAATATCTCCAGTAAGGGAGACTCTCTGGGCAGCCTGCTCCAATGCAGTCACCTGCAGAGTGAAACAGCTCATCCTCATGTTCAGATGGAACCTCCTGTGCATCAGTTCCTGCCTCTTGTCCCATTGCTCAGCACCACTGGGCAGAGCCTGGATCCTTCTTCCTGACACCCTGCCTTCAGATACTTACAGACAGTGATGAGGTCCTCTCTGTCTTCTCCAGGCTAAACAGCTGTCCCTCCTGAAGAGTTTATGGCCATCCATTGCAGCACTCCAGGCTTGGCCTCAAAGAAAACTTTCATTTGATGGAGAGAGCAGAGCATGCTGTGAGTGCTCTTGATCCCTGTGGAGTGTGATCTGCCAGACAGCAGAGGAGGAGTGCTCCTCCACACCATCATGGTGAGCACTCACACAGCAAAGGACAGAATGGGTCCCTCAGCTGAGGGACTGGCATTGCTCTAAGTTTGGCAAAACAAACGTGAATTTTTCAAACACGCGACATTTCTGATGTTGAAGCTGTTCTAGGAGAATTTCAGCAAACTCTGTGAGTGTGAGACACCTT
This sequence comes from Sialia sialis, assembly GCA_009812075.1. Taxonomy (NCBI): domain Eukaryota; kingdom Metazoa; phylum Chordata; class Aves; order Passeriformes; family Turdidae; genus Sialia; species Sialia sialis. Next base: position 6,356,525 of record VRYO01001681.1, on the reverse strand, counting down.
TAGAGACCATTCAGTACTATTCACATGCCTCTCCAAGCTATTTAATTTATTGCTGTCATCTAAATGCCTTAGCAATCCTGGAAATATTTCTTTATATTCATACATTTTGGAAGCTATAATAGTTAATGCCTGTGGAATAAAAGGTGTGTCTATAGATTGCCGTATATTTTTGTGTAGGTAGCTACACATAAATGCAACCACAGGCATTCAATAATCTTAAAAAAAGTCTGAATGCTGAATTCAGATCCAATGTGCCTATTGATTAAAATGCCAATAACAGCTATGTATTGTAAAACTAGGGACAGATTGCAAGATTATACATGGAGCACACACTTGTTTAGATTATGTTATTATCCCTAGTGAAAGTAGTCCACATAATTGTTCTGTCAAGTAAGATTTTTACACTGCAAGTTAGAAAAGTGTGGGGGAACCTGTTAACCCCACTTGTCTGACCTGTTCATGTCAGAAGTATTTTTAGTTGGAGCTTCAGAATGAACAAACCACATAAAATCTATACCCCCTTTCTAACATTATTATCCCCCCTGCTGGCTTAATTTATGTGTTTAATTCTGGTTTGCTGGGTGCAATATGGCTAATTGCTTGAGAACTGTGCAACCTTACAAGTGAAATTTTGCTTTTATAATTTGTAGCACATCAAGTGTAATAATGTTCATTTAATTTCTGAAAAAGATAATTATGCTAATAGAATTATTTGAATAAAAATTTGCACTCTTCACGGGATAATGTCCTCTACCTCTTATTTTATACTGATGTAAGTCTGTAAGGAATTTTTAATAATGTACTTCAACTCAGGGCCAGGAAGGGCTAGACAGAAACAAAGGACTGACAGGTCTTAAATGGGACAAAAAGGTTTCAGAGGCCTTTGCAGCAAAAGCTGCCAGAAGTGATGCAGGTATTGAATTTGGATAGATGCTACAAGATGCAGTAACCAGCCCTGGTCACGTGTGGGGATGTGGTCTTGCTATGTTTAGCTAATAAAGTGAGGGAGGAAAAAAAGACACTGCAGGTCAGCAATTGCATTACATGCCAGCAGGGCTTGTGAGGTGTAACCCTTCGTGCAGATATCCCATTGCCTCCCCAAAATGTGTGGCCGCTGAGAAGAGCCAGAACTGTGTGAGACTGACCATGCAGAAGCTGCCACCCACAAGGATGTGGCACTCAGCTTCTTCCACCACCCTGGAGAGGCAGCTGGATGGAAAGTACAGCGGCAGCAGAGGGACAGCACCTCCCTCAGTCCCAGGGAAATGCAAAATCTATTTTAGAGCCATCCATTAGGCAGCAGTTAGGCATGATGGCTTGGAACTGGCTCATAAGGTACCGCACATACTGCTCTCTGGTGCCCAGACATCCTCCATGCTGGACAAACTCTGTTTCAGCATTTGGGCAGTGTCCTCTGGAGCACTATTGATCAACAAAGAAGCTTTTAGGGTGAGAAAGGTCATTGTGAGGCAGGGTTAGCCAGAGGTCTGCTAAGATGTAGCCCCACATGAGCCAACATCTCATCTGACCATCAGCCTGAGAGATGCACATTCAGGCCATTCCATGCCACCAAGCCACAGCTGAAGCATCCTGAGAGATGCCTTAGGGCTTTTGCTGTTCAAGGGTGGATCAGTTTAATTTTCCTGGAGTCATTAGGATTGTTGCTGTACCAGGTGACTGCTTGCAGTGGGGAAATCATGCTTTCAGCTAAGCTCTCTTTGCATGCAGCCTGTAGGATCCCTGTGCAAATGAGGTGTTAAAGCAGCATAGTTTGCTGTATTTTATTTTGGATGAGATCAGTTGTCATTGTGACCAGATTTAAAAATGTGTGATCCCCATCTCTTCCCAGAGTAAACTTCTATTCCCTGGCTCTTGCATGTGTTGCTCAGTGAGAGGCTGTATCTGTCAGCATTAAACCACACTAAAATCTCCTGCAGCAGTATACAGTTCTTGCTCCTAAAATTGTACTGTTGGGGGGTTCCAACGTTGATTATTGAATTTGTAGCAATTTCCTAGACTTGGAATGAAGAAACTGTTGCAAGTCCTCTGTAAATGGCTTAAACAGGGAAGTATGATAAATGAAAGTATCTAAAGGTGGTGACTTTTATACTAGAGCAATATAAAATACCACGATTAATGCCCAGAGTGTCAGTTCATGTTTTCTCCCTGAATTATTTCATGAGGGTTTTTTTACATGCCATTACTATATTTACAGGTGATAAAAGAGCAGGATTGGCAGTCTAGGAGCTTGAAAAAGCTGTTTATCCATGGAAAGGTTGTTGTTATGTGCAGCAAGTTTTGCACAACTTTCTTCCTTTTACCGTGTTTTTGTCTTCCTCCTCCTTCTGCACTAAGTTAATCATTCATAGAATTGGTGATTTCAAGGTCACAAATAAGGAAACACTTTGTGCAGCTTCTCGTTTTTGCTGGAAAATAGGGGGACTGAGGTCAAGTCTATTCATTTCACAAATGCTGGCTGACATTAATATCTGAATGCTTTCTTGATTTCCTCTGTTGGGTACGGGAAATAGCTTTAATATCTTGTATACCGCAATGTGGTAGCTATTGCCTTTTAATGTTGATCCCTGTAGACCATCAATCCCTAACTAGTGTGGCTACTTACTGAAACTGAGATGGTTTCACACTGATTTATAGGTAAAAGATTCCTTGTCTCATGACTAATTCCTCAAGTTGTATGGTTCCATTCAATTTTTTAAATTCCTTTGGCCATCAATCACTCTGATTTTCAGGTAGAACTCTTCACTGATTTGATTGTGGAGTACTTAAGAACATTACTGGATTATATGGCCACATGTTTTTATGAGGCTGAGTTACTTAATTATGTCAGAACATTTGTTTTTGAGATTTTTTTTTTTTGTTTTGTGTTCCTTTGATAGCTTTAAATACAAAGTGCCTTATAACTGGGGAAGAACAAGTTTGTATGAAATAAAAATGGCTATGGATCTTCACTGAAAACACATAGTGAGGCTATTTTTACTTTCATTGCTGAGTTTTGCAGAATAAACAGATTACAATAAACAGAATACAGAGAGATGATAGCATTATTATTATTATTTATACGGCACCATAAATGTGCATTCTGCTTAACATACAAATAAAAGCTATCTCAGGAGATCACTTCAAGTTCAACTCCAGCATAAAGCACAACTTTCTCCTGAACATTTCCTTTTTTTCACTGTTGTTAAAAACAAATGTTTCAGACTGGAGTGCATTAAACTGAGGAACTGAAATCCTTAGCAAGGCTCAAAAGGAACGTAATTTGATTGTACTGCTTAAATGTACAGCCCAAACTCACTCTGTGATAAAAATCCTCCTACCTACAGGGAAGGCCAGAGCTGATGCAACACTCTCACCAAAGCTGCTGGAATCCAGCAGTGCTCTGAACTTTTGAAAATTAGGAAGATTTTCAATGTTTTTAAAGGTGATGCCTCCTTGCAGGGCATAACACCTCACAAACATTATTACAATATGTCAAACTCTGTATTAAGTGCTCATTTCCAACCAAGACCTTAATAATTTAAAATTTTTTATTCTCTTATTTTTTAAAGAAAATAAATAATGAAGTGATTCAGGCCCAGAGAAGCTCTGTGAGGAAGGAAATGGAGACTGAATACATTTAGGAACCCCAGTTGGAACACTGATCCAGGTGATAAGTTGTGGAAGCTCACCTCCTAAGGTGTTGAGAACATGTACATGCACTCTTGTTGCCCATAGCCATGAACTGGGAACCACAGGAGTGAAGGGAAAAGCTCACTCCAGAGGCACAAAATATTCCAAATAAACAGCTTTAAAGGAAAGTCACTGAAAATACTAACCAACTAACAACAAATTAATTGCAAATGGAGTTAAATTAGTTAAAAATACTAATTAAAATAAATGTCTATATATTATAGTGTTAGGAGATTTCACAGGGAGGAAAGAATGTTTGTTAAAAGACTTTGTAATTTGCAAGGCCATAGAGGAGACTGGCAGGTGCCAAGCCCTTTGGGGATAAATCATGGCCAAGCTTCAGAAGTCAGGAAGGAATATGAGTTTCAGTGTATCTGCAGCTAGGATCTTTGGCAGCATGCAAGGTTTTGTGTGCCAAAGGGACACCTCTTCAGAACAAATTCTTTCTTTTAGAACTTAATTGTTAATGTAAAACCCCATTAATACAATTGTGGCAAGGAGATTTATCTAACTTTAATTCTTGACAAACTGGGTAGTAGATTTTTATTTTTTTTTTTGACACCTGTGGAAATTCACCAAGCAAAAAAAAACCCAAACAACTTCCATCCTTTTGAGCAATGAATTGTGCTGCTGTCGGTGCACTGAACCTTTACTGCAGCAATGAGAAATATTGTCCCAGTAAGAATACCACCCTACTCACACGTCTTTTCAGCATAACACAAAGATAACCCAATTCAAAACCTTTCCCCTGACAACAAATATTCAGAGCAGGCTCCCCAGAGCCATCTTCATCTGTTGTCCCTGTTTTCTCACACAGACGTCACAGGAATGCTGAGGCTGGAAAATTTTTAGCTCCTCTAAACACAAGGTAATCCTATCCTTTCTAATAATCACTGTCAATTAACTGTGAATTCCTGAAGTGCCAGCTAAGCAGTGATGGAGAATAGACTTCAACGTATTCTAAATCTGTACTGGAGAACAGGAGTATTTAATTTTTCTCTGTGCAAGAGTTTGTTTTGAGCATATGTCCTGAATTCTTCATAAACTGCAGGAGTAAACAGAGAGTGCTGCAAAACAGTGTTCAAAAAGTCCTCCAGATACTGTGTGTGTCTTTAAGTCACGAACAAAACTGATTTGTGAAGTCTGTGTTGAATACTTCATTTTCAGTAAGAACCTGTAGATGCCTATTTTTCTAAGAAAGAGAAGGAAAAGAAGCAAGTCCTTGCTTCCAACCAAGTAAGACCTGACAATTTCAAGTAAATATGTACTAGCACTGCATTATATCCTCAAGTTGCAAAAGTCAGTAGACTGGAAATGTGCATCATTCCAAATCTGAATGGATGAAAGGGCTTTGGTTTCTCAAGGGTTTGTCTATAGCAATTCAGACCATGTTAGAATTTGGGAATTTGTCCTTTTCTATTAGTTTGACCTAGGGGTTAGGAAACAACTCTACTGGAAAAAAATCTGGACTCGTGTGAATTTAGCAGAACTTTTGTAGTCAGCCATGTCTAGAGTGGGATTTTCTTGATTGTCTAAAACAACTGGAAGCAAATAGCACAGTCTGAAGGAAAGCACTGTAAAACCAAGGAGAAAATTTCTTTTCCAGGGATTAGAAAACACAGAAGCCAATTCTGTTGAATTGAAGCCCATCTTTACAGTCCTTCCCAGTGTGATAATTGATTTCAAATATCTTTTGAAAACAAGGGATGGCATCCAAAAAAAAGTCTCTCTTGTATATCTGGCTGGCATTTTTTATTACAATCCAGTTTCTGAGGAAATGTTTTTGGACACAGTCCTTTTTCTGACCTGAAAAAAAAAAATCAGGAAGATTATAAAGCAATTCCAATGAGGGAAATAAAAATTTACCTGGATATTTTGTTTTAAAAGTCTCAATCAACAAATAGCCTCTAAATCACCAAACAGCCCCTAAAGCTGATTGAAAGCCTAAAACAAAATTGCTGTTTAAGATCTAAAGGAAATTCTCTCTTGTCTGTGCAGAGGGGTTCAGCTAGTGTCTTGAGGTCTGCTCCAGATGTTTTTAAATCTGCATGTTTTAAATTTGCCTTACCTTGACAATCCTTCCCAAGACTATCCAGGAAGAGGTCTGTGTGCTCTGAGAATTCTGAAATGAAGAGAATTCTCCAAAGTGATCTTAGTGCTAACTTCAGCTGCCTCTGGCCCTCATCCAGCAAAGCACTTAAATCTGTTCTCTTTGAAATTGGTTTGGCGATGTCAACAGGGCTTCTCACATATCTGCAGTTAAATACCAGCATAAATGATTATTTAGATCCAACCCCTCTCTATCAAGGCTTGAAGTACCCACAGTAGTCACTGTAAGGGAGGGCCTTGTTTCATATTTCTGTTGATCATGTTAACATGTTATTCTTCTCTTTCTACAGACTTGTTTGACTTGCCACACACTGCTCTGGTTCAGGCTCCAGGGCTTCTTTGGGCAAATTCATCCCTCCCAATCTAAACATCACCACACAACCCCTTCAATCACCTCCTTGGTATCCACACATATTTACTGCAGTGGCCTGTGTCCATTGCTGGGGAGTGCTGACCTTCAGTAAAGCCAGCAGTGGCCTTTACTAATTAAAGAACAACTCACCTTCTGTAGCTTTGCCTTCAATTCCTCTTAGAAATCCTTTTCTCCTTAATAGAAAAATGTCTAGGTGATGGAACAAAGCACAGTCGTCTGGTGACCCTAGATTGTGTAGAAATCTAATACCTGCCTTGCAAGCTGGGGATCCACCTTCCCTTTCTTTTTTTTTTTTTTTTTTTCCTTTTTTTTTCCTTATAACTTTGTAAAAGCTAATTGGGAAGCAATTACAGCTCAACACTTAATAGACTTTCACATTTCAACAGCAAACAATTTTCTTCTGTTTTTCAGAGGCACACTCTGGGCAATTTGCTCCCTTTCATAGAAGGTAGGTAGTCTGATCTTGGCTAGGGAAGAAGGCTGCAGTACATCACTTTTATTACCTTCTTTATATGAGAATAAATGTTTTATAAAAGTTCTGAAAATAATTTCTTATGTCAGGGAGGGAGAAACTTAGTTCTGATACTCAAAATGCTTTAATTAGTTTTCCCTGAGTCTGTTTTCTCTGTTATCCCACTACAGCTGAATCAGTTTTATTACCCTGAAGAAATAATTTGCTCTTATTAAGACCAAGTACTCCGTTCAATAATTTAATATGTTACATTCATCTTTAACATTAAAAGGCCTGAGACAAAGTTCACTGAAATCAATGGAAATTCTGCTAGGGACACCAAATGGCTTTGGATCCTTTTAAGAGAGTTTTAGTCTGAAGAATCATCTATATTGTGGTTATTATCTGCAGCACATCTAGCTTGGATATTATTAGAGGTGTAATTATGGCAGTCAAGGGCTCAGTGAGGCCAAATGGCAAGTATTTATGCAAGTCCTTGAGCAGGTGGAGCCTTTTATAGTCTGAGTTCTTTGCTGCCATGGTTACACTACTACAAATACCTGCCCTTGTTACCTTAAACTTCGTTTACTTACAGTTACACAAGTTGCAGTCACTCCAGTATAGCTGAATTTACTTTCCCTAGAGTTTTCTTGTGTTATGGTGATTTCATCCCTTAAATAAGAGATATATCTCTGTCTGGTTTTCCTTCATCTCTGGCTGGATCACACTACTGCTTGTCAGCAGTCACCTGTAACAGACAGTCTTCTCTAGCAGTATTGTCATTTTCACTTACAGTCTATTTTCTTCTTTCATTACTCAAAAAGGTTTTAATGCTCCTCCTTTTCTGATAGGTAATTTTTGTTCCTAGCCACCTGTATTTCCCTCATGGATCTATTAATGGCAATAAATTAATCCCCAGCTGCATTACAGTATGGTTGAGTGCCACTGTATTGACAATTGAGCCAGAAAAGCCCTTCTAGCTCAGTTCCTCAGAGACTGAATATAAAAAGCTATCCTAGAACATCCTACACTGATATCAAGCAGTATAAAAATTGTGTTGTGTGCTGGAAATATGATTCTGCTCCAATTGATAGTGAAGCCTAATGATTATCAAATGTGTTTTGGAAGTGTCCAGTATGCTTGTTTATCAGTCTGAGAATCAAGAACATGTATTTTAATTTCAGGAGAAAAAAACTAATATGCCACAATAAGCATCTTAAATACATATATTTATTTAACAAGCGAGAAAGTCCCTTATCATGTTCATTGATAGTCAGGAAAGCAAAATCTGATGTTTGTGAGTAATCTTACGTACTCAACTATAGTCTGGTTTTGTTATGGTCCTGTATGTCCAGTTGAAATTCCTTCACTATAACCTACTGGGACATTATGGGCCAGATCCAAAGCTGGGTCAGATCAAGATTAATGGTTGCACTCAATCTTTGAAGTCTTTTCCATCCTAAATGATCCTATGGTTCTAAGAAGGGGCAGCTTGAAAATCAGAGTCTCTTTTTTCCTTGTACACTATTTCAAAATGTAATGAAAATTCCTTAAGACAGGTAGTTTTGTGTCCTCATTTTTAACTGCTTTAATTTTATTTATTTATTTATTTTACGCTTATGAGAATTTAGGCTAGGCATAAATAATTTCCTCTAAGTTTTTTTCACAGTAGTGAAATCCTTAATTTTTTAAGGCATACCCTGAATCATGTGGGGGAGGCACAGAGTAATCTGGATACAAGAACTGGTATCTTGAACCCTATAATTAATTTTAAAGTCATGGTACTGGAACTCTTCCACCATCTGTGCCCTCGATGCATGGACTTCATGAGAAGTATTGCTACAACCTCTAAATGGAAGGAAAAATGAGTGAAAAAAATTGAGTTATTAAGAACAGAGCTATTTTCCTGATGAAACATGACTCATGCTGACAATGGAGATTCAAAGTACTCTGCAGATTTAATAGTCATAAGAAATATTTCACTGGTGATAAGTGATGCTTGAGAAAGATAAATTTTGAAGGGAAAAAAATTCTGCTTGAGTTTGTGCAGACACTTGTGTATCTCTTTTCTTGGATACCTTTACCACAACATCTATAAGGAATCAATGCCTAGGCTTGGTTAAAATTAAGATGAGCTTAATTTCTAAGCCTAACACAGGTAAGCCCAAATACATTGGAGTTTTGTTCCATACTCCTTCTACTTTTTTTTTTTTTAACTCCGGAACAAAAAGAGGTTAAGAATATACTGATATGCCTGCACTGATTAAGTGAATGATCCTGATACAACTAATTAATAATGTATATTCTTACTTATCTTGAAGGGTAAAGGAAGACAACTCTTGGCAGACAGATTTATAACACTCAAAATACCTGATGTGAAAGCAGGAGCTCAGAAGCCAAAGGAGGCACAGGCAGATTTTATGTCTTACTGTCTATTCTTCTTTGGGAGGTTCTGAAATATGATTCAAAAAAGATCTTACCATGAGTGTATGTAGGTGAAGATAGGACTTATTATACATTAATTATAATCTACCACAAGCCCATCAGAAGGCTATTGCTGGACCAAAGAAAAATACCTTTTTAATGCAGTCTTGATGGTGTACAAATCCATATCACAGTTCCTGCTATGTATGTAAGAACAAGTGTATTACCTTTTGCAAAATTTCTCAGCTTTTCCAGAGGGTTTTAAAAGCCAATATCAGTGTTGATATAATATAAAAGAAAGGTTTTGTTCTTACACTTTTTAAATGTGCAGTGCATAGTTGATATTCTTCATACAATACTGGTTTTTAATGAGGTAAAATCTGTACAAAGTGTCTGTTTCTTGACTGATAGAAAAGCAGCAGAAGAAATTAGTATCATGAGAGAATATTATTTGCTTCTCCTGACACTATCTTTTTGTCTTCATAGCTGAATCCTTTATTATTTTCATCCTTGCTCTATTCAGACCTTGGGGCAGGGAATACTTGTGGAGCAGGATATACCTCCAAGCACACTGAAAAGCCTTATGTGTGAGCTCCTGCAGTGATTCTTTAAATCCTTGAGCTAATCTATTGTCCACCTTCTCTATACCCAATGCTCTGTTCTTCTTTTTCTCTGTTTTCAAGTTGGACAATTCTATTTTCCGCTTCACCGCAATGAGAGTCAAAAGCCTTTGATTTATACCCCCAGTTCTCTCATTTACAGATAGTACCATTACAGGGATTTTTCACTATCCATTCTGCTTTCAGGTAAGGTTAGAAGTGCTCTGGATCTTGACAGCTGTGCAGCAGCAATAGGCTCAGGAGAGCTGCAAGAATGAGTCATGTGCTCTCTGGTGGCAAGTGGGGAGGAATTTGTATTCTCAAGCTGTAAGAGCTGCTTTTCTCCTCTTTTATTTCAAAACAAGACTTATCCCTAGGTGTTCTAGCCAACTAAATTGATCAGCAAAGCCACTAGTTTTAGGTCAAGAAGAAAAGAAATATGTTTTGAAGCACAAAAAATGCATCACCTCCTTTCGAATAGGAGGACAGCCACACTTCTGTCAGTGCTTCTCATAGGCTGCTACCCTTCCCTTCACCCCCACGGACTGCTGGATGAACTTCTGGGGTTCCCAGAAGAAAGTGGGTGCACCCCTTCACTCAAGTACTCCTTGTCCAGCCAACCTCTTTTGATTGCAGTCTCTGGTGGTGCAGACTGCAAGCTGTCCTCTAACAGCTGTACTTATGCTATAAATGTAATTGTACAAGCTTCTTATCCAAAGCCAAGCGCCCTTGGTGAGCCAGCCTTTGCTAGCAGTGGGCAGCAGAGTGTTTACAGAAAGGGACAAGTTTCAGGTCATGTATATGTGGAGAAAATCTTAGAGAGATGCCCAAATCCTACTGGAAGCTGATAGGAACTAAGCGCTTAACAAACCCATTTTACTCCAGCATTCCTTTTCCTGAGATAGAGATGTATTGCACATGCAGGACTCTAAGGTGTGGTTTGTTCCTGTTAAAAATGAATGAAAGAAAGGAAGAACTCAATGACATTGCTTTCCACTGAGTCTAATCAGGTTCCAATATTTTTATATTTTTATATTTTTTCCTGGTTTATACTTTTTCTTAGCTAGACTCTTAAATATATGTAGAATATACACTACAACAGAGAAGATCTAGGGGTATAAAACCCCCTATTCAATTCTCTGAAAACCCCTGATTTAAATTCACTGCACTGATACATTTTGAAAATTAATTTTCCTGTGCATAAAAGGGTTAAAACAAGCATCCAAAGTGATTCTGCAGATAATGATAGCATTTAACAGCTCCATGAGTGCCAATATTAATACTATGCTGAGGTATATGGTGAGAAGGAGAGCAAAGTTTTTACTGCTTTTCATAGATGTTTTTTGCAACCAACACTCGGCCAAACTGGGAATAAGATGGCAGTGCCACATTACTTTATGTCCTGCTAGCTGTATGACACCTCTGTTTAATGCAGCCTACCTCCAGCACACTGAATCAGCCTCACAAAATATCAGCCTCTTTCAGAAACAGCTGCCAGAACTAATTTCAGGAAGGCAAGTGGAAGACCAGGCATATCTTTAAGCTGGCAGTCAGGGAAAAACTCTTTCTGGAAATTTTTTTTTGAGGACAATTTATTTTGTAGCATCACTTTAGGGCAACAGGAAGGGTCAGAAGTTAAATGGGAGAGCAATTTGTTGACAACATGGGGAAAACACTGCTAGTGGACTTTGAAGTGGGAAATGTTTCTTAAAAGCACAACAGATGGAAGCTGATCATTTTGCTGCTTGCAGGACACAGAATAGACATGCTGTCAATTACCTAAAAGACTGCACAATTTGTCAAATATGAGTCGAACAAGAAGTGAAAGAGAAGTTATCTGTATAGGGGAGTTCAATGCACAAGTTAGCCCAGCTGAGTGAAAAATCTCTAGCAAGAGATCCTTACTTTAAAGCATATTTTTGATCCCAGATAAAAGATTACACTTAGCACTGGTGCTTTCTCTTGGTGTTGTTTTTAGGTTGGTTTTCTCAATGCAATGTTGTTTAAACACTCAGACTGTCTACTTATTTTTTGGTATCATGCCAGGCTTTTTAAATCAACTGGTGATTTTTGACAAAGGGACAGAGGTCTCAGATATGCTCTCTTCCTACACAATTACTGCATACAGACGTTTTGATAGAGAACTCTCTGGTAATGTCTTCTTGTTGCAGTATGAGCACAAACCATATCAGGCACCAGTGAGTCTGTACTGATGAAGTGTGGCCTGAGAAACAAAGCCAGAGAAAGGCAGGTTTCATACTTTGTGCTGCTTTTGAAGTTTAATTTTTTTCCACAGCCTGCTAAATTCAGTAGCTAGTTTATGAGAAAAGACTATCATATTTATAAAAAGGCATACATTGACAAATTAATTCATTATTGTCATTATTGTCATTGTTAAAAATATTTGAAAACTTATTATGGTAAGCCTTCCATACGCATCTAGGCATCCAAGGAAGAAATGGCCTGATTAATTTTCTGTTTAAGTCAAACCCAGCAGTTTATTTGCCTAAAATGCTGTACTACATCAGGGCATTGTAAATGATACTATGTGGGAAGTACTTGACAAGTGAGCTTGTAATGCTGGCCATGAGCCATCAAAAAAACTTGAGTCTATGTGGTTTTGACCAAAAAAAACCCCAAAAAAACAAGGTAAGTACTTCAGAAAAGCCTAACAGATAGGAAACAGAGAGAGGACTCCTTTAATACATTCATGTATTCAGACATAGAAGTGGGAAAAAATACATGTGAGGGAAAAAAGGGGATAATTTTGTTGTGTCTGAGAGCCACACAATTAGAGATGCATAAACCAGCGAGCTGAAATATTAGTGAAAGATATCGAGCAGGACATCAATCTGACCTAGAGACAGTATAAACAAACTAGTTTGGATAGCAGTAATGCTCAGCAAACAGAGCTCTGTGTCTGTGTGTGTCTGTGTGTGAGTGTGATACAGTCAAGAAGTGCCAGATTGGTGCTAAACTGCAGGCCAGTTTAGGAAATGCTTAGCAATAGACCAACAAGAAGCCTGTGGGATTATCCATGCAAACACAATTCTTGGGGCATCACAAACATCTTTGCATAAAGCAAGACCAGCTGGCAGAAAGAAAGAATAATTTTCTCTAATATTTGAATTTATTAACCATAAAGAAAGACTGACAAGAAATGTGAGGCATGGCCATATACAACGGAGGCAAGGGTCAAACAAATGGTGCATATTCTGAATTCCACAGGAAACACCCCTCCAGAGGAAAGCAGTTACAATCCTCAGGGACCATGCTGATTAAAATGAAAGAAGAAAATACAAAGACAGAAGCAGAAGCAGTAGCAGAGAAAGCCAACATATTCTGAGCTGGCTGCTATCAATCAAGTTAGTACATTGCCTCTTATCATCTGGAAATTCAGCTTTCCCTCAGCAGAGCTGAGTGCATGCACATTCCCAGTCTGCTGCAAAAGAAAGTTCAATCACCTCCAGAGAGCAAGCTGCAATCCCAAGCAAATTATATAATTAAGAAATGATTTTCAGAGCACTGTTTGAGACACAGCCCTGTTGAAATCTTTGTCTCTAGGCATCCTTAGGCTCTCAATGAGGTTTAAGGGATTATTTAAAAATATAGATATTAGAGACCATGTGAATATGGCAAATATTCCACAAAGTCTGTCCTAAGGCTACAAACCACCATGCTATTCCATCTAGCAGAAAATAATAAAAGAGTCATTAAACTCATACCTCACTGAAGTCAAATGAAAGAGAGGAAAAATGCAAACTCTCCAAATGTTGATGTGTTCAGTGATGTGTTTCAATAAGGGACACGATTGAATTTTATACCCTGCATTTATATACTAAAGCACACATCTAAAAAGAGAGGAAGCATAGGGAAAGAAGCAGAAAAGGAGAGACCTGAGGCACAAAAAAAGAATAGCTTACTCTGAGGATCTCAAAAGACACGATGACAAGATCCAGACACGCAGAGCTGAAGGAGCTCTTCAAAGTCAGTGTGAGAAAACCACTTTCTACTCAAGACTATACTGCACACAGCCACCATGCATTTTCTCACACGCATAGCCCAGACCCTGCAAAGTGATTTGGATGAAGGGGGTGTGGGGTGGGGGTGGGCATGGCAGACTGACAGCCTGAGCACAGTAGTGATGAGCAGGAGCTCACCCACCTGCCACTGGCAATATCCTCCGCCCAGGAGGCACTGCACATGAAAGCAAATGAGGTGCTAGCTGACTCAAGCAGTGCAGAGGTCACTGCTGATGAAAGACTAGTGAGCAGCAATTCAGAGCAGCAGCTTGACAGGAATGCAATGGCATGACAGGAGCCAAAGGAGTTGAGCATGCTGCCTGCATCTATTCCTGAAAAACAGAACAGAGGAAGGTGAAGATGCTCAGCTGCTTTGCATATAACCTAAGGAGAGAGCACTTGGTGAAGGAGGACTGAAGATATCAAAGGAAGGTTGTCCAAAAGTGATGACAGTGGCAATGTGCTTTCTGCTGGGCTTTGTCCCATCATTTGCTGAGGTCATGCAGTCCTAGGGCTGTGCCCTGCAGCTGTGGGCCCACACAGCACCTCGCGTCCTGGCACAGGGGGCTCCAAGTGTTGGCAGCCACAGCTCATCACGTTATTGTAGGAAGGGAAATCACTGCTTGAACACACGTGCTTTCTTGAAAGTAGAGGAAGCTGGTAGGTGAGAAAGAAGGGTAAGAACAAACTTCTGGGCAACAATTTAAAACAAGGCAAAGCTTAGGTCTGCTCAAAACGTTTTTGCCGCTTTACTGACAGAAAACAGGATTTTCAGATAGTTTATATATTCATGAAAAGAACTGATTTCTATGAAAAAGCTTCGTGTTTTTAGGAAGGGGATTAGGAGAAGATGAAATTTTTCATGCAACTGAAAAGACTACAAACACTTCTTGATTGCACTTAATGTTGTCTCAGTGTAAAGAGCTGCCAAAATTTTCCCTATCACCTCCATGATTGAGTGCAGAAATGAACCACAAGCCAATGAAATCTATTTTAAACAAAGTCTTGTAGTCAGCAGTGCCAAAATACATCTTTATCTTTAAAATAATAAACAACATTGACAAAATTTGCAAGAATATGAACGATTTTTATGTTATGGCCCAGTTCAGGGAAAATATGTGTCAAAATACCAAAATGACCTTTTGAAAATATTTTGTGTAAGAAAAATACAAAGTTGAAATTGAAATTGTATCCTGATCTTAGTTAGTGTCACTGTGTACAGATAGAAAACAAACCACTTGTTCTTAGGTCTGGAAAAGAATGGAGGCAATAAATATCAGATCCATTATTTCTCCTTTAACAAGCAGTGCAATATTTCAGCCAAGAAATCTCTAGCCACCCTCAATTGTTGCTAGCAGCCAAATCTAATCTAAAGACTGGAGACATGGAAGAAAGTGGGATACAATTTCTGTCTTATCCTGAAGTCTATACCAAGAATAGCCTTCACTTGATCCAGAAGAACAGTTTATGGCTCCAGGACTTGAATACCTTCCCTGTTGCTCACTTACATGCTTTGGTAGCAGGAAATCAGGTTCCTGCTGCCAATTATGTTCATGATCATCACTCATCCACAGAGTCTAACTAATCTGAGAGACTTTGTTTCTCTGAGTGTGTGTTGCTACCCTGTGCTAGCGTTGAACCTCTTCTCTGCCAGGTCATGTCATGTGGTCAAAGAGCACACACATCTCTAGGGATATGGAGGGACAGAAAACTGATGGGTGAATGGGTCAGCTGGAGATGCTTCCTCCCTGTCCCACTGTGCTTTATATCATGCCTGCCACAGTCAGTCCAGTCAAGGTTTTTTATCTTGAATAGCACCTTTAATTTCCCAAAGGGTATCTAAAAATACCTAAATACAGCATTGGTATAAACATTCCAGTTCTGAAAGGAAGAGGTCTGTTCACTATATTATTTCTCTGCTAGAAAAGTAGAGTGCAATTGCTGTTGCTGTGCTAGGTAGCTCTTATGCTGCCCAGCACACACCTCTGTGCTAGGATGATGTTTACTGAGGGGTCAGAAGTAACAGGCTTCTATAGAAAGACACTGCATTATGTATGGTTGGAGGTCAGCTCTTGAGTCTTGGAATTTGGCTCCTTTGAACTCCACTGTTTGCATCTCTTTTACTTTTTACTTTCCCTTTCTGATGAAAATGTCCAGCATCTTAAATCAAGGCTGCATTTCTTTCCTTGCTGAAAAAGAGAAAGTGGGATTAGGAGGGAAAGCTTTGTCCTTCCTTGTTTTGAGTCACAGTAGAATAATGCCTCCAAGCAGCCTTTGCTTACCAGGCCACTCAAATAATGCTGTCAGCAGGACAAGGGAGACCCAGGAAATAAGACACAAATATTCTCAGGTGCATTAAATAATTCTTTCATCATGCTCAGCAGATCTCAGAGGTGCTCTTTGGAAAAGTCAAATACTGATTTCTATGTAGATGTATATCTGTGTAGATAGATACCTGTGCAGACATCCAACCCTCACAGACAACCTTCATGAGGTGTTTACTGTCTGAAATGTGTAAGCTCCTATCAGTTACTTCCCTTTTCATATTCAAATTTTCCTAAAGATTTTTAGTAGGTTTATAATTTTTTAAATTTTTCCTGCCCTTGTGCTTAGATTTGCTAACCTCTCTCAGGCCTAGACAAGCTGGCTTTGGTTGTATTGTCATTGAGCATTAAGATACATAAGATTATTCATATACAAAAGTGTTTTCAGAGAAAGATGCTGTTGCTATTTGTGACAATTTACAGTGAGGGATTTCTTGCATGGGAGACAATTCCTTAGGAGAACAAGAAAGCACAAGAAACACAGAAAAAGGGCATTGTAGTAACACAGTGAGCAGAGCTTGTTGAAGAAAAATAGTTAAACCAAAACTCTGTTAAGAATGAAGTTTGATAGCTTCACTTTGGTTTCTCTTTAGTTTTTGTGGCATTGCTTGCAGAGAGGGAAATTCAAGTGAAAAGTCCTATTTTGTCCTTTTCTGTTTGCAAAGGTCCAGCCACTGTCCTATCCCCATAAAATGATATGAAAAGTAATCCAGCTCTGAGGCTTCCTAAGGACAATAAATCCATTTAGCTGCCAGAAAACAATGTTCAGATATACAGTGTTCAGAATACAATATTCAGGCCCCAATTTCTTGTCTCTGAAATTTCCAGTTACTGAATTAAAGTGACAAGGTCTGTCTGGGTGATGATGCTTAGCTCATTATCTTGGGATGGTGATGCATCACACAGTCCCTTATTTTCCCTCTAAGTAGCCTTCTGAAATTTTGAGATTCTCTTTCTTTCATGTGCTTCAGATTTATCATCTAGAAAGTTAGCTTGCTTGGGAAAGAAAAAGTCACACTTTTCTCCAGGTGTAGAAGGTGTATTTTCCTGTGCCTGTTTCCAATGTGAAAACTGACAGTGGTTAACTGGGTAGCACCTTGATGGGTCTCATGTTTTGGCAGCCTCACTTTCCACTGTTACTCTGCCTTCAGAATATCATTTATGTTGCACCAATTGGCCACTAGTCTATGGTCCAGCCTGTGGAGCCCAGAAAAAATAGCCCCTAAAAATCCGGTTTTGGCTTCTTCCCATGGCCTGTGCAGCTGTTCCTGTTTGGCTTTCTGTCCTCTCTGTTGTTTTTGTGTTACTTTTATTTAGGGATTAGTATTTGCTTCTGTTTTGCTCTGATTTGCAGCAGATACCTGGGTCTGTTCACTGACATTTGAATGAGAGAATCCTTTCTATCTAGAATTATTCCCATTGCTGAGTGCACTGGAATCTACTCCCTGGGTATTTCCTTTGCTTTGACCATATAACAGTTAGTCACTGTATTTTACTCTGGCTGCCTCATTTCTGGGAGCTTGCTTCAGACTCCATTGAGTTTATTGCCTACACTGTGTCAAACTACAGTTCATTATTGTCGTCATTTTATTAAAATTGTCTCTAGGTGCACCAGATTCTGAACGCTTGACTGCAATTTTCCACAGAGATCTACTTTATTTTTATACTGGTCAAAGCCAAGAGTAAAGCTGCCATTAACAGCCAAGCTAGCACCTTTGTGAAGTGCTTCCATGCTTTTCCAGTATCTGGCATTTAGTGTTGGCTCTTAAATGCTGTGTCTCAGCCCTGGGTACATATTTCTTTTGCATACCAGAGGTAAAACACACTTCTCTTGCACAGGAAGCAGCATTAAACTAGCTGAAATCCAGTTCTATATTTAGAGCTTCATGCATTCTTTATAAGTTTTGTGTTATCTCTTCTGATCTGAAAAGGAAAGCAATGCATTTGGCCTTTATGCCATATATTAAACTCTAGAGTGTTAAATAGAAAGGGGAAATGTATATGAGTCGATAAGTGATCTTTAATATGTAAAACCTGCTGCTTACCTTCTCCAGATCTATGGGAGAGATACTGTCTGGTCTGTGTGTAGCACAACAATTCAAAAGTGTGTGTATTTTAATGCCAAGCTCATAGGGATGTGATAATGAAATGCAGATCCTGAGAACTTTGCAGTAAAGGAGGAGAAAGTCAAAGAGAAACAGTGGTTGTGAAGTGGAAGTAAAATACTGAGAATTCTTTTAGCATTTGTGTTGATATTTTGTTTCATACAGCCTGAATAATAAAACTGTGGGGCATTTGAGACCCTGCCATGCCTTTAAGTTGAGCTTTTCCAGGGAAAGTGGGAAAACATGTGTACAGTAATGTTTATCTTGTGTGTGAATAACTGTTCATGAAGTATAGTCATACTGAGAATCTCATTTTAGTGCAAGTGAAGCTCTTTAGATAACCATGTCTGGATATTTTTAATAGCTCTTGGTAATATCTTATCCCCTTCCACTCTAAGTGCCTTTGAAAACCCTCCAAGTGCTTCAGGAAAATACTTTAGAGCAGAGCTATATGTGTAACAACTTCAGGTGTTATCAAGAAAAACTTAGATAAGAAAAGACACTCAAACCTTGTACTTTCCAGCCTTCTACAATTAAGACCCACTGGTTTGACTGCAAAACTGAGATGGAGGACTAAAAATATTCAACCTCCTTACCAAACTCACTATGAAGGAATTAATTCCATTAGGTTTTTGAGACAAAGTACAGCAGCTTAATCATTGGGTAGGGCTGGTGAGCTGAGTGTGAGGAAACAAAATCATGACCTCAATCACAAAAACACCATCCAAGTGAATAAACTGGCAAAATCTAGTGTTTGAGGGCCTGGTTCAAGCAAACACAATCAAAATCCTAAAGTAAACAAAAAAGTTGAATTCCTTTAATAGGTCAGCAATGAGTTTAATCAAAGAATAGAATGCTATAATTTTGCTTCCATATCTTGTAAAAAGAATTACAGTCATAATAATAGACTCTTTTCCCTGAGACTGATTTTACAGCAACTCAGAGTAATTACATACATCTGGTGATAACTTTAAAAACTGCAGTTATAAAAGGAGCTAAACTAAAGACTACAGATTCCCTGGGCTATAATAGATCAGGTTTCAGAGCCAAATCCATTGTGACACCCTTTAAAGGAGAAATGCTGCTGCAAATTTGGAAAGACTCAACTTTAAACTTATTTATAACATTGTTATTATCAACATTTTAATTTCCAAAATGGTGGAAAAGTAGGATGAAAGTTTTTGCTGCACATCTCCAATTAAGTTCAACCCAAGTGCAACCAGTGTTGTGCAGTAGAAATTTCACATCACAGTGAACTTGACTGGACTGATAGTTGGCCATCACAGATGAATATTTACAGAAGTTTTCAAAAGCCCCCTCCCCATATATATTTGTATGAAAAGCTAATCCAAAAAATGTGTAAAGTATGCATTTTTCATCATATAGTTCAGAAATGTGTCAAATGCTCTTCGCTGGTTCATCAAACCCTGACCAATAATCCATCACCTCTGCTCAACTCAAATATCCCAGACATTTTGGTAGTGTCATACAGCTGTCATTTTTCAAGCTAGCCATCAAAGAGCAGTTTCCTTCCTTTCTTAAAACAGACATCTCCTCTCCCTCCACCCTACTTGAATTTCCAGACAATGTTAGGTACTGGATTAGTGTTTGATAAAGAAATGAGGACCTTGGGAGCTGTGTGTTTCCACCATATCATGAGGGTTTGGCAGTGCTTATGTTGATTCCTAGCTTTATCTTGCCATTGTGCTCTTATCTGAATGCCTCATAATCTTTTGGGTACTCAGAACAATTCTGTGAGATAAAGTACAGTTCCTCTGTCACTTCTTTGGCAACTAGATCCAAAATTTGGAAAGGCATTTTGTACATTTTGTGCTGGGCCAGAGGCATCCAGGGAGAAATGGAAGGAGGAGGGATGTTACCAATTGTGAGTGCTCTAACAGCTCAAATGCAACACTTGGTCTGACCTCATTATATTACGAAGTCACAGGATTTGTATAACCATAATAGATTCATTAAGGTTGGAAAAGACCTCAAAGATTATGGAGTTCAGCTATTAACCTGACACTGCCAGGTCCACTCCCAGCAGTGGATGCTGCTTAATCTGTATGCCTGGCAGGGAGTGGGAAGGACTTATCAGAGGTTCCAAGGGAGCCATCATTAGCTTGCCCAGGCACTCAGTGCTGCAACTTGAACCATTTCCATCCTCTTATGGAAAGGTAGGCCACTGAGGAGACAGCAATGTCTGTACTGCTGGACTTCCTCTCTTGGCTCACCAAAGTGTGTTGTGCATGTCTTGTGCCTCTCAGCTGTAGGAAATGCCTGTGGAGCTGGCATCTCATGGCTAATTATTCAGATGCCTCATCCAAGAGAGGTGGAACCCAGGTGGTGAACCAGGGCCTCCTAGATGAACATTTCTGTCTGTGGCTCAGTTTCCTGTAGAACATAGTCCTTTGCTGCCTATGCCCATGATGCTGGACTTCCCCTGACACATCCTGCATGTTTAGGGAAAGGAAAGGAGGATAGCAGCGAAATACAGTGCCACAGACCTTAATTTCAGCCCTTTGTACTACTGAGGTTAGGCAGTTTCGTGCAAAGCCACACTGGGGATCCCCTGCAGCAGGATTTTCATCACCAGAGCAACCTGGCCCTCAAAAGTATCTTCAGCAGCTGCTAGGCAGCATGGAAGTTCTGCATGATGATACTGGGGAAAAATGATTTTGCATTTTTTGCTTGGGGAAAATACTTCTTGTGGCTCATGGATGCAGGGCCATACAAAAACATAATACCGTAGCAGAGCGCCTGGGAGCTCAGGCTAGACAGGCTTCCATTTTCTGGGCTTATTTATAGTTTTCTCACTTGAGTATAGAGGTGATTGGTTATTTTATATTATTACTTACAGGGTATTTTTTCATCTTTCCAAAAGGTACCAGAAGGTACCTTTGAGGAGGGGGACAGAAAGAAAATTACCGTAATTTCACAATTATAAGGCGCACCCTTTTGACTAAAATTTTGATCAAAATGCAGAAGTGCACCTTATAATCTGGTGCACCTTATATATGGACAAAGTTCGGAAATTTGCCAACCTGGAAATGCAAACTGCAGTGGCTGCAAGAGCTGCAGAGCCAAGTGGAGTGCCGGGGCCTGCGGCATGGGGAGGGCGTCTGGGCCTGCATTTAAAAGCTATGCTGCTCTGTGAAAAATGTTTGCAAATTGAGCACCTGCCAGTAAACCCCGCGATTGCACGATTCTGTTACTAATTTGTTACTTTATTGCGCATGGATCCTCTCTGCAAAAAAAAGGTGCGCCTTATAGTCCGGTGTGCCTTATATATGGACAAGGTTCAGAAATTTGCCAGCAACCCAGAAGTGTGCCTTATGATCCGGTGCGCCTTACAGCTGTGAAATTACTGTATATGCTTTTGGGCCTATCCATTGAATTTAATAGAGGGCACTGGGTTTTGCATGTAGAGACAGATTAGCATGGCAGAATATCAGCCTTAAGAAGCACATACACATGCATATGTACAGTACAGAAAATAAACTTGTTTATATGTCTCCGTATGTTTGGTGAACTGGCATTCAAAAGATCTGTATAAAAATTCAGTCTTTGCCTTTTACCTGACAAGAAATAAACCCACTGTCAAGTCAGGACAATTTCTTTTGCCATACACTCAACTCCTACCTCATGGGGTCATGGTGGTGGGTAATAAAACAGAATTAATTAAAAACATGTTCTAAAATTATTGTTAGGATTTTTCTTCTGAAGTACTTTCCTGAGAAGCCAGACACCTTACTAACATCAGGCCAATTACAGGACCCAGAGGAAAGGAAAATTATAAGTAATAATTTTAGAAATAGCCCCAGGATGCACTTTGTGTGCCTCTGAGCCAGGAAAACTCCAAAGGGCATAAGTCTGGAATATAGTAGCTGGCTCATCCCCAGGCAGAGCTGCAGTCTCACTGAAAGCCTGACAGACACACTGCAATGCATATATCACAAAAGCATCATCAGTAGCACTTAGTCATTCAAATCTGGTTCTCAAAAATAACTTGATTTCAGGAGAGAAAAACTGGCAGACATTTTTGGGGATAAATACTAAGTGTCATTGAGGCTCTGGTTCCATATCCCGTTGGAATGATTTCCTCATGATTATTGTTCAGTGTAATGAAACCTTATCCCTCTTCCTTCAGTGGCCTGAAGAGAAATATGAGTTCATAGAATGAATAGTCCTGGGCACAACCAGACTTGCAGAGGCCATGAGATCGCAACTATACATACATTTTTATAGCTGTGGCTCCTGGAACAGCACTCATTAGTGAGGACTGTAGTGACTTTCATTACGAAAGGGGTTGTTGTTTAGTGAATGTTTTCTTTGTTGCTACCAGGCAGGACAAAGCACGCTTGTCTGTTTATGCTTATCCTTTCAGCTCTATTTTACAAATCAATACTGTAAGAGTTATTTTCCTCCATTTTCATTCTTAACTTTCCTTGCTCCAGTGTGAAGTAGGATGGAAAAGAGCAAAAGAGGCACTTAGAATTTGAGTTTTGGAACCAGCTCTTGTAAATCTCAGCAGTCAGCCGGCAGCTGACATCTCCTAATGAGAATGATCCTTTGCTGCAAACAGCCAAGTTCCTTCTTCTGGGTTCTGCTGCTGCCAGCATTTTGCTACAGAAAGACTCTCAGGGGCAAAAAATATGTTAGAAAATAGTAGCAGAAAGGGAAATTGTATTGGCTGCAAAGCTGTCAACCCAAATCAGATGTTAACTTCCCTCCTTGCTTTCAATTTTGTGGAAATAAGCTAAGGATTTGAAAATGCGACTTTTCATCAAATATGATCCTATTTTTCACTCCCTGTGTTAAAATGTGCCATTATATTAGTGCTGTCTTACTTTTAAGTTTCTGAAGAGAAGGAAAAATATCTTTAATAGACTGGAAATGTAACAGCTCAAGCGTCATTTGCACCTGAAACTTCCTTCTCACTTCCCTTGACACACCCCATTCAAATCCACAAAGGTCTTTTGAATGTTTAGCACATGAGAGCTTTTTGTGTGGTCAAATTGTTTTTTCCATGGCACTAATAATTCTGCCTGCTGTTAAGCTTTCAACATACAAAAGCAGGACATATTCCTTATATCCTTTTTGTTTTTTTCTTTTCCTAGTTGGTTGTTGTTTTTTTTTTCCTTTTTCTAATTTTATGTTAAAAGAACAAAAGTCAGAGTTCCACAGTGGGCAAGGAGAGAAGTTGTCTGTAGAGACACATGCCTCTTGCTTCTTCCATGTATGGGACTTCCATCAGCACTGCACATCTGGAAGCATGCAGTGTGACTTCCCAGACTTTCCATGATGTTTGGAGCTCTCCACAGGCTTCATCTGTGGGCAGCAGGCAACTTTCCTGGGAAATTCAGCTCAACCTCCCTTTTTTTTTCCTCAAAGTAAATTTCAAGTACTGCAGGTCTCAGAGAGCAGCCCCTGACATGGATGCACATTTCTCAGCTGGAGACTGAAAGAATGATAGAGAGGATAATTTATAAACCCTTGTGACCTTTAACCTAATATCTGGATGTCTTTATGGGGAGTGTGCGAGCCAAAAAGAGTCCACTAATTTTGTTTAAGTGTTTGGGATTGGCAGTCCTGAGCAGACAGGTAGTCAGACATCTGATGTTTAAAATACATGATGCATAAAGACAGCCTCGGCTCTGTACACACAGCATAAAGGGAGAAGCTGGCTGGAGGCTCTTGTTCCCTCTATAAATTGCCAAAGGGAATAAAATTCAGAGTAAATGCTCCGGATTTTTGATTCAATCAATCAATTGCCACTACCCAATGCATCTTGTGTTCTCTTTTATTGTTACACAGCAATAGTGGATACCATAAATGATCTCTATAATCTTCAAGACCTCTAGGTGAAGTAAGGATAGGCTGGCCTCATTATCTTCAAATTTACTTTTTTTTTTTTTTGTTCTGTACTTCAATCAGGTCTTTAACATCTTCTTAAATGTCTTTTATTTTGTATTTTCTGTATGAGAAGGTACAGGTACTCATTCTGGAGGTGCTTATAGATTTGTGAATGATGTAGGTATAGAGTCAAGCTGAAGCAGATGCCTTGTTAAAATAAAACTGCTGTACAGGGGACCTACCTATGATGGAAGAAATAGCAAAGAGCAGAGAGCAAGATTCCTATGTACTTTTACTCTTCTGTGCCCTTTTCTCTATTAATCAATTTTTCAGTTGGGGAACAGGCCATTGTTTAATTTAGTGATGCAGTCTACTAGCCTTGTTGTCAGGACCTGTGGACAGCATTATAAATTAAAATTTCTGTTTGGGGAAATAGTGCAACAGGCCGTAGGGTTGCTTCAGGCTCTTCAGGCATGTAAGGAAAATTGAGAAACTAAGTCATACTCAATCTTCCCCCTATCAAAGGAACATACAAATGCTCTTAAAATTGCCCTCGTAAGTTTGTCACACTGAAAAACCAGTAATCAATCCTATATATACGTGTGGCCTGCAAATAGCATATGCAGGCACTCAGAGCTGCCCAAGTCATCACTTCTTTGGAGGTCTCTGGAGTTGAACTGCCTGTCTGCTTTCCTCATCCCCAAAGCATCAGTGAAAAATGCTTGATAAAGTTATAAGCCCATTTCGGTTGGAGGCAGACAGTCATCCTGGACTAGTGCCCATCACAAAAGTAAATGGGAAACACTGCAGAAAATTCCTGGCCATAAAATACACACACACACACACACACACATACACACACACACACACACACAAAACACTCTCGGAGGAGACAGATGGACCTTTCAGCCTGTCTTTATCAGTTCAGTAGTTCTAAAGAAAACCAGGCAAGTCTCAGCATCAATAGCTGAATTCCCAGCTCCGAGACCTTGTGTAGCATTTGCACTATGTACCTTATGTGGATGGATACGTGGGGAAAAAAATGATAAAAATCTTCACCTAGATGAGATGCCCACAGCCCAGCCTTTCCTGGAGGCACTTCCTGAATGTCCAGGCAATCACAGAGATGGACAAATTCCACTGCTAATTCTCAGGTTAAGACTTGCATCAAACCACCTGGATTTTCCTCTTAAGGTGGGCTCGGTTTTGCCAAGAGGAGTGCCAAGGCTGCCTGGCTGGGGCATAGCTCCCAGCTGAGCACACTTGGATATGGCTGTGAGCTCCTTGAGGAGAAGTTCAGCTCAGCAGCAATGGGACAGCTCAGGCCAGCATCATCTGAAGTGACAGCGGCAGCCAAACGGGATTGTGGCAGCAGTCTATAGACCAACTCATAAACAACATTTACAAAAAACTAAATAAAGTGGTTGGGCTTGGGCCCACAGGCAATGTGTAAGACAGCATTTGGCAGTTGCTCTTTTTAAGGAGGTATGTTTTAATGGTATTTTTATATCATGCAAATATTGCAAATATGAATTGCTCACCAGTGAACACTCATCTTGCAAAGATTCCAGCACTAACTGGATCTTACTTTTTCACATAAAGGGGATATATCACAGAAAAAATAGTACTATCTCCCACATGGTCAGGTTTTAGAAGAAATTAAAATCTTAAATATCTCCCATTTATTGCTATGTTAACTGGTGAAAGAAAGAAAGCCTGAAAATATGCCAGTTAGCAACTGGTGTGCAGGAGAGTCAATGTCTTTTCTAGTTAATTTTAAAGACAGATCTCTTTAGCTAGGTAACTGTGCTCATGCAGGATTATATTGAGCAGGAGAGAAAAAAAAATACATTATATCTTTATTATATTATAGCTTAAAATTTTTGAATGTTTTGGGGTCTCAGCCAGACTGGGGCTTTATTGCATAAGGTCTGGTGCAGACAGGGAGTCTATGAGCAGTCACAGGCTTTGCACTTTTAGTCTGAACATTTTTTTTTTCTGAAAACTATAGCTGCTGCACAGAGATTACTGCCTGAAAATCTCACTTTATTTTTAAAGGAGTATGTTTCTCACCCACGGTGCCTGGAAATGAAAGTTCTAAATGCTCCAGCACCAGAACACACATAAAAAGACTGTAAAATGAAATTGTCTGCTTTCATGGTGTTAAGTCAGTCCTGTGATTGATTGAGAAAGGAGAGGGTGTCAGGAAGGGAAGGTGTTATTCAAGGTTTCTGCATGCTGGAGCTGGGCAGAATGGCAGGTCCTCGTGCTTCGTCCCTATTACAAAATTTAGCAATTTTAAGCAGACACCATTCTAATCAGACCATCTGCAGCCAGAATATTGGCCAGTTCTCTGACACCAGCATCTATGGGCTGCTCTGTCATGACACAACAGAACACTGGAACCCAGGGATATTCAGGGATCTTTCATATGCTAAAAAATGCAATTCACATACCACAAAATTGTGTGTTTCTACTTCTGGTCTTTGTGAGAGCTTTTTCTTTAATGTCCATCCTATGTTACTCTGGCTTGTGATGCAGTTTTGAGTTGCCACCCACTCAGAACTCACAACAGATCTAGGAAAAACAATTACAGTTCACCATGAGGAACACTAACGCCTGTTTCCATTGTAATCAAGACACAAATTAGCTTTCATTTACTCACAGTCACCTTCAAATCAGCAGTTTGGTCTTTTGAGTTGAGAAACCAGCCTGATACCAATGAATCACACAGTTTCTGATGCTTATCCTGTGCATAATTGCTACCACAGCATTTCTCAGGCATGATGAGACACTATTCCTTTCCTGCTTTGAAGATGAGCCATATTGCTGTTTGCTGGACCTCTTACTTTAATGTTCAGGCCCCACAGTTCAGAGAAAAACAGCTTCCATATGTTTTGCTTTCTGACAGACTCCTTTGGCCACTGCTCAGAAACATTTGAATTATAGCCAGGCACCAAGCCAGGACAGCCTTCAGGTCAGCTAGTATGGACTCTCCATGCCTAAGTCAGAGCTGGAGGAGGCTCTGGAGGTTGAAAAGTTATTTTTCACATCAATCCCCTTGTGAGGCTTATCTTGGAGTTAAACTCTGCTATCTGAGCAACGAGGTTAATCCAGTAAATTGGGCTTGAAAAGACAAGATTTAGGTAGATGAAAGGACATTGAAAGCTACAGCTAACAAATGAAATGAAAAAGAGAGAAAATGCATGATGTTCTTTTGGAACTTATAGGTAACTTTTTTTAAAGGAGAGAAATTTTTGGAAGTTTTAAAGATTTTGCTTAAGTTTCTCTTTCAAAGAGAACAGAGTCATAGTTTATCTCTCTAACAAGATCTCTTTTGGAGCCTTTCAGATTTCAAACACTTTCTTCTGAGCTTTTGTTTGCTCCTTGTTTGTCTGTTGTTTGGTTTGTTTGGGTTCCCCCCCCCCCCCCCCCCCCCCCCCCCCCTTTGTGCTGTGTTTATCTGATTTTTCACTCATCTTTCTACATTTCCTTCTGGGCTGGAAAGCTAGTACTGCCCATCGACATCATCAGCCAGTTTCTCAAATGCTGACCTCTGTTTTTCAGTGTTTTCTTAGGGTCCTTCATGGGACCAGGACACTGCAAAGAGCATGAAGCAATCATGGAGCTGGAGGTGGAAACTCTTCTGTTTGCATGTCAGACTGAAACCTGGGAACACCCAACACCTGCAGAGACAGGATTGGAAAATATTCTATTCATGTCCATTTGTCCTGAGTTTCTGTTTGTTCTCCACCATTATATTAGCCATGTTCTTCCTTATTGCCTTTTTGGATTAGCAAACCAAGTTAAATACTGGTCTGTGGACATGATTTTTCACTCTGTCTCCTTATGCTGGTAGAACCAGAATTCCAGTGGCCAAGAGAACTATTCTATCACCGAATTAATGTAGTTTGGTTTAGGAATGGCATACTAGATTCCCGTGTCATGTCGTTGATGTTAGATCAGTTTAGTGAAAACCCATGAGAAGAAGGGCACAACAGAGCATTCCTCACTCTGGTATTCACTTCTCTCTGCTGCCATTGAGCAGTTTAGGAACTTCCTGCACTGGAGATTGTGCTCAATTTAATAGCCACTAATGAAAGGAAGCTAGATCAGTGCTAGGATCTAAGTAGAAGCCCCTTGGGTTTCAGCACACTTAGGTGAATGCTTACCTCACACCAAGGGTGGAACTTGCTCTGCTTGTTTGTGAAATGACCTAGGGATCTACAAAGGTCAGCCCTCTCAAATCCATCACCTGGTGTCAGAGTGGGATTACATCCCCTCTGCCACAGCACACCCAGGCCAGCTGGTGAGTCTCGATTCCTGTTTGCTCTCACAGCCTGCTCAGCCAGACTTTTCCCCTTTCATGGGCCAAGGAGTGGCTGTTTGGTTTCTTAGCAGCACGGTTGGGTAAAAAGGGGAGCTGCGTGTAAAGAAAGGCACTTATTGTAGCTTCTGTTTGCACTGAAAAGTTTGAAAGCAATGCAAACAGGGACATCAAATATAAGCCATATCTCAAATATGGTCTCAAGTCTGACAAGTGTGAGAGAGAGATGACCTCTACCTTGCTGGATGTTAGCGTTGCTAATAGGACTAACATGACATCTGCAGTTGTACACAGACATCATGACGGATGATAAGTTTTCCAGTCACAATGTTCTTTTTATTTTTTTTCAATTTGAAACACTGTGTCATTTAATCCCTGATTATACCCAGTGTTTGTCCACAGCATGACAAACTGTACATCAGGAATGCTTTTTCTTTTTCCTAAAGAAACCATAAAAGACATATGAGAAGCAAGCAAGAACATAAATAATCCAGAATTTAGAAGGCAAAGTCCTTCACTCTGAAGATATGCCTGGTAAATATTAGAAATAGGCTATATAACTATACAACATGTAACTTCCACAGAAGCAGAACAACAGAAAGGCTGAATCATGGTGAAATTGGAGTGGGACAGGACAAAATAATCAGGAAATGTCAGCAGGAAAATTAATCTCTGTAAAACTCCAGATGTAAACTAAGAATCAAAGAAAAGAACATCCGTAAAAGATATAAGAAATGAAAAATGGAATAATCTCAAAAGGATGGTGGTCTAAGTTTACATGATTTAAAGTTAGTTGCTTGAGTGGTTTCAGGGCTCTTCAGTCATGTAGTGGAGGTGAGCAGGTGCTTTCAAAGCACACAGCAAAAATACATGAAGACCTGCTGTTGTGCTTGTCCTAAATAAGTGAAAGGCTTGAGAAAGCAGACTTTGGCTAAGCTTGCTCTGTCCCTCATAGGTGTCTGCCAAGCAGAGCCTCTGGTTTGTTGTGTCAGGACCTTGAAGGATGCTGCTCATTCTCTTAGCAGGATTAAGGTGCTGAGCATTGCCTGGCATTATTGTCCCCAGAGGACTATGATCCTACATATGGTACATCTCATGATTTTTGAAGAAGAAGCATCTGAACTGAGTAACTACTTGGGAATGGGTCTCAGACCTCCTCACTCACAAGACCATCTTCTATGTCAGCAAAGTAATAAAGTTTAAAAAAAGAGTGAGCTAAACAGTAAGGAGGCTAAAAGAAATACAGAGAATGAAGATAAACAGATTCAAGACAAGGGTCCTTTTTGAACTAGAGAGACTTTTGAAAATTATATAGATACTCAATTCTTCTGATATTTCTGAAATTCTTGTAGAACTGATTTGCTTTCAGACAACATTGAAATGCCGCAAACATCCCTTTTTGGATTTGGTGAGAATCTTTATTTTGCATCTTCTGTGTTTAGGTGATCAGGTGTAAAGAGGCACAAAGAACAACATCCTTTGAACACTTCTCAGTTTTACTTAAGATAAGCAGATACAGCTGTGTCCGAGTTTTCGGTAGAATTTGTACTTTTCTGTACTTACTACAGGAAATTCCTTGAATATTTTAAACTCTGAAGTTATCTAACTGCAAAGGGCAACTCTCATTGGCTACTGACAGGATTTTAAGCCTGTGCTGCATGTCCAAACCTCAAGCAGAACTCCACTCATATTCAAATCGTGGTCAATGAGCCAAGTCAGTTTTACAAAGCAGACAAATGAAGGTTTCTCATCCTTGTCTTCCTTTTCCTCAGTCTTGGGACGCTTGGCCAGCTGTTCCTGAGTTACAAGAAATGCCTTGGTAATTTAGACGTGTCTGTCACAGACTAACAGGAAATTCTGACATATGCAGGCTGCCACTTAAACTTTTTAGAAGAAAGCTGCATGACTGCTGACATCACATGGGAAAAAAACTGAGGGGGATCTGCAAAAGCCAACATTCCCTTTTGGGACATTCTTGGTGCACTCCCACATATGTCAAAATGAAGAGAGATGCACTGCAGCCATCAGGGCTGCTCACAACCTGCGAGCCATGCAGCTCCTCCAGGCACATGCAGGACTGCAGCAAATGCAGCAGATGTGCCTGTGCTTGTTTGTTGTGACAGCCAAGTGCTCTGGGGTCAGAGAAGGAGTTGTCAAACTGCAGAGACATTTAAATCTGTTTTGAGTCCTGTGTTTGTTCATGCTGGACTTGGGCATGCTCAGAGAGTTCTCCCCTCTTTCTGTAGCAAGGGCCTTGATTTATGACAACATGGAAAGGCAAACATCTAGACTTGCCCCAGTTGGATTACACACTATGGAAAATGTGTTTAATTATCAAAAATTAAAGTCAAGGAGGATGTGTTTAGACTAAGAATGTAGACAGTTTCTTGGCTAGAAGCAAAGCTGAACAAAAAGGGTAAGAATTCTGGAACAATTGTGAAGGATTTATTTACATTTTTTAAAAATCTACACATGTTTTCACTTAAAGCTCTTGGGAGGGTCATTTCAAAGACTAGGACTCCTGGCTGTTTGCCTTCATCTCTTCCTCCATCCCCCCTGCTTGCAACTTGAACATTAATGTAGAGACCATGGCAAAAGAAAAGGCATGTCATGTGTGACATATCAAGTGACACAAAAGTTCAGTCACAAGAAACAAATTTTAAATTGATCGAGTACTGTGAGGCCTTTGAGTAACCCTTTTTGGTGTATTTTGTGAAGTTCAGGCCACAGGCATTTTCCACAGAGTGAAATGATGAATAAAATGTATAATGATAAGGTGTATTCTTTCTAAACACTCCTGAATCACAAAATGAAAATAAATAATCCAACAATTTTCACAATAACTTTTGTTTTAGAGTTTTGATTTTGTTTGTTTGGGGTTTTGCTTTTTTTTTTTTTGTTTATTTGGATTTTCTTTTCTTCTCTTTTGTATCTGCTTTCTTTACTGTACCTTCAGTGTGGGTTACAGTTAATCTCCTCTGTAAAGCCTCAATAATCCTTACCCTACCTTTCTGGAACACCAAAACCCAGCAGTATAGTTGATCTGCAGGACCATCCATTAGGGCTATTCATCACAAATGACTCAGGTCAGTTTAAACAAGCAGAGATATACATGCCATCCCCAGTCAGATTAAACGCCCCAGCTGCCCTCATGCTCTGGCTCAGTGATGCAGGCCCCATGACCAATTTACAGGATAAGACAGGGAAAAAAAGTCAGCAGAGCAGAAAACTACAGCAAGGGAAGGCAATGCTCTGGATTTCTTCAGCCAAATCTTCCTCCTTTAGCAGGGATGATGCTCATATCACAGAGCTCTCAGTCAGGCTGCATTTTACCTGTGGATCAGAGGCAGGAATCACCCTACCTATGGTCCACCTTCCCTAAAGAGCTGCTATTGCTACAGAGACACCTTAGGCTCTGAATGGAAAGGTCAGAGCTCTTGTCCAGCGCTGGGAGTCTGGACAGCAGGGCAAGGTAGCTGGGATCTGATTATTGTCCGAGAGCTCTGTGACAGCCAGAGGAAGAATGACCAGGAGGGGCACTGCCATATGTGTGATTTTGACGCTGTGAACTTCACGGGAAAAAGTGCAAAACACTCAAAAAGGGCTTTAAACTCCTTTTTGAATGCTTTGGAATTTCTGTGCTAGGATAACAATGTATGTCAAAAATAAATCCCAACTTTCCTGAGCACTCCTTACTGCTGGGCACATGCAGACTCAAGACAGCCAAAGAGAATTTCACTTGAATTTCAAATATAACAGCAGGATTCTCAAAGACATGGTAAAAACAGACATTTTGAGCTTGTAGCCATTACAAGATCTCAGAAGATTTGGGGCACCTTTAAAGTAGCAGACCTTCACCTCTGTACTTGTGCACCTGTAGCAGGGGCAGGAAACAGTAGTAAGCAGAACTAGGACAGTGGTTCTGCTGATGATCATAGTAGATACAGGTACTTTTGACAACTAAACTAAACTCTACACTTCAAACCCCATGGAGACAGGTAGCTCAGCCCCTCTCAGCTCTAGGATGACTTTTACCAACAGTGGATTTAGTACTGCAGCTGTACCACATGGTGCCATTAGAGTTTCTCCTTTAAGAATACAGGAGGGGTCACACCTTTAATTGCTAAGGAGAAACAATGGCAGCATGAAGAACCATCACAGTGTTGGTTTTGTCAGCCACCTAGATAATCCCAACCTGTGAATTTCCTGTCCCACCTCCAGGAATGTATGGCTCTGAGACAGAAAGCAGGCAGTGAATTCCAAAAGAGGCAAGTAATTTCTTGGCAGGGACTTCTTTGGCTTAAGCTTTGAGCCAGAAAATGGACATTTTCATGATAGTGGCATACAGACAGAGGATTCCTTGAGGGGAAAAAAAATTTGTTCTCAATCTCTTCACAGGTGACAACCCCATCTGCGTTTTGCTTTGTGTGCCACATGGTTGTATGAGTTTTATCTTCAGAAACTAAAGACTTAACATAAAAATGTTTTCCTGGATATGAGTGGAGGAAAAAGCAGTAAGTCCATCATTAAGTAATGAATCAACTGATTATAAACTGCATCACAGCAAACATTAATGCTCATGATTTGATGCCACACTGAAAATGGAAACATAAAGAACAATTTTAATTTTGGGAACTGAAGAAAAGAAGCAGGAATGATTCCACTGGAAAATGTAATATTATTGTTTTCATCCTTGCTTGCTTTGTACTAGACAGGAATCCATTAACATCTAGTAAGGCCTATTTCTAATCCCCTTGCTAAACCCCAACCCTCGACCCAGGAGAATTTGTATTGAAGCAGAAACATGTCAATCATTTTGGCCAATTAAGCCCATTAATAAACATGAAGCAAGGGAAGAAATGTGGCAGTATTGCCAGGATAAGGAGAGCAGTGTCTACACATTTTGAAAGCTTGTCTAGATTATGAGGTTAGCTCAATGAAAAATCATCTACAGCTTGTCTCCTAGGTCCGGGGGATATTCCTGATCTATAGCTTATTCATTTCCTGTGCTGATGACACATGCATTCAGTATGTGGCAAATGCTAACAGGATTACATTTCACACATATTTCCCTGAGTTTTTGTTTCCTGAGTACTCCCCATGCTTCTGTAGTATGCTTCAGGCTAACAGCAATTCAAATGATCACTGGGTTTATCTGGGAGCTTGTGAAATAAATCAAGTGTTATTTGCATGCAGCAAGCTTACTAGATATGCTCCTAATAACGGCCTCAGTGATGCTCTCAGCTGACAAGGAGGTAGCTAAGAAATTTCTGTTTGATTTTTAGCTGTTCTCTAAGCTTATCTTGTAAATGGTAACACATTTTTGTTTGACATCTAAAAGAACAATGTCACTGATTTGCAGAGGGCATCAAAAGTTCCACTGAATTTTTATTGCTTTTATTGATGGCCTACTTTTCCTGCCTCTGCCTGCTCAGTGACCCTTCCACATTAATTGAGTGGACCTGTAGCAGGGATTTATCCCGAGCTCTACAGGTAAAGCAGGAAACAGAAGCTGCGCATATCACCTCTGAAGGCGAGCCTAAAATGTACAGGCTTATATTGCCATGCAATTAGGAAAGGAAAAGTGAATTCTGAATAAGTTTAGTAGCCATAAAAATGTAAAACCATCCTGGGATTAGCTGAAGATGTAGGTTCTCTCTCTAGCAATATCCCAGCTCTGAGATGATCAGAATTCCGGGCAGGAAAGCCCACGAGCAGTGTGTACACAGCCATGGTGTCTCTTGGGGGTCAGAAAGAAAGCAGGAGAAGAGGGGGGAAGTCTGGCTTGCTGCCAGCTCACATTTTCATTTTGAACAAATGTGTGTAAAGAGTTTAGATGGAGTCCCTGAAGACACTGTTTATCTGCTCAGCTTCAAAGAAAGCAGCCACAGGAGGACTGTGATGAAATCTAGTGGAATTATCCCTCTCAAAGACAAAAAAAAAAAAAAAAAAAAAAAAAAAAAAAAAAAAAAAAAAAAAAAAAAAAAAAAAATTAAGAAAAAATATATAAAATTTCTTCCTCCTAGAAAAGACTGACAGAGAGGTGAGTTGGCCCTGAACAGTCTTTTTATTGAGGCATAATAAGGCATTTATAACTTTCATTTAGAGGGACTGTGATTTCTCCACTGCTTTCCAACCATGATTGGTAGGTGGAAGAGCCATTTCATTTGAAAAGTTGATCTGTAGTCCCCTTGCCACAGGTCTTGACATATGTTTATGCAGGCTGGTTGTGGACTAGCTTCCATCCATGAATTATGCTTTTATTTTCCTTTCATCATTCCCTTTGGTTGAAACAGTGTCTGTGAACACCATATGACCCAAACACTGAGATGGTAGAAAACAGGTTAGGAACACTATGCAGGCAAATCTCTCCTTCTCTTTCCCTATCTCCCCAGAAAAATAGCCCATTTCTGATTATTCATCCTAAAGTCAACAACGTTTAAGCTAGTGGCTGGCAGGTGCTAAATAACCAGAGGAACAAGAAAGATTTTTGAAGTTACCAAGTCCCTCCTGAGGCTGAAAAGTACTATTGTGCTTTGTGATGGTCACAAGCATGTCTGAGATATTTTGAGCTCTGCAAAAGATGAGCTTCATAGCTCGCACAATACCCAAATGAAGCAGATTATACTCAGAAAGGATTTATTTATTTTTAACCTTTCTAGCTGTACCACCAGTGATGCTGACATTATGCCATTGACTAACTCTTCACATCTTAATACTGACTATACTTTGCATAGCTGCTCAATGTAATCTACATTTGCTTCCAGCCTTTCCCCAGCCTCCCCACCCCCAGTCTTGATCGAGGCAAATCAATGAGTCTGCTCTTTACATACAGAGTCTTTGGAGATTAGCATGACTGAAGAAAAGATTGTATTAAAAGGGAGGGAGGATCGTTGCACTTTTTCAGAGGAATACTGCCAAGGAGGTGCACAGATAGTACAGGAAACCTTGGGATTTGCCTACACTGCAACTGGCAGTAATGGTGACTTTTGACCTGAGCTGGCTGAAGGTTTTGCAGCATGCACTTAACCTGCACTGCACAAGCTAAGCGAGGATGCTCAGGATGTTCACACCAGGTGAGGTAACTATCAGCAAGGCTTCTACTGCTGGCCGCAAAAATAGCCAGTTTGAGTTACTTGACATGAACCAGCATAGTTCCCACAGGCAGACAGGGGCACAGCCAGCACTTACCTGCTTAAGGAAAACAGCACAAACCTCCCACCAGCTTATTGTAGGTGTACGGGCTATGTGCAGTTCAGCCTGGGGAGGGATTTTGTGCTCCAGTCAGACTATCCAAAGCCAGAGTTAAAATCCAGCAGTACTGTCTGAGGAAGCAAAGTCTTTCCTTTTTCTTCAGATAAATGCAAGAGCTTCAGCTTTCCACTTTATGAGCCCCCTAACCTCTGGCTGTACAAATGTGTACTTAGCATGCACATGTTAACATAAAATTCACTCAAGGCCCTAACCAAAGGCCACTGTAATGAATGTAAAGAATAGGAGCAAAGTAAGCAGATCTTTACCTTCTAGGGATTTTTCAGTGGAAGATGAGGTTCTGTTTATTTCAGGTCAATGTGAAGTATGTTTTACTTAAGCTGAACCAACTTCTCTAGCTAGGAAATGACAAAGTTGTCATCAAAATCAATCACTTTTGACTCACTACCTAAAATGATCAGTCATCCACCTAGAGCCTTCTCAACTGGCTAAAGCTGCATTTTGGCTGAGGCAATAGACTGCCTTGAAAAGATGTCTAATCTCGGAGTCAGAAGCCTTAACTAGGTTTGTGCCTTCTAGTGGTACAGCCACGGAAGAGTCCTGATACACACTCAGCATCCATGTGGGAAAGGTTTCCTTACATATCAGGAAAATGCCCAGCACGATGGCCACTGGTGCAGACTGAGGGCTCATCCCTGAGTTCTCACTCAGTGCCAGTGGATGCATTTCTTGGTGTGGATCCAGAGAACAGCAGTGAATGGGAGCACCCTTAGGAGATACAGCTCCACCTGGCAGTCAGGGCTGCTGAGCCTGGGAGAGCCCTCAGCCTGGCTCCACTGGGCATCCAGATGGGGAAACATTGTGCCTTCTGACTGCCTGCAGACCAAAGCTTCCCTCCACAGGAAACCAGAAGTTATGAGACATGTGGCACACATTGATCTGTCACCCAAACACCTGCAGGAAGGATATGCCCAAGATGCTTGATATGGATAGGAAGTGAGGAGGTCTTCATGTCACTTAGCCTTGACACACTGGTAAAAGCCCCAAAGATTGGGAAATTTAACTCTGTTTCTGATGCCTTGTATTTTTTTGTTAATTCCAAACTTTCATCCATCTCTTGCCAGCTCATTCTGTAACTCTTCTCTTATGCTCCACAGTTGGATAGAGTTTGGTGGTATGAGCTACAAACAGTTTCAAGGGAAGAAAATTGTTACCTCTCTGTGATGCAGCAGCTCAGAAGCAGGGATGCTTTCTTGTGTTGCACTGATGAGAATTGCTTTTATAAAACTATCCATGATTTTGCCTTCCAAAGATGTGCCCTGAACATGTATGGACTAAAAAGCAAGTGAAAATGGCTGTGAAATTAGATAATGCAAGCTTTGGGAAAAAGGTGTAGAGGATAAATAACTGAGGATGTATTCTTAGTATTATGTCTCATAATTTAAACAAGATAAAAATGCCTGTGATAGAAATTTTGCTTCACACAGTGGATATCATCCAGTACCATTATCCGAGTACCCAAGATACTGTCACCCAGTATCCCTATCCTCTCAAGGGGATGGATTTATGAAAGCTTGGTAAAATGGTTCTTATCTGAGAGCAGAATACCAGCTAAGCTCCTGCTGACACACAGCATTATTCTGGAGACTGTACTTATTAGATTGACAAATTCAAGTTTTTCAGACTTAGCTGCCTAATACTTTGCCTATAGCCCCATATACACCCATCCTATTCTCCTTTTGTTGTAGAGTGGAACGGAGGGGATCTAGAGAAACTGAAGCTGGGGGTGGCTAGTTCTGGTGTTCACAGTTCAACATTTAGTGCATGGCTCTGGACCACCCATATTCTCCTAAACACAGCATATACACCCATAAACACAGATTAGATTTCCTTACAGGATAATCCTTTTTTAACCAGAACACCACAAACTGGTATTGTTGACACAGGCTCTCCTAGCTGCCCAGACCAATAGCAGTCAGTCAGGCTGCACAGGGCCCACCCTTTTACCCTCCTCCAATACTCTCACCTCCCTCCTGTACAGTAAAATTGACATGTTCCAATCCTCAGAATACACCCATGTTTCCACTGATGCATCACCTCTCTCTGTTACTCCATCATGAAGTGCAGCCACTTAGTAATCCAGTGTAACCTGTCAGCATTTCTGAGGAAAAAGAAAGGCAGCTGCCTTCTTCCACCCCATTACAGGAGTCTCAAATGCAAACAATAATTATTCTCTGGAAATGCCTACATTTTTTTTGCCTTGATATGAGTGGGCTATGTGCCATGTTTCTGGATTCCTGAAGCTCGAGGAAGTAGACTCCATAGATATTATGATTTAAAGAATAAATGTAAGGGTATTGACTCTTGTTAGTCTGTAAAATGTCCAAAAAACCCTTCAGTTTGTTCTTAAGATACATTTTCACATCGCAAAGCTCAACATTATTTTGCTTTTTTATATCCAGCTATGCATAAATCAATGTCCTTAGTGTTTTAGCACGTAACTTTTCTCTACTAGATTAACATGGGTTTCTTTTAATAATTGAAAAATATTTAATTCAATGAGTATTTCATTTGCAGTGATAACTTCCTTTATCTATTCTGTAAGTCATCCAAACAAGTTCTTTTGTTATAGGGCCATTTAAAAAAAAATAAGGTTCATATGAATTTTGATTTGTGCCCCCTCTGCCTCTGAAAGCACTCCACAGACAGATATTTATATTTGGAAACTAGCTTGAGCTGTCTAGTGAATATTTCATGGCACCCACAAGACAACAGCTTCTGAAAGTCATTGGCATTGGTAGACACTGAGTGTATGATTATTTTGGTGAGAGACAGATGAGTAAATGGTGATCGAGAAAGCTCAGAGAAATTTAAAAACAAAACTTGGAAGAAAAATAGTTAGCTTCTAGAAGGATTAATCTGGGTCAGTATTAATATATTATCTTTGCAGAATCTTTTTTGTCATATATTCCAGCTGGGGGTTCTCTAATATTTTTGAAGCAATTTTTTTTCCCTAAGAATGTCATACTTCAGAGGAATGGGCAAATGATATCTGAGGGTGTGTCTTTCAAAAAATACTTGCAGAAAAGGACATGATGACAATGCATGAAAACCACAGCTGGATGTCAACCAGTTAAAGGGACAACTCTTTACTACACCTCTAGAAATGAAGTACAAGCTAAGTGCCTTGTTTAAACACATGATTCTGATAATGCTCTTCTAGCAGCATTCAAATAAATTAATATAGAGCAAGAAACTCCTTGAGCTTCTTCCAGTTCGTGCCCATGTTCCACCAGATTCACTTTTCCACTTAACATCCACGTTAAGTGTGACTAATGTTTGCCTTTACAGCAATGAAAAATAAATATTTTTAAATAGGCATTTGTTAGCCCTTGCAGTCATGCAGATAGGAGTGTACAAAACACTGGATAGTTCTACAAAGGTCAGGAACTCCTTTTTTTTTTTTGGCTTTTTCTTATAATAGAAGAACAAGGAGGAAATAAAAAAGGTAATAACTGTCAGACTGATAAAAGGGAAAATTCCTATATTTACTGACCTCAGCAAAACTGAGAAAAAAAGGCTGCAGAAAGAATTTAACCATATCTAAAAATAATAAAAATACCCATTTATAATAAAAAATATTTATTATAGAAAGAATAAAAAATAATGCCTTATTGCTCACAGGTAAAGTTCATAAAGAAAATGCTACTCCTGTGTTAGGCTCTAAACAATGTCCAGCTTGCCAGGGTTACAGACAAACTTCCCTCAAAGCCAACAGACTGTTTATTTATTTTTAAGTGTTGTAAATTCAGTGAACACTCTGGTGCTGGCTGCCATTGAGCATCCCAAAAGGATATTCATTGATTTGGAACAAATACGAAAATATTTGGAGTGGAGTTTTTGCCATGCTTGCTCTATAGACCTTTATGTCTGAGGCAGATCTGTAATCATCCTTGACAAAATGTTCACTGGGAAAAAAAAAAAGTGCCTGATTTGCTGCATGTTTATTGAACACATTTACACATGACCAGGCTCTCATTCTGGATTCTGCAGTAGATGAGATATTGGTAGGTGTTAATGGTGGTTGCTAATAAGACAACATGCAAGAAACATTTTCTTCAGCTCTTTGGATCCAGAATCACAATTGCCACTACTGTCAGAAATGATAGGGAAGGGTCTCCATGGGCTAACAGGATTTTCAGCTCCATATATTTTTAGTTTTTTACAGCTGGTGAAGACAGCCTGA
Organism: Sialia sialis; assembly: GCA_009812075.1. Lineage (NCBI taxonomy): Eukaryota > Metazoa > Chordata > Aves > Passeriformes > Turdidae > Sialia > Sialia sialis. The sequence goes on along the minus strand of VRYO01001681.1, from coordinate 6,316,787 downwards.
AAGAAAAATCTGTGGGAGGTTTATTTTGTCACTGACTGTGTTGTGTCTCTTCCTTCCAAAAATTGGAAAACTTCAGTTTGCAGCATCTTTCACTAGAAGTAACTTAATGCCAAAGTTTAAACAACATGGAAACATTTTACTGGGATCCTTGTTCACATTCTTATCTATGACTCTCGGCTTGCAGTTCCTAGCTAGAGGGATACTTGCATTTTTCATGTATTACTCAAACTTCATACCTTATGAATATGAACAAGAAATTGGCAAAAACCTCACATCTTCTAAGACAAAATTCAAGTGTTCCCTTAAAGAAAAAAACCCTGCATTCCAACTTTTAAGTCTAAAATTTCTTTGTGTACTTCCAAAGGACTATTTATTTTACTGTCATGTGGATAACAAGTGAAGCAGAAAAGATCACCAAGCTAGGAAATGATGACAAAATTTTGAAGGTATTAAAGTGTGCTGAAACACACATTATTGTGGTAAGGCTGAAAAACTTGTCTATGCCCTCAATTCCAGAGCAGTACAGACTTGTACAGGCTCATACTACACACAAGGATATATGGCATTAATGCCACAATGAATGCTTTGTGTTCAGAAACCTGGAAAAGCAGCACCCATGTTGTTAATCATATCCAGACACCTCCAGTCCCCTGCAGCACCTATGAGCTCTGTGATGTCCAAACTAGAGACCTTGTATGTGCACAGGGGGAATTCTACACCACAGAACAGGGTCTGAGACCTACAGAAGATTGAACAGGAAACCCTTTAAGAAAGACAACGGGAAAAGGGAAAGCTAAGGTACATCTTAAATCTTGGTGCTTCCTAAGATTTATGTGTGGCTTCATTCATGATTTACAGCTCTTAACTCTTGGTTGGGAAGATCATAATTTTTCTCTCTTGTATTCAAGGAGTATGGACAGGATGGCCTGCAGTAAAGGACTTATCATGCTGAGAGTTTAAAGAGCAGTTCCAACATTACAGATTGGCAGGAGGGTTAAAGAGAGAAACATCTCACATCTTCCAGGGCACAGCTGTAGGGCAGGTGACAAACTCTGCAACGCTGCCAAAAGAGGTGTACTTTTACCTGTGGCCAGAAGAAAAATGCCAGTGCCACGTTAATGCCAGGTGATTTGGGGCTTTGTTGTAGAGAAAGCCCCCAGACTCAGCTGATCCCACCCTTCACACAAGTGATTCTGGCAGAAAGACCTTTGACATGCAAGAAGCCTTTAAAGCTGTCAACTGAGAGAAATGCCCTACTGCCTTACTGAAAATTCACGGGTCTGGCTGTGCTAATGGTTATTCAGAGGTTAGGTAAGAGACACCTACAAGGCCAAAGGCAGGGAAAAGATCCCTTAGAAACAGAGACTGACAGTGCTGAGCACGGACCCTGCTCCACAGTGTGCTGAGCCCCCTGCACAGACCCACACAGGAATGCAATCACAGTTGGGCACTCTCCATTTCTGGGCTTCTCAGGTAGGCTAGGCAAAGTGTACAAATCAAGCTGTAGGCAGAAGATGTCTCTTAAAATCTTCCACATGGAGGAATCATAATTGCCTTTTACACACATGAGAGGGGCTTGGAGAGATGGGTGCTTTCTCTCAAGGCTTTCAGTTTAACAAAGGATGTGTCTGGAGGACAGTGAGTGAATGATAAAAACTGAGTAGGGAGAAACATGCACTCCTTGGCTGGGAAGTTATCAAACCTGTAAGCCTAGGGGCTCTCTTCAGATGTATGTTCGGCTCCTGCTGAGGACAAGGGAAATGGTGTGTCAGTGAGTGTGAACAGAAGTTGATCCTGGCCCCAGGTACTTTAGAAAGAAGTGTTTTCTTGCTTCTCTGTAAAGAGAAGGTACTTCGTTCCTCTTTCAAAAGCAAAAAGTAAACATCATCAAGCATGTTATTTCAGACAGCTTTGGTGCAGTCTCCCCACCCTCTAGCTTTTCTCTCCCTATGTCCTGGTTATTTAAAGAGAAAGTTAGATGTAGTAACAACTTTAAAGTAACCTTATATGGCAATTTTGCAGCAACAGTAAAAAGTGATCACTTTCTCTGTCAGCCAGCCAAACAACACTTCTGCAGTACTTTTTGCACTGACTACCAATCTTACAAACATTTGGTCAAAAAGCATGTTTCTGTTACAGTCCTTTTCTCACCTATGATGTCTGCAGTTTACAACACTCTTTTTGAGTGAAAAACAGACAAAACCCATCCCTGACTAAAAAAGGAACAATGAGAAAATCCCAGGGAAGGAATTCAAGCCAATTTTTTCCCCATGCCAAGGCGAATTCAGGTCCTGCAGATTTGAAGTAGGCAATGTGTGCTCTACATGCTTTGTACAGAAGCAAGGTGAGTGAGATTAAACTGTCTAGGCCCAAAATACTCACAAAGGTTCCACTGACACCTTCATGTGATCAGGACTGAAATGTGGCCTTCCTTCATTGCCTTGGCTCTGGCATGATGCTGTGATGGGAGAAGGAGGCAAGTGACACCACTGTGTGGTAGGAAAGGAACCCAGCACAAACCAAAGCACCACACAGGATGCCAGTCCATTGAGGCACCCTTACATAAGGGCAAAAGTAGTTTTTTTAACTCAGATGCTTCTCACCTTCACGAAAAGAACATCTTAGTTCAGTCACAAAACCTTCCTGCCAAGCAGGTGCTCCCTCTTTGCATGCACCAGAGAAATTAAAGATACACCCCAGACCTTGGTGTGCAGCCCTAAACAGCCAGCTTTTATTCATGGACTTCATCTTCCTTCTGAAGAAAGGTTACACGTCAATTACTGTGTACAGTGCACTTCATTGAGAGATTACTGAACACTATCAATGAGGCTATAATAGAGGTCTGCACTGCAACAGGAAAATCCAGCAGTTTGACTTAGCTGATGGATGCGTCATCCGTTCCCAATATCCTGACTGCCATTAGAAATGAAAATGTCTCTTCCTTTAACTGCTTTGGACATCTCATCTGCTCTTCTGGGTGAATGTACCATTAAATGTCAGTCTGCAGACATATCGTTTTGGGGAGGGTGAGTAATAAGCTAAATTGTTCCTATCTGAGTGAGACACACAAATCCGAACACAGGCACATCAATAAATGGCTCATCAGTCATGAAAACCAAGCACCTGTAATGCTGCTTGACATTGCAGGGTGCAGCCCTTCCAAAATCTCTGAGGGGTTTAACACTTCAGGGAAGGAGCGCACCTTAGTATGGGATTGTTGGCAGAAGGATTGAAAGTGGCCCTGATTTTCTGAACTAAGTGTTGGTAAAGGGAGGTTGCTTTGCTGTGTTTCACAATAGGCCCTCCTGGACTCTTATACTTTCAAATCCCTGCAAACTGCAGATGGTTTGGGGAGTTTTTCAAGTTTCCTGTCCTGTCAGGACAGGAACGAAAAATGAATTAAGGGCACAAAGGCTTCTTGTCTGACTGCTCTGCACAAGGTAGCTGGAGTGGGAAAAACAATATTTTTCTCCTTAAACAAGTGATGCAAATGGGAGGAGGTTACATTAGGAATCCTGGGGCATTTTTAATGATATCAGAAGAAATTGTTTAACCTCAAGAGGTTAACATTTAATAACTAGGTTAGAACCTGCTGTTATCAGACTTGTCAGTCTTCTACCACCAAAGAAATATTAAACATCTGTAGAGGCCACAAACTGGGGGGAAAAAAGTCATGCTTCAAGCATTGGGTAAAAAAGTATAAGGAAAACATTTTCAGAAGTATCCTGGGATCATTTAAAAGTGAAGGGTTTATAAATGAAGGTTGATACCTAAAAATGAATGCCTAGTGGGATAAAAAATATCTACTGAAACTTTTGCAGGTGATGCGAGGTATGGGTTTAAAAAGTTTTTTTTCAGTCTACTCCAAAGTTATTTATACATCTTGAAGATTTTTGGCTGCTGCTAGCTCCTTTTTCTCATCTGAATTCACTCAAGTCCCTGGGCATCTAAGAGAGGCTTAGTCTTCTATATAACTAAGGTGCCTTTAAAAATTTGCAGGAATTGCTTTTACTCTGACATGGTTGGAAAGCAAATGGAAATTCACTATAAACTGACATTAAACTAACAGAAAGGAAAGCAGCAGCATGCAGGAAAATGGTGCAGTAAGAGCATCTGCAGGAGTCCTCAGTGTACGTGCAGAACAGTCACCAGTAGATTAAGAGTTAAACCAGAAATTGGTGTATAAAAATCACAGAGGAACCACTTGAAAAATAGGCACAAAAATAAAGCTAGCACCACAGCTCAGAGCAAATGAAAGCAGACCCACAGAACATCTGGTCTGGAGATGGTGTGCTAGCAGCTGAGTGGCAGCAAGTCTCACAGCCTGACAGGCAGGCAGGAGCAGAAATGTCTCAGGCTGGCTTGGAGGCTCTCCTGCTCAGCCTGGCTAGCTGGGGCATACCTGCTCTGCTTGGGCCTGCAGTGGGGCTGTGCTTGGTGACAAGGCTGCCCACGAACAGGAGGCAGGAGAGGCTGTGACAGAGGCTGCAGGGAGGTTGGGAGACAGGTCTGCAGCAGCAGAGCACACAAGGGTGTGTGGCAGGGGACATGGTGACAGCGCAGAAGGAGGTGGGTAATGCAGGAAACACAGGGGATGGTGCAGGTGTGTAAAGGGGCAGAAAAGTGATCTCCAAAGCTGGCATGCAAAGTCTCATCTGCCACTGGGCAGGGCAGCCATGAATAAACCAGTGCACTATGGTCAATTGCTTACACACCTCCAGGCCAGAAGGGTGTCCACCCTTCACACCATGCTCAGGCCAAGCTGCACCACATCCCAAGAGAGGGCAGCAGCTGTTTGGACAAAATGGTCAACAGAATGGATCAATGAACAAGACCACAGCCAGGGGCTGTGGCAAGGTTCTTGGGGTGGTGAACTGCTCAGTGTGTTTGCCAGGAAGGATTAGATCCCCCAAAAGATGGAGTCACAGTCAGCCATGCAGACCTGATTCTTCAGTGCTGGAGGCAGCACTGAGACCTGTGAGACAGGGACAGTCCAGGCACACAGCTCCACTCTCCTCAAGCCCATGGAGCCAAGACAGCCAGCTACCCTTTCTCAAACTCCCTCCAGATCAACAGGAAGCAAATTGCCACCATTTACAGTAATTTCACAACTATAAGGTGCACCAGACTATAAGGCGCACTTTCTTTTTGCAGAGAGGATCCATGCACAATAAGGTAACAAATTAGTAACAGAATCATGCGATTGCGGGGTTTACTGGTAGGTGCTCAATTTGCAAACATTTTTCACAGATCAGCGTAGCCTTTAAATGCAGCCCCAGGCGCCCTCCCCGTGCTGCGGGCCCCAGCACTCCTGCCCGCCCCTGGTGCCGGCTGGCGTGGCTCTCACAGCTGCCGTGGGCTCTTATGGCGCACGGCCCAGCTCGCACTTCTGGTTTGGCAATTTTCTGAACTTTGTCCATATATAAGGCGCACCGGATTTTAAGGTGCACTTCCGGGTTTCAATCAAAATTTTAGTCAAAAGGGTGCACCTTATAGTCGTGAAATTACTGTACTTGTTTTCCTTTTTTTCAACTACTAAGATTGCTGCAATGACTTCCATTTTGAAATGTCACAAAGGTATAAGAAAGAAAAATACATTTATTTATTTTTTTCTCTGTTTCAGACATCTAAATGTCCTGAATGACAATTCCAAAATCCTCAGTGGTTTTTGAGAAATGGAGCTTGCTCTTCTCTGAGTGCCTCATGATGCTGAAAGAGGACAAGCTTACTTTAGACCTTTGAAAAAAAGGGAAAATAAACATCAACATAAGTACAGACTGCATGAGCTAATTTGTGAAATCACTTTATCCAGTGTCTCAGCTTTATGCTGGACTTCTTCCATGCGGTCTTGCATTATCTCCCTTTCTTCTCACCTTGTAAAGGTTCCAGTTCGGCACAGATCTCCACACGTGTCTGTGAAACATGCAGCAGTTTCTTTGGTCTGTCAGTGTGATTTAAGTTGTAGTCTTCTTATGTTGGGGCTCCGCTGTTGCTAACACTCCCATGCTTAACTACCTCACATAGCAGAGTTTAGCACATGTGCAAAACTTGGCAAGATCAGCTATTTGCTTAAGATACATTATATGAGAGCTATAAATATTTGAAATGTAGCCAAGAACAAGTTTTGAAACTATAAAAGTAACATTGGGGGTGAAATGACAACTTTCATTGTCAAAAGGGCAGTGCTTTATTACAATTTACTGGATTTTTTATTTCCTGTCTAGAAATTAGTGAACTATTGGAAGCAAAATATTGCAGAAAGTTTTCCTTAATATAGAGTCTACATTTTCCTGGAAATAATTACTGCCTTTGTTTCAGACACTGAAAGAACCAATATATATCAGAACACTCAGAGACTCTTAGCTGTGCTTGAGCATAATCTGAAAGTATTATGCTTGTGGCTTAAAAGATCATTATTTTTAAATGCTTCTGTTTCAGCCAGTATATAAAAATATCAGGAAAATCAGAATGATCCTGGAAAATCAGCTTTGGGATGCCTTCTCCATTAAGGTTACTTATTCAGAATCATGCAGAAATGGATTCAACACAGAACATGCTCCAGGTCATCAAACATCTTTGCTTGTCTATAAGCAATAAATCACATCTTCTGACAAAAAACCAAAATGATGTAAAGGAACCACAAAAGAGATTGTAGGAAGAAGGAAAGATTCACAGAAAACAGCATATGCAAATGATAGAAGAAGGGCAAACTAGGCATCCAACACTATAGAAAGGGGAGGAAGGGAAATTATTGAAAGAAAGAAGCCCACAGCCTAGCTGTAAATGCATGAAAGAAAACAAGATGATGAGCCAACATCCAGTGAGTATTTCTTAGAGAGAAACCATACCAAACAAGTCATTCATTTTAGGAAGATGATAACATGCTTTTCCTTTGTGGTTAGGGAAAATATACACATCATATAATTTAATTTTAATACTTTTTTGTGGGGTTTCTCAGGAAGACCACATGAGCAAGCTAGGGGAGTACAGAAGGGATGAACATATCACAAGGGAGTAATAAAGCTGGTAGGAAAGCTGTATTTGTAAAGAAGACATGAGTGTTTTTTGGACAAGTTACACTGTGATTCTGGAGTTTTAAAAGTGTCTGTGATGCAGTGATACTTAATATTTTCGTCAATCACTACTAGGATGGAAAAAAGAGGGTGATTATTAAAATCTGGAGATGATGACTAGACTAAGAGGACCTGCAAGTGTGTCAGAAGACAGGATAAGTCTGGAATTCCCTAGAAGAGGGATGGAGATGGGGTTATAATTAGAGACTGTAATTCAGTAGGGACAAGTAGAAAGTACATGGACAGGAATCATCATAATGAATAAACTCTAGCTCAAAAATAACACTATAGGTAGCATTTCTATAGAAGAGATCTGAGGATCTAAATGCTCAACAAAAGTCAGTATTTTCATGCTATTTTGTACAAGTTCAATGCTGTATCAGAAGGTGTAAATAGGAATAAGTAAAATAGACTTTGATGTCTATTCAGAATTCCGTAAAGCTTCAGCAACTGTCCAGTTTTGGGCAGAACAACTCAAGAAATGTAGGGATTAATGAAAAGGAATGCAGAGGAGTCCATGAAAAAAAAAATATAGCAAAGCACAGTCTCTGGCAGCAGATTGAATAAGTTCTGATTGTAGCAGAGAGCAAAGGCATGGCTGACTCTTCAAAGCCCCCAGCAAGGCAGACAGGCAGCAACAGGCTTACATTATGACCAGAAATATTTGGGTTAGCTGTAATTCAGAAAAGTTTTAAAACTGAGAATACTAAAATGACAGAATAGATTTCCTGGAGATGAGTTTTGTTGGAGGTCTTTAGGGTCATGTTAAAAAATATGTGTGATGAAGGAAAAAAATACCCCTGGTCTTTCATTCAGGACAAGAAGCGGAATTTTTAAGGGAATATAGAGTCAAAGATATTAATTTATTCTCTAAAGTGTTTTTATAAACTTGTATAAAGCATTGAATTTGAAACTATTACTGATGTTTTACTCCTTGAAGAATGTTCAAAATAGCCATTCAGGAACTGGATCCTCATTTTAACTGTGAGTGTGAAGTGAAATATTCCCTTGTGTATCAAAAACTCCAGACAAAGTCATAGAGTCTGGATGAGCTAGCAAGATCAGGTCGCAACTGGCTCTGCTAATACTTACCAGAAACTGCTGTCTTTGTAAGAGCTTTTGTTGGAATTGCATATAAACAGATCTGTTACCTTGCTCAGTCCAAAATTATGACCTTGGCTGAAGTGATGTTTGCTTGAATCCATTACTGGAAAAGTACATTACAAGAAAAATTGCATGCAGCAATGGCTTGAAAGCAGAGAAGGAGCCAGTATCAGGATCACTTTCCTATTCTGGAAATTCTGCCTCAAAAATGAGAGCTTTCAATCATGCAGCTGAAGTATTGAAACCCAAGAAAGACTGAGACAAGATCAGCAGAGTTGTATCAGGATGAACTTATTATGGAATAAATTCAGTACCAGACTCAATATATTATGATTTAGTGACATGCCCTCTGTACTGAACTATGACCAGAAGTGCCAGTCCTGAAGGATGAACCCAAACCAAGCACACAGCATTTCAGTGGGGTGGGCCCAGCAGCTGAGCTAACCTCAAATGATGAAGTTTGCAGAGCTCTTGGATGGAAAGAGGTGGATCTGACTCCAGCCACTCTCCCCAGAGGCTTGGTGTAGCTCCTCATGGTCAAGGGACTGCTATGACAGATAACTGGCACACAGATGGGACATTTATGTGTAGGAGATGGGAAGCCATTTGCTGAATAATGTATGAAATTATTGTAACTGCTGGCTGAGTGGCACGTGTGAGTAAAAAAAAAAAATCTGAAAAAGCAAAAGAGAAGGATAATTATGACAGCAGAAATTATGAAGTGAGGTGCTGAGTCACTGAAATTAGAGAGAGAAAACATTATTAAATCTCTCTCCCTGATTATTTAGGGCTTTTCTCTTGTGGTACAGCCTCCAGTGTATTACCAAAGCTTGTTTAAAATAATTCGGTGGCTTCTCATGGGATGCAACTCTGCTAACTAATAATTTGTATTTATTTCTTTCCTGATACTTCTATCCATTTACATCCTACTACCGTAGCCCTTGCATGACCTGAATATAGATTCCTTTCCATAAATGAAACTTGCACGTTTCAAAAACCCTATACATTGTTGTCACATCAGCCTCCCATTTCATTGTGGGTTGGTCAAAGCTTCAATAAAATGTTCATTTTTAGTTCTGGCAATTTCCTTCCATAAATCAGTCCCTCTAGTGCCTTAAACACATCTGTTACTTTTCTCTGAACAATTTCCAACCTATCAGTATCTTCCTGGAATAGAAGAACCTAGGGATGTTTCAGGAGAATCATTGCTTCAGAAGGACTTTGCATTATTAAGTTGTAGAAGTAATTGCAAAAAATTAAAAAAGCTACATTCCAGTAACCCTGAGCCATAAGATGTTGGTGGTCTGTTCTGTATGGTGTGCACAATAACATTGTGTGCCTCACATGAGAGAGAGAGAGGGAAAAAAACTGTGATGTTCAAAACAAACTCGACACGTTTCATTGTCCTCTGCAGCGTTTTTGATCTGTGAAAATTATAAACAATTCATCGATATTTTCTAGTCCAATTTTTAAATCAGGTACTGGATAAATATGGTGGTGGTGAGATTCACTTCTCTGCAGATAATCTGAATGATACCTGAATTTTATTTTGAGACCTGTTTTGCGGTGAGAGATGTTCTGAGAACGGATTGCATGCTATACACTGATGGTATGTTTATCCCTAATAGTTACAAAAGTTAGTCACTTCTGTGCAAGCAGACCACAGCATACAATAAGGCTGATTTTTAATGTTTTATGGTTCTTTTCTTCCCTCTTTTGTGGCATATTTCCTGTGGAATATGATTTATATCAGGCACCAAGAAGAAGCAAGACAGGATGTTGTAATGGGAAGAATGTGACAGAAGCATGGTTCCAGGCCCCTCCTTTTCTATATCACCTTGAACTCATCCTGGCCTGGCTCTGGGACCTCTGCACTTCTGTTTATTTACTTCCTTTGGTTAGTCAGTCTCATCTGCTAGTGATGCTGCCTGAGCCCCTTATCAAACATAGGTACAGCAGTTCTACCTTTGGGTGCACAGGCCATGCCAAGACTTCAGCTTACACTGTTCCCTTCTTTCTCAACCTGACTAAGGATGAAGCAGTGCTCTACTTTGCACCCAACTCTAAAAGCGAGTAGATTCTCCAGGAACATTGCCAGGGTGGTTATCTCCTAGTAGGATTTTACTTTTGAGGAAGCTGTGATCAAGCTACTTTTATACAGCTCCTTTGTATGTTGCTGCTCCTTGCTGACAGTCAAATTTTGAATTCCTGCAAGGAGGGAACTCCCCCTGCCGCCATATGAACATACACCATCAAATGGTAATTTAAAATATGCCTATTCCTTCCTCTTCATATGTCCTTAGCATGCTGCTTGTGATTTTTCCCTTTCTTCCCAGGAACAATTAGGGTAAGGCACAAGCCTGATAACTCTTATGTGATAAATGGGCCAGTCAAAACCAATGTCAATGCCTGAGGATCTGGAGAACTCTTGTGTGGAGCTGTAAGCACAGACCTTCTGCTGCCTAAGAATCTGCAAAGCAGATTTAGTTGCTTTAAAAAGACAGCTGGACTCTTATCACCTGCTGTGCTTGTGCTCTTCCCATCACTGTTGATATAACTTAGATTGGAATCTGAGTCTCTAATAAAAATTTTGAGTGTTTTATTTTGTATTTTATTTTTTTGTGTTTTTTTAATGCACATCAAAGTCATTCATAATTCCCAGAATTTTCTACACTGAACTGTTTGGTTACGCAAAGACGCTAGTGATGGTGTGAATTATTTATTTATACAGTCTACTTTTAAGTTGGGGCCAACATTAATTTGGCTGGGTCACTGGCATTGTGGATTTAATTGCCATGTAAATATCTATGGAGTCTATGTCTTTAATTAGTGCACTAAATTTTATACAATTTATGAATAAAATACACTCATTTTGACATTTTAAAACAGTTATTTTATTAATGAAGAATTTATCAGTGCTATGCCAATTCCCTTGCCTTTTGTTAATTATATGCCTCTCTTGCATTTTCTGATATGTTAATTTTGTTTGGTATAAATATTTGTCCTCATTAAGATGAATACATTGTCAATGTTGACTCATTCTTTTCCTCCCAACAGATAACTTAAATGGGAGTTTGTTTTTTTCATCTTGTCACTCTTACTGATTTGTAAGAATCATCTGGCTTTGTTCTGTAAAATCCTGTTCACCCAAGGAATGAATGGGCTAGCTTTCTCTACGTGGTATGCATGCCATGTTGAAAAGGATATTGAACAGGATTTAGCTAGCTATGTTTTTTACAAGAGGGAATAAAGAGAGAAGTTTTGCTAAGATACACTGTCCCTGCTGTGAACTTCTGCTGTCAGATTGGTAATTCACACATGATGCGTGCTGAAAGTCTTAAAGTATGCAGATATGGAACAAGGGGCATGAACAGGAGAAGGCTGTGGTGCCAGAGTGCTTCCAGAGCAATGGCAAAGTCATAAACCATACAAGAATAGCTATGTCCCTCTGAAAAGCAAGTGCTTTTTTAACCTCACGTTCTTGGCTAGGGTAATTCTGACTCCCTTTCCCTCTTAAAGAACAGGAAAGCAAACAACAAAATAAAATTGACATACAGCCACGAGTCTCTTCTGTCACATAGCTTACTTATTTTTATTTGCACATGAACTGCTATCGTGCCAAGACCACCAGGAAGGTGCAAGGAATGTACTGATTTGGGAAGGAGAGAACAGGGGCAGCAGGTGTGACACATTTAGAGGAGGCAACAGTAAGTCTGCCTCTGAGAAATGGGAGGGGTGGGAATGGCAGCTACAAATAGTTGTTTTAAGAACCAGCTTCACTCCAAAAACATGAAGACCCCTGTTTTTATGAGACATCTACACAGGTGTTTGACATGAAAGCTTATAAGGGACGCCAGGATGAATGCTGAAGATAAAGCTTGCTGATGAGAAGGAGACAAAACATTGACTCCTGGCATGATTTGAGGGAAGAGTTCAAGAAAAGAGATAGGGGATCATAGAATAGCATAATAGAATCATTAAGGTTTGAAAAGACTTCCAAGATTATTGAGTTCAGCCTTGGACTGAACACCATGTTGTCAAACAAAACTATGGCTCTTTTCCAGTCATTTCTTGAATGCTTCCATGAATGGTGAGTCCATCACTTCCCTAGGCAGTCTGTTTCAATATTTGACAACCCTTTCAGTGAAGAAATTTTTCCTGAAAGAAAGAACATGCAAAGTACTTTTGAAAGCAAATGTAAAAGAAATAATAACTATGTAATGATGGAGTTGATTAATGTAGCAAAAAGATGACAAAGAACCAGATGCACTTGCATAATTTTATGGCCAACAGAAAACCTTGAAATTGTGTAACTTTTAAGGTGCTGGGAAATACGGAGAGTTGGGTGTGCACATATAAACAAATATTGCTTAAGTTCCAAATACTACATTGCACAGGACCCAGGCTCTTGTTGCATCAGGGGGTAGAAAAGCTGGCATGTGCACCAGCTCAATGCTAAACAAACAACACCTTAGAGCGGAAACTTTTCTTTTATGAGCCAGTCACATATAAAATCCACATTAATAGTGACAATGAAAAGCAGATGTTCTGAGTTTATTGCACTGCTTTGAATAGACTCTATCAAATATTAAGCCAAATTCAGCTGAGGTTACATGATCTTGTACCTCTTGGCCTCATTTAGCTGTTATGAAGGGTTCGGTATTTCCACCACTCCTTGTCAGGACTTGTAAGCTTTCTGTTTAATTATGTTTTTCCTGTTACAGCTTCTAACCTATGCTAGGTCACAGAAAAATGTCAGGAGAAGACAAATCAAAAGAAGCAGTCACAACTGAGGGTCAAATACAACAGCCACACTACTAAGGACACAAACAAGTCTGTGGATGCAAAACTTGACTTGATTCCAAGGACACATATGAGAAAAGCCACTGGAGATTAGATCTACTGGGAGTTACAGGCAAACAACATCAGGGACAGGAAAGCCCCCGAGGTAAATATATTTGGTCTGTACAATGCTCAGGGAGTGCTATGCTTACTTGTCCAGAAGCAGGGAAGGGATGAAGGAGCGGCCTAAGTCTGGCTCAGGGAGGTTCTGCTCAGGCCAGAAGTGGCATCCAGGGCATGCACTGCAGGAGTCACCAACCCAGGAGCCAGGAGCTGTCCTGTGTGCTTCATGGCTGAGACACCACAGCACTCACAGCAACTCTGCCACCTGGGTGGGTCAAAGTAATGCACCCCGAAATGGCAGCACACCCCTGCAACAGGATGAGTCTCATCCTGATAAAATGGTGTGGTGAAATGGAAATATTCTTGGCTGAAAGTACCACTTCTCAGAATGAGCTGTAAGCTCTGAGACAGCTCTGCCTGTGAGCATGTAGATGCCGGGGCAGTTCCAAAGGGAGTGGACTGAGATGCATCTCCCGACATGGACTGGGCCCCCATGTGTGATCCCTGCCCATCCACAGCAGCAGCTCAGCCTGCAGGCTGGATGTGCATGCATTTCAGAGATGAGGAGCTCTTAATCCACAGCTCTGGAAGGTTGGAGGCTGTATCCATGGATAAGTGTGTGTATGCATTCTCTTCATGCTTCTTAGCAGCCATTTTGACCTGAGGAACCGCATGTAAATACTGCACCTTGGATCACCCTTTAAATATGAAAGTCAACATCCTCACTGACTCTGTACTATTGTCCAGGTTATGTGGAAATAGTTTTAAGTTCCTACATACTTTTTGTCCCACAGGTATGCTGTAAGTAAGAAAAAATGGACAGGCTTGCCTATCTACTGAGGTGAGAATATATGTCAAAAGACAGACGGAGATTCTGAGCCTGCATATAGATGTAGATCCTGACTGCTATAAGTGACCTAGAAACATGAAGAACCTCTTCTGACTCTTTGAAGTCTTTAGCACATGGATTACTTTCCATTGCAGACAAATTTCACGTCATCAGTTGCTTATTTTAGTTGCAGTAAAAATGAGGATTTGAACATAGATTTAAAAGTAATCAGAGAATAAGCCACTGAGCTCCTTGTTGAGCCCTCTCCACCTGTTTATACTATTTGAATTTTGCCATTTTTGGACTGTGACTACAGTCACATTTTCCTTTCTACTTTCATTGTGTATTTCCCTATTATGCTTCTAATTTAGAATTTTTTGAGGTGCTTGCAGACTTCCTCTGAAATTATTTGATCACATACATTTTTGGAGTGCTTTAATGTCATCTGCTACTTACTTTTGTAACATGCATTTTATACAACACTGTGATTTGTTTGAACATTAATTTCTTTTGTGGATGGAAGCCAGCATACTGTTTTCACATCACAGATCTGCACTCAACTGTGTAACATTTGGATCAGGAACATTTAGGATTAAATTTGTTTTCTAAATGTCTTGAGAAAGCTTACCATAAGCTTTGCTGCAGCATTCACACTTTTCAGGTAACTGATCTCAATGCTCTGAACAGCAGGACTTTGAAGACTTCAGCCAGGAGGTGACATGACTAGTTAATCTTGCTTCTTTTCTCTGTTTCTTTTCATCTACTCTATTAAATTTGAAAATTAAAAAAAATTCTACCAAGAGCAAATTTGTTTGCATATTGCCCTTTGTTTGCACTGACATTTATATATTTGCATATGATTGCCTTTCCTTCTTGTGCTGAAATCAACTCTGTTTTATTGTGACACTACAGTTTAAGTAAGGGATATCCTACAGCAACTTCAGCACAATAAAGACTGATTGAAGTGTCAGTGATTTCAGCTGTGTTTTGCATTGCAGTTACACATGCTCTACTCAATTTAAGCAAAAACAATCCCCAGAAACAGAGATGACAGGATAAAGGTCAATAGTCGAAGATGTGAGCTCTTTAGTGAAATTTACTGCAATAGAAAAAAAATACTGATTACATTTCTATGCTTCCCTCTCATTTACTTATTTTTTTAAATTATGTGAATGATATCTTGGCACAAAGAAATTTCTTTAAAGCATTGCATTCTGTTTCCCAAATATTCCTGCATTTTTTCATGAAACCTGATTTAAGAGGACAGAGATGAGCCCCACACAGGTGTATAGAGAAGGATGCTGTAGGAAATTATAAGAACCCACATTATAGGAAGTCCATTAGCTTTCACTTCCTAAATAATTAAACAGTACACTCATTCACCCTACCTCAAGAAGTGAAAATGGTTTTTTTCGCAAAGGGCATCCTCTTTTACTGGAGAAAATATGTTGTTTCTCCACACAAAAAGCAGAATACAGTTTGAAATGTGCATCAGGAATTCTAAAGGACCTGTAGAAATCAATCAAATACCATTTACTATGCACATTAAAAACTAGAGTTTTTCATTACACTGACAGTCAATATTTATGCAAGCCAACACAAAATTGTTATCTATAGTTATTTATGGATCAACATCACTCATCAGAGTTTATCAGATATTTTTCAATACAATTTCAATGTTTTCTTTAAAGAAAAATTATCGCTTGAAAGTAAAAGTTTTGCAGAAATAGTGCAGTTTCACTGAGCTGATGAGGGCTTAGAAAGTCAGTTATCTCAGGGCTCTGCCAAATCACACCAAGCAACGTTACAAAGAAATTTTTTGTTGCAGGATACTTTACTTTGTTAAAAAAATTAAATAAATGAAAGAGAAGCACAGAGATATAATCAGTAAATTTTCCTGTTGCAGTAAATTTCACTAAAGAGCTGACATCATTGACTGACCTTTATCCTGTCATCTCCATTTCTTGGGATTGTTTTGCTTAAATGGAATAAAGCACATGTAACTTTGTAATACAAAACACAGCAGAAATCAGTGACACTTCAATGAGTTTTACTCAGCCAAAGCTTTCAGAAACTCTGATTTTTTTGACTTTGTGGAAGGAATTTTGGAAGTCTAGAAAACTGCAGTCATGTCTCAAATTTCCAGATCACTTAGTTGCTTTACTTTAAGGGCTTTTCAGGCTCTTCTTTAATCTTTCAGTATGGCTGAGGTTACTACATAAGTAAAGAAGTGCTGATTATTCCTTTTCATAATTAACAATTCTCAGATGATATATTTTGTATTAGATCTTCATTCAGTGGTTGTAAATATTTTGATTTTCATTCCAAAGTAAGAACAAACCTTTCACTCTTTCAGAACTTCCTACAACATTAATTCAGATTTTTGAGCTGCTACAATCACAGTACTTTAGTTTCCAAGTTTCTAGTATTTTTTCTGGAAAAGTTTGTAAAACATTTAAATCATCCATATTATGGACATTTATGCTGATTAGCCTGAAAATTCAGACTAAATCCACAAAGTTTTATATATTTTTAGGTGTCCATAGGGTGCAAAAAGAGTAGGATGTGATTTTGATGCCTGTACTTTGTAAAAAGTATTAGCAAATGGTGAATAATCAAAATCAGATTGCACAGAATGATATTTCTTTGCATAAATTATTTTCAAATTACCATTATTATCATTTTCAAAGTATTTTACTAGTGGAGTACAGGATATAAATTACAAAATATTGGGTAATTTCCTACCTGGGTAACTGATACAGACTACTAATTTGACCAGCTCTAGGAAAATCAATCAGCTACAAATTCTGATTTTTATGCACAGGGCTACACATGCTGAGCATTTAAAGACACAAGGTGGCTCAGCTTCAGCAAGGTAAACCCCAAGCTTGAATGCACAGCACTGAGTCAGCCAAGGTAATTTATGGGTTTGTGTCCCTTTCTCAAGTGTGAATGACTGCCAGGACAGGTGTACAAAACCAAAGGGGCAATAATTGCCTCTGTTACTGCTAGAAAATGGTTGTGGAAAGGGTATATAGCAAACAACATTGGTAATGATTAGTTGTGATCAATTGTGCAAACATTGGCTCTTTTGGGTGTTCCTGAGCACCTCTTGCTGATAACTGAGACCAGCAAAGTCCTCCTGCAGCACCGTCTTGGCTGTTCAACACAATGAACTGCGCAGCTCAAACAAAGAGCCAAACACAGCTCAAACAAAGAACCAAACAATTCCATTTATTGAACAGGTCTCTCCCAACAATCAACCTACCTGCTAACCTCTTCATCACCATATTCCTATATTTTGTTATTTTGCATTGTTTTTTGCTGCTTTCCTTATGACTTGACAGCTGTGAATGAAACCTGAGAACTCTAATCCCTACTAAATTTAAAACCGGAAAAATGTGATGCATGAAAGCACGGTCTCTTTTTGACCATTTCTGGTACATTTATAATAATTTCTTTATTCAATGATTTAATCAAGGCAAAAAATATCTTAAAGGTGCTAGGACCAGGAAAATTTTAAGATGGCAATATCTAGGAAGTCTCTGAAGATCAATATAGCTGAATAAATTGTTCTGTCTATAGCTGTCTCTCATCTGTTCCAATTTGTAGCTCTAGCCATAGTAGGGAAAGCTCTGATGTTCCACACTCCCCATTTGGAGATTCCCTAAAATCCCTACTTTGGAGCTCCAGTTTTGGAAAGTGTTAAGAAGCTACCAGCCATCTGAAAATCAATCTGCTCAATTATTTTGTTAGACTGACAAAACCTGTGACCTCCAAAGCCATTTAGCAGCTATGCACTCTAATGTTGATCAACAAACAATTGCCCAAAAGAGTTGTGGATGCCACATCCCTGGATTTTGGATGGGGCTCTGTGCAACATGGGATAGTGAAAGGTGTCCCAGCCCATGGCAGGGGGTTGAAATGAGATGATTTTTAAGCTCCTTTCCAATTCAAACCATTCCATTATCCCATGACTCTATGAAACTAAAAAATGCAGCCTGTTTTATCTGGACCCAAGACCAGGACACTTCCATGACAAAGTCAGCTAGATGTCTTCAAACGACAACTACTGTGACCTTTTTTTTAGCTTCTGAGGGAAACTGGTGTGTAGAAAAGCTTTAGAGGGCAATTGTAGGAGGCCTATGAAGTACCACACATAATATGTGCAAATCTTTCTTTGCAAGTGAGTGAGACAGAGCCTTTTCAAGGACCATACCTTTCAATTTCAACATCATTGCTAAAGAAAATGATGGAGAACAAATTCTGAGCAAGACTTGCAGACTCCCCCTTTTTAATACAAAAATTTAGTGTAAAAGCTTTCTCTAGATAATATATCCAAAGGAAGCCCTGAAAATCCTCTGCTACAGAAGTATATTAATAAGAATAAAAAAAAATGCCAGCTAAAAACCAGCCTCACTGTGGGAAAGTAGTTCAAATACCTATGCTTTTAGGTAATAATTACAAGACTCTATTTCTAGTAATAGGGTTATGTAGGTGAGGCAAGTACTGATTGATGGTGCCAGAGGATCACTTTCATAACAATGTACAGACTGCAAATGCTGTGTGGAAAACAGTAATTGTTCCAGTACCCAGTTGGTTATGTGCGTACTGATATCTAGGTTGCCTGAGTAACCTTAAGGCTAAACGCAATGCAGAAGGTAAGTAATTATTGCAACTTCTTCAAATATATTACCTCATTCACATGTGTATTTTGAGACTCAGCACTGAACTGCACTATTCAAAATGTCTATCAGGTCTTGAAACAAGCAGCAGACACTCCTGGAGGCTCTAGGAGAGTTTGAGATCTTAGCAGAGTGGGAATGTGTGTAGCATGCCTCCCTCCACTGCCCTCCCCTTTGTTTCAGTTCTCTGGGGAGCTGGTGGCACCAGGGAGCTCCAGCATGATCTGAGGAGAGGCATCAGCTCTGACAGATGCAAGGACATGCTGCATGGGGGAAGAAATTTGTATGCAGTTGTATTTATTGACTACAGCTCTCCGGTTTGAGGTGGTGACTGCCTTTTTCGCTGGACTGCTTTCATGAGAAAGCCGTGGATTGACTGAGAGCAGCACAGTCATGCCCCCTTGGAGATCAGTGAGGAAGGTAAGCCTAAGCCTCTGAAGCTGTGAGCTTCTGGAGAAAAAGCTGAGATCTGAACCTCATACCTGCTTGGCAGGCAGTTGTTTGCCTGCATTTTGTCTCCATCCCATTAAATTCCAATAGAGACACACCAAAGTCCTGAAGTGATTTTGCAAGGCAAGTGCAGCTTGAATTATATGATAAACAATCTTGGTAGCTCAAGATTACCCCTGACTTTTACCACACTTGTCCTGAAGTGAAAATGCAATTCCCAAGGCCTTCATTGTACAAAGTAGAAAGATAGGTACTCCAGTTTTGGGGTATAAACTGATTAGGAATCTCTTAAAATCAAGTGCTTGACCTGAAACAGCCAAACTCTCTTTATACTCTGTTCTCAAAAGCATTCTCTCATCTAAAGCCTTCCACTGTAGCACTGCTGTTCACAGCAATCAGTATTCTGGGGCACAGATTCTTTCCTTTCTTAATGCAAAGTCTTACTTACACTTCATTTAGTAGGCTGCATGCTAATGAGAGCTGTTTGCAACCTTCAGAGTCAGTGAGAAGTCCCAGGGTAGCTCTCCCTAATTCCTGGTTGGGTGCACTGCACATGGCACCCTTTAATTGGGGGAAAAAACCCAAATGATGCCTTCCCAATGTGCAGTTATACTGAACTAAATTAACACAATGGATGCTTCATTTTTCACATGAAGCTGGTGTTCCTCAGGGATCTTTTCTGCTGGTCTTTAACAAAGATTCAGTGTAGTCATCAACTTTGCTGTACTCCAGAATGTGGAGGCTGAAAAGCTGAAGCAGCACATACATGGGTACACAGCACCCGGGGTTACACACAGCAGCAGTTCGATGTGCAGCAGTGCCATATGGCTCAACGTGGTCTTTTAATTAAGAGATGTGGCTGCTGTTACTTAGATTACAGCATCACTGTGGTGTGACAGGGAAGATCAGAGTGCTCCTGAATTAGTCATGGTATCTCCAAGGATTTAACCTCTGAGGAGATAAAAATGTCCAGTGCCCTCTGCAAAATGACACAAAATGGCAAGTGAGAGCCAGGAACAGACACTATTTATTTGCAGGAACCTGTCTGATGTAGCCAAAGGAGTATACTCTGGTTTGTACATGGTGCTCTGAGCATTTATACACACCCAAGTACATATCTTTTGACAAAACTCAGTCAGGAAATAGTTAATATTTTCAAAGAAAATTATTGAAATAAATTAGTGTTATCCAGAACTTCACCTGTACATATATTTCCTCCTGAGAAATGCTGAAGCTTCAGGCTATGTGGATGTGTAACATAACTTAGTATGCACTAGGGAGAGAAATCCTGCATTAGGTTCAGCTCCTGTCTCAACCATGTCTGATTATGTTCCCCAGTTTAAGGCTTGTTACTTGATTTGAAAGCCTGTTACATCTCAGGAAACTTATACATGTAACTTGTAGCTGCTTTCATAGTTTAAAAGCTGTCATTTCACCTTCTGCACAAAGAAATGCTTTTCCTGTCTATGTCAAAGCGATCCACACAGCTCTCCCACGGAGTTTTGAAAGCGTCTTCTGGTACAGCAACACAGCTTTTATTCTGTGAGAGCAATTTGCTCTGCCATTATATTGTCTGCAGGTATGCAGCTGTATTGTTTTACTGTGTTGATCTTGGAAGGAGCTGGAAAGCTCATAAACTGGAAAGCAATTGGTTTCCAGCTGAGGCTTTACTTCTTCCTAGCCCACTGTGCTCTCCAGGTGAATCCCTGTGGGATTTTGTTAGAGAGGAAAAGGAAAATGCATTTGTGTCCAGACATGGGCAAATCCAATATCCCTCCAAATCAAGGGTTACATCCTTCTCTGTTTCTTACTTGCTCCTTCTTCCTGGCTGACATTGTTTATAAGCACACCTCATTCTGTGTCCACAGCAGCTGCCTTTAATTCCCACCAGCAATCTCACCTTTCACTTGATTTACTGTGTTCTCAGAGAGACTTCAAAGGCAAACATGGGCTACTCCTGAAACACGCATGATGAACACGTGCTGGACAAAACAAACATCACCTGCAGAGGGCACAGAATCACATAAGTGGTGCCAACTCACAGCTCTGACTTCCAAGCACCTTTTCTTGGGTGGCAATGTCACCTCAGAGTGTGCTCAGGGGTTCCCAGTAACATTCATCATGGGAAGGAGACCAAGGCTACAGGCTGCAAGAGAAAGAGGTGAGAGGAAAACTCCTTGCCCAAGAGAGGGTGCAGAGCTGCCCTGCAGAGTTGGCACATCTGTGAGCTGCTCATAGCTTGCAAGTACTGAATGAAATGTGTGGAGTTCACGGGGAATTTCTATGGAGTTCCATGCAGTTACAGAGGCATTCCTCCTTAAATTTGAGGGAGTTAATTAGAACAATATATGTCACTTCGCATGATGTCTGATGATCATGCTGTGGAGAAAGGAAAGCTTGCTTGAGAGAAAATGGCATTATCTACCCAAAGCAAATTTAAATGTGGAACTTGGTGTATACTTTCTCAGAGATATAACAATCATCAGTCACAAAAGAACATAGATCTGATCCACAATGCAGTGCACACAGTCAGTTTTCAGCATGTTGCTCCGTTGCTAAGTATGAAGCCAGAAAATAAGTAGGCAGGTCAGTTCCCGCCTCATTAACACAGTGGGAGGGGGAAGGTGTCCTGGGTTTGAAAAATAAGATTGTAAAAACAGCCATGAAATCTTGTTGGAAGCTAAACAATACCCAAGATCCAGCTATAATTCCGTTTCTTTACCTTTTTTCTTTTTGTCTCTTTCAATGCTTTTTGTTTTTTTTTCCCCAGTTGTTCCTAACTGCTGGTGATTTCTGCTTCTCCTAACCTTTAAGAATCCCAAAGCACAGAAACAATTTTCTCATTTACTTGTGGTAAACTTTAATTTCATCCTTTTCTAGAAAAGTAGGAATTATTTCAGGGTGACTGCCTTTTGGATCACTGTACAACTTACCTGTGTGAAAATGGGTGTGCTGAATGTTCAGGTGGGACAGAAGGATGCAGTCAGAGCACTGCCAGCACTCAACCGAAGCTATTTTGCTTTTATCATACTGCAAAAGTGATGATCACCCTTGCAGAAACCACATTTCTTGAGAGTGACATTCTTTAAGGATTTTCCTAAAACCACTCTCCTTCAGCCCCAATAATGTGTGACTAAATGCGGTTATGTTAAGGAGGGGATTTCTTGTTTTCTTTGCCTTTCTCTAATGCATTAATTTTTAAAAAAACCTTCAATAACAAAAGCTTTAAACAGAAGGCTAAATATGTGGGAAGAAAAGTAGTTAAAATGTTTGATAAAAGAGAGAAAAAATAAAATGACAAGGAAAAACTGAAAAGTCTCTGTTTCATTCAAAATTTGAGCAGAATTATTCTCTCCTAGAGATTCATCTATAGCTGTTTTTTATTGTTGGGCTGGGGACAGAATTTAGTATGTGTTGCTTAGATATTTTTTAGCTTTCTAATTCAAAAGCAAAAGAAAAGGATTCTGCTCTTCCCTTATATTCACACCATGACTTCTAAATGAAAAGTACTGTTGGAAGTCAAAGGCTTTTCAGGAAGGCACCCCCTTCACACTGCAAACCTTGCATAACCTGCTATGCCATTGTTAACAACTACACCATGACAAATGAGACACCAGGTATATGGTTGCTTGCCTGGGGATGCATCAAAAAACACACACTAAAAGGTCTTGCAAAAAATCTACTTGAAAAATCCAGGAGCAAACATGAAAGGCAGGCCTGGGTTAAAAGACAGATAGCCTGGTTTCACTCAAATAGTTCCTTAAAAATCTAGGGAAGGGGAATCTATCCTGAAGGGATGCTGACTGGTCTGACAGGCCTGCTTGATACAGCTTGAGCAAGTTTCATCCCAGCTGTTTCCAAATGAACTTTCTGAAATGACATGTTGCAATTTCTCAGTAGTATTTCAACTTGTAGTAAAGTTATGCTTGGACCAAACCCAATTCATGTTTTTTGAGGGCACCACCTATAAAACCACCTTTGTGCCACATGATGTTGGCAAGCGGCTGGGGGCCACTAAGGGACTGCAAGGGCAAAAGAGTTCTGTATAGATCTATGTATATCAGAGCATGAAAAAAGACAGACATGGTTAGGTTTCAGTCCACTCATCTTAAAAGGAAGAGTAGGCTTTTAATCTATCAACAAAATGTTGTTGATAGCGGAAAGAATTTAGTTTTTGGGCTTGCAAGCTGTGGTGCATACAGCTCCATGAAATTAAATGCTAATAAAGACACCTCAAGATCTCTACAGGCAGAGTGCTTAAACAGCTCTGCAAAGTCCCCCACAAAGACCTAGAGGGTGTCACACAAACCACCCTGAAGGTAAAACAGCAGCTGTGTCTCCCTGTACGTGCCTGGGACGCTCAGCTGCACCCCTACCCATCGAGGAGCTGGCTGGTGGCACTGCTCTTTGCGTGCACAGGATGGGGACCTTGACACCCACCCAAGCTGCCCTAGCCAGCCCCAGGTCCTGCCCCACTCGTGCCCAGCCTGGCCCTTCCCTCCCTCTGGGGCAGTGCTGGCTGCTGGATTTGCTGCCCTCCTTGCTGACATATCTGTGTGGCACCTTCACTTTCCCCCCGGCACAATGGGTGTAAGCCCACCGCAAGGCTTACAGCATGCAGCAATGTAAAAATAGCATTCCAGGAGGTGAGCACAGCAAAGCCTCAGCCTTCCTGTGCTGCAGCCTCTTTTGATTATTGACTTTCCTCTCCTATATGGTTATAATGACAGCCTGTCACATGCCTATTTTTTTGTTTGGTTTTGGTAGGGAGAGGTTTAAAGAAAGGTTTTTCACTGTAGTTTCAGGTGAGAAAGAATGCCATTTTTTCTCAATACTTTAATCACAGCTATAGCAGAATCATTCTGTAACAATTTCAAATCCCACTGCGATTAAACTGATGAAATGGTACAGATGAACTTTTAATTTTTTAAAAGCAAGGAAGATGGAAACAGCTCCAAAATTTCCCTAGGAAAGGATGCTTCCCTCCTTTAAACAGCCTTCATTTGCACCTAGGAGTGCAAAACTCATTTCAGACATGCACTGCCCTTCAACAGATGACTCTGAGGGGCTGGCACAGCACTGAGTGTAACAAGGTGCTGCTTCTCAGTTAGGAACTTCAGATGCTTGTTGAAACTGTTAATGAACGCACTAATACCAATTTTGGCAATTTTCAGTCACCATCCAATTTCACACGTTATCCTAAACGGAATGGCAAATTACATAATCTTACAAAATGTTTATCTCCAGTAATCACTAATCCCATGTTTTTGTCAGTGGGACCTGTCCAAGGGGTCTGAAAGACTCTCTCTGAAGAGAGGGGTCTGAAAGGCTTTCTCCTCTCCCCAACGGAAAGAATTACAGCTGCTTGTGTAAACTGGTGTGTTTTGTTGAATGAAAACCTCACATGTGACTCACCTGTATGCTGAATATGAGACATTGGTAAGGTCTGTAAAATAACAGGGGTAAATTGCTTTTACCTAAATTAATTCTCAGCTACCTTAATAGGTTAAATAATTTAACAAGGTCCTAAGTCTGCATGTCAGCTTTAATTTAGTGTGTAACTTTCCCTCTGTGCTGAAGTAGTTTCGAGGTCAGTTGTATTAAACAAATGCTAGCCTAAAGACAAAGTTAAGCTGTGCAAATAGTTACCTGAACTAGGAAGCACATGACCAGCAGATAACTCAGTCATGCTTAAACTTTTTAGAGATGTTATTTCTTTCATCTTCAGGGCTTTGGAAATAAAACTCCTCACTGTAGCAATCACAATCACATATGTGCAGCCCCCATTAGGAGAAAAATATTTTCTGAGCTGGGATTGATTGAACTTGGATAAATCAAGGCTTAGAAACTTTTTATCATCTGCTAATACACGTGCAGGAACACTGTTTTTAAGATATTTTTCCCCCTTCCTTTCTTCAGAATATATTATTTCTAAGGGAAAGTTGAATTAAATTTCTTGTCTTTGGCTTTTCTGTTTTCCTTTAGTTCTATATTGTCACACCTAGCCAGCTAATTCACTTTCTTTGTGAATAGTGTACCCTACCATTTAGGTAAAATGGTTTTCAGAAAAAACATGTCCTATGAGATGTTATGACATTTTGTGAAACAACATAATGCAATGTGACTGATGCAGATGGATATGCCCCATAAAGCTGAGAGATTTAGATATGTAGTTTCCCCCCAAAAAATCACTTCATAAAGCAGTTTTGTTTAAAATATCACTTTGAAATGCTATTTAAACCCCTTCAAATAGATAGAAAATTTATATAAAATTTTGTATAAAAGGGTTTTTATCTGAATGCTTAGAGGTGTTCTACATTCAATGCTTTTTACACATCAATGTGAAGGGGGGAAAAAAATACAGTGTATAAGAAAGGACCTAGCTAATGTTTTCTTCTTTACTCCCATCCCTGAAGGAAGAGAAAATGCTTTAGTGGGATCAATAGTCATAAATCATTACAAGTTATTTGAGGTTTTATTTCATCTAGTTTTATTATAATGTCCATGCCATCTGCTGTACATATTGAGCTTATTACTCTAATTCATTTTGCAAGCGCCAACCTCTGAGTGAGAGGTGTCAGAGGGCAATTGATTAAGGGATATTTGTTCTGTTATAGCTTTTTCTTTAATTTCTCTCCATAAGGATTTCAGGTTGAGCAAGTGAACTGACATGATAATGGGGCCTCAGGTCTGGAGATAAATGAGACATGTGACTTTGTGCATTCATAAAGATCAGAACATCTTTTAACCTGGTGGTGCTGAGAGGGACAGTGTGTGTCAGTTGTGCATGAGGTTGTTTCACTCCTTAAAAGCTGAAAGAGAATGGATGTTTGACATAAAAATGATGGCTCAATCTAGGAACCTACCTCCCATGTACCCTCATTATCTCTAGTTAAATGGATTTTGTGTGATAGCATAGGACAAAGAGGAAAAGAGGAACTAAGAAAATCTCAAAAGGTCCTGTATTAGAGCATGAGATATCAGTTCTGTAGTGAGCAAGTGTGTGGAGTGCATGTATCTCTGTCCCTAAGTAAGAGTTGTTTGGTTCTAAACCTTGTAGCCCTAAAGTATATGCCCTCAAATTCTAGTTTTCCACATTTGCAATATACCAACAGTAAGATACAAGGATCATAGGGGCTTGAAATAAATCCATCACATTGTTTCCATCAGTTCATCTCCACAGTGTCAAGAAGTGAACAGACTTGGCATCAGTATTAGACTTGCTTTGCTACCTTGGAGCAATTAGTCCAAGTATGAGACTAGTCTTAATATTTAAAAAAACTAATGCAAAATTTACAACTGAAACCTGACCATAATCAATATTTGGATCTATTTATAAAGAACTTGTACATCATGTCTGAGGTCCTGACACTGTACAAACAGCTGAGTAACATTTACACACTTGAGCACTTCCACTGAACTCAATGGAAACCCATGAAAATCTTAAGTGGATACTGGTGCTGTATCCTTTAAATGCAGACAGCCATGAATGACTGTTAGTCTGAGATCCTCTCTAAAGGCCAGGACAGCATTTTAGCACAAGCCTTCTCATTCTCACCAAACTGGACAACAAATACAGCTGAGTTCCAGCGCTTTTTGTGCTGTGGCCCTGCATTTATTTTCATGTTGTTTTGAAGGTTTGGATCTCTGCCACATGCCATTAGTATTACTCATGTACAACTTATATCTATCTTGTGGCCCCTTTAAGTTCCAGCTATTGCAGGTTTCAAATGCAAGCCTGGTTGCTGTCAAATTGCACTCTGTGTGTTCTCTCACATTGTCTCCATTGTGCCAGCAAAGTGCCCACATTGCCATATTTCACTGGGAGGAAGACTGAACATTTCCATTTATTTGGGTAAAAAAGTCCTTGGGCAGTCTTGTTTTTATGTAAGGTTTTCTTTTAGCCAATGACTACTTCAAAGACCAATTCTGCTGATTATCAAGCACATTACACTGAAGTAAAAAAATCACACTGAAAAGTCTATGCTAAGTTTACTATCAGTGGTACCTCCCAGCTTTTTACAGAATCATGTGGCTGAGACCTTTATTGTTATGATAATTCCAAATATCTTGAAGCTGCAATGAGTATATTCTGCTTTTGTTCATGAAGAAAATGCAACAGGACATCACCCAGCCTGGTTGTGCACCTAGTTTCCTCAGTTCTCAGGCTCCTGTTTTCCCTGTTATTAGGCAGTTTACAACTCTAGTACTAATTGCACAATCAATTCATTTCCAGCAGCAAACAGAAAACAGAGACAGAAAGACTGCAGTAAGGCATTGTAACTGGTGTATTGATGGATACTGAATAGAAATGCTAGCTGTGTCTTGTAAAAAGAGGTGGCAGAAAAAGAAAATCCCAACAAGAACTTTGTGAGTTCAGCTATATTTTGGGGTCTGCAGGGAAGAAAACAGCTGAAAGGATTACCGAGAGCTTCCCATCTCCTTGGTCATGCCACTGCCCTCTGCAGAGATAAGGGCTGCTGTTATTACTACTGCAGTTTGTGCAATGAGGGGTTTACTGCTTCATTAAGAGCAAAAAACTTTCTTCCTTGTCTTCGACAGAGCCTCAGTTTGTCTTTCTCTATCCATATTTTTCCAGTGAGATTTCTCTGCAGCCTTCTAAACTTGCAGCACCAAATCAGCAACACTAAGAGCACAATTGAGTGAGGAGTCTTGACTGCTTGGTAACTCTTCTGCTGGAGAGTAAACAAACTCCTTTATAAAAAGCAGTCTCAGGAGAGTTCTTCTCCAATTGGCACAAACTGTGAAGCATATCCTTTTCTTGCAACACAAGGAGAAAAAGCAATACCCTTTTGCTCTACTCTCCCCTTCAGCAATCTAATATATTCTTACTGGCACAGGCAAAGCCACTATCTACCAGCTGTATCTGTCTTGAAGGTTCACAGGACCTGTTCAGAGATAATGGATGCAGGACACATGGGAGACAAACATTTCCATTCTGGCAGTCTTCAAAAATTAGGCGCCACAAAGAGTTTAAAGCCACCTTCCTTTGGTTGGAACTAGAGATGTGTGTGACTTTGTCACCACCACATTCCCTGCCACTTGTGGAGCTGCCTGCTGGGGGGCCCTTGTCTCTTGTGTAGCCTTCTGGAAAGACCTATGGTGCTCACCTTGACTGACACAGATAAATCTTTCTAAGATTATAAAACTCAGATCTAAAGCTCCATCCCATGGGTCAACTCCTAGAGCTAAAGAGGATTGTGTAGTACAGAGGCAAATATTCCAAAGTCTCAGCCCCGGGGTTTTAGTAATTTAATAAGGACAAATAAAGCATAGAAAAAATGATTATCAGGAGCATTTTAGCAGATTAGCACCTCACATATTGAAAAAATTACAGTCTAAGTGTTGCATCATGAACCTCTTGCTTGTCTATGAGCATGGGTGATACTGCAAACCACGTAGGAGTTAGATTTTAGATGGCTGGGATGCACTGTTAACTTAAAGAGCCACGGTCATTATTTTTAGACACGGCTGATTAATTTGCTTTACCAAGACTGAAATGTAACGTAATGTATATAATGCAATTAGAAAGATGTGTCTCTATTAATGCTGTAGGCAAAATGCAGAGATGAGCTTCTGAAAAGCAGTAGGAGTCAATTATTTACACCTTTATCCTGTGCTGGGAGATCATGCACTACGACCTGGAAGTTTAAGCATTTGAGAGGCTTGTGCTCTAATCATTGCATTACTGATTTCCCCTCAAATTCCACACCTGAAAGTGTCTTGCTTGGTTTACATGACAGTCTGGAGTGGAACAGGACATGACTATATGCTGAGGAGCTCAAAAAAAGAGGACAAAACTATGGCAATTGGGTGCCACAGCTGGAAAGAAAATGAAAATTAGATTGTCTTCCACATGAGTTCGTCTTCTTCCAGAGGAATGGCATTCAAGGCATCCAAGAAGTGTGATGCAAAGGAAGTTGTTTCTGCTCTGGCTTAATCCAAAATGTGATAATTATAAAGTATGTAGCTCATAGAACTCATTCTATTCCTTTCAGCACCTCTCTTTCAAGACCACAGGATTAACTTCTCATCTTTGCTATGGGCTCTAGCAACAGACACAAGAAATACTTATATTTCTGCAGACTGTTAGCTAGATGTTGCCAGTTCCACATTAGGGTTAAAATTTTGGCCCATTTCTAGTCTTGTAAATTGCGTAGAAAAAGTAATGTTAAAAAAATACAACAAAAAAATTCAACCCAATCCTCCCAAAAAAGCCACCCCAATAAAAAAATCCCTCCAGATGGAGCTTTTTCATAGTTCTCTTTAATAAATTGCATGAGGCTTATTTTCTCCCTTTGACAGTTTAATTCTTATCCCTTGTTTCTCATTTACCAAGGAGCAAGCAAGAAGAAACCATATTGGGAGGTAGGGTGTCAAAGCGTGTCAGCTTGCCAATGGATATGCTAAACAGGAGCTAAGAGTATAAGGATTAAAAAACATCAGATTTGGAAACCACCCTACAGACAAATGAAGCAAATCAGCTGAAGAGACTTAACTATTGTCTAATTGCAGTAGCTATTTATAGAATTGAATATAAGGTTATCTTTCCCATGCTTAGCAAATTACAACTAATGGGTCTCTAAAATTTAAGCTCCATTTTTTTTTTTGCAACAGTCCTGGAGAACTGATTAGTGTGGGCTTACACAGAAATGCATAAAATAATCTCATTATACTAATGCAATGTGCTGTGACTGAGGGGTGATTTCTGCCCAGACTGTGTCCTATGTTTCATTGTAAGTGATCATTTAATAAACAAACAGGAAATAGTGCAAACAAGCAGCAGTGGAGAAGGCATTCATTCATCTACTAAAACTTATAAATGGGTAAGTAACACCCTTATTCTAATAGAGATTTTCTAAAGGAGAAATAGAACTCTCTACAGTTTCCATGATCCATTCTATCCTTGACTCCTTTCAGTGCCAAAGCCCAGAAATATCTGGTATCATAATAAAGTTTTCAATAATTGACACAGATGTGTTTGCGTCCTGCACCATTTCAGTTAATGGAGAGCTCCAGGGAGCCAAGATTTTGCTTGTTGTGTATTCATTTATTATTCATTTAAAGAACATGGCCATTTGCCAGTAGGAACTGAAATGAAATCACCACCTCCACGCAGGCAATCCAACAACCCTCCAATCACAGTGACATTCAGTTACTAATGGGTTAGTTCAGTTTTAATCCGCTGCCTAGAGATGAATAACATTAATTACTGTAATTGGTAGTGACAGTAATGGGTGCAACATTTCCAGGGCTAATTTACTCTACTTTTGTATCATGCTAATGTGGCTATTCTGCTTCAGTACCCGAGATAACTAAAACCAGTTCAAATGTCTGTCTACTGTACAGCGTGGTGTACTGCCTGCACGTCCTGAGACTTGCAATGTGTGGAGTGGCATGGAGCTGCTGGGCTCAGGCAATCGATGGAACAAAATGGTACTGCAGCATCATGAAATATTCCATGTGAACCCACCACACATCAGCAGGAAATATTTGGTTTGGCAGCTGAGCAGGGAAAAGAATATTGGTTTAATAAAAAAATAAAGAACCCATTTACAACAGGTGAAAATAGGGACCAGATTAAAGCAGGTAATTTTATTATTATTTTGCACTTTACAGGTTCAGAGCAATGATTTGACCCAAGGCTTCTTACCTCTCAAGTAAGTCTCTCTCAGCTGCTAAGTTATTAGTGCACACTGAAGCTGGCCTCCCTCAGGCTGGTTTGCTCAAACTGCTCCACTTTGAATAGCATACTTAAATATTTGGTGAGAGAACACAAGCGATCCTGTAGCTGCTGGTCAGAATGCTAAAGCATCAGGGACCCAGCTGTTTATCCAAAGTGGAATAAAACTAACAGGAAGGACTGAGAACAGCTCTCCATCCTCAGCCTTTTGCCTTTTGAACAGGGTGCAAATCTAAGCCTTGGGACACCTTATAGGAAAAAGCATTGCTGGGGTGTTAAAATGTCCTCGGGCAGAGAGTAAGCTGTGACAACATCCTACAAGGTAAATGTCCTAAACAGAGAGTTACTGAATAAAACTGGGACTTGGTGACTTTAGGAAAGTGCTGAAATCTGAAATAGTTTTTGGTATCTTTTGCTGACAGTTGAGAATTTGAAATACAGTTAAGAACAAATTTTTATCTCCTTGAAAGCATTCAGAAAAAAAATTAACACATAAAATAAAATCTAACTAAATATATGGACACACAAATATATTTACATAAGCAATTAAAAACTTGTAGGTATAAGCAGCAACGACTATCAAAGTGGAAAAACAGAAGTAAATATATGGCAGCTATTTTGCCCAAGTAGTGTATTCCATCTCAAATATTAGAAGATGCTTCCATACACAAAAATTAGATTTAAGTCTGTTCTCATGAGGTACATTAAATTAGATTATGTTTTTACATACTGACTGGAAAGAAAAAAATGCAAGGTCATGAAACAAACAATCAAAAATAATCCAAAAATATTTTTATAGCTAAACTGACTGCTCCCAAAAAGGCTGTTATGAAAACAAATCAGCATCAGAATTACAGTAATTTCACACTGATAAGCCGCACCTATTTCACTGAAGAATCAAGCTGATCCCAGAAGTGCAGATAATCACCTGGTGCAGCTTATTTATGGACAAATTCCGGAGAATTGCCAACCCGGAAGTGCGAGTCGCATGGAGAGCAGGCGTTCCCTGTCCCTCAGCTCCTGGCGAGCGGCTGGGCTCCCTCTGCTCCCCAACGCTGCTCGCTCCTGCTCCCACCGCTCCCCCGGTGCCCCTCAGCAGCACTCCCACCCTGCCACGTGAGAAACAAAACAAAACAAACCAAACAAACAAACAAACAAAAAAAGTGCAGCTTTTCACCCGGTGCAACTTATTTATGGACAAATTCCATAGGCTTCCCTACAACCCAATGTGCGGCTAATCACCCAGTGCTGCTTATAAGTGTGAAATTACTTTACATCTAATTATTAATCAGTTTTTCAAACTTCCAACTTTTTCTACTGCTTTTTTACCTCAATTTGAAGAAAACTGATACCATTTAAAAGAGCATCCTATTTGAAAAGATACATATTCATCCACAGGTTAAGCTGAATTTCTGACTTACAGCGAATACATAAAAGACAGCACAGTTCCTAACCAAAGCAAGCATGCCTCACACCTGCAGACTACTGACACTCCCAGTGAAAGACAGCAGTGCATGGCACAGGACTCTGAGCAGGTTAAGCTGAGGGGCAGATCCCCCCACCTGCTGATGACTCAGAAGGGATAGGCAGAGGGTGAAAAGTGACAATTTGGGACTCAAAAGGATTTAAGCTCCAACTTGTCCCCTCTGGCTACTTCAGAGTCTCCCTCTTCCAGTGCTGAAAAACTTTGCTCTATGACACAGTCAAAAATTATTCACTGCCTGTTTAGACCCATTTGTTCCTGTGCCAACATTGTCCTTCGGCTCATATTGCTCTCCTCCTCCCTGGTGTTTATCCTCGTAATGTATTTATAGATAGCAATCAGATCCCATCTCAGCTTTCATTTTGCTAGGCTAAACAGTCCAAGCTTTTCCCAGTTTGCTGTCATAAGAGAGGCACTCTATTCCCCCAGCTCTGCTCACAGTCCTCCTCCCCACCTGTTCCAGCATCAGTTGTTGTCTTATGGCAGGAAGAGGCACTGACTTGATGGCTGAGGTCCCCATCCTTCAGTTGCTGCTCTTACAAGAGAAAGGGATGAAGTTCCTCATCCCAGGGGATGCTGGGGGTCCCTGCCGGCCGGGAGAAGTGTGCAGTGCAGGGAGCTGTGCCCAGCAGGCTCAGGTGCTGTTACCTGTCCCAGCCCTGCCCACTGAGCCACTCGTTTGCGTCTATGAGTTAGCCTGCAGCTGCCCTTCGTGGGACACACATTATGGGATGTGCCTGGGACATCCATCATGGGCTAAAATGACCCCCCACTACTCGAGGCCCAGAGGAATGAGATGTATGCTCCTAGGGAATAACTAAATTAAAAGGATGCATTAATAGGGCTACTGTTCACATTTTCTGACAACATATTTCCTCTACTATTTATAAATCATACATGAAGAATTATTTTTCAGATTCTCATCTGGCATACATTGATGAGGCTTCATTAGCTACAATGAAGCCTATCACTACACTAGCCAATCAGCAGACTATTTATTAATTAAGTTGTAGAACATGCCTTTGAAGGGGACTTTTTTCCCCTCTACATAATCCATCCAACCATATTTCTTCCTTCACTTTCCCATGGAAAAAATATACTCTTCAGGTTGTTGCCAAAACCTTCATGATTCACTATATTGAAATAAATCTAACTTTCTGGAATTTATAGGCCGAGACGCTAAGCTGAGTCTGATTAATCTAAGATTTGAAGGGCTGCAGCCCAGCTATAACTTTCAGTAAGGAGCTGTAATTGCAGGTTAAATATGGCAAATCCAGACTGCTCAACATTACTGTACTGATTCTTTTAAACCATTAAATATGAAAGTTCAAATTCATGCACAAAACAACATTTTTGAAATCCCAGCAATTTAGGAGGATTATGTTTCCAAATGTAGTGTGGATGGGAGAACACTTGTCTAACTAATGGCTTTTTTCTCCTGGAAAAACTCAAGATCAGGATGCACAACCAGGACTTTTATTTTATTTTAAGAAGAATAAAGATTTTTTTTTTAACTTCCTCTACTATTTTTTAGTCATATTCTGACAAAGGCAGTGAATTGTGAGGGGAAGATAGGGTAGAAAAATTCTCACTGCAGCCATGAACCCAGTGATGTTCCCAGTTGCCATTCTGCTCAACATTATGATTGCACTGTCAAAAAATCAAGGACTCAAGGACTCAAAAAATCACTTCAATAATTCTCCTTTCTGTGCTTCTCCAGGAGCAGGGAACCTCTCCCTCCTACTATGGAAGCTGAATAACAGATAGTAGAGGGACTGTGATGGGCTACTGATTAACTGGGGTCCCAATCACATTGGAGTATGTCCTATGAAAACACGCTCTTGGTGTGACTAGAAGTGTTGCTCCTCAATCAGAATTAGAGCACCCTCAGGATCTTTCATCTGCTTTGGCTGCTCCCTTCTGTCCTGTCTCATGCTGGCAGGACCACAGCTTGCATCAGCTGTAGTGATTGCATTCTGAGGAGAGGGATAGCATGGTTTTGAGTTTTCTACATTAAGGCTTAAAGGCAGGCACATTGGGAAAAGTGGGGTTGTTTTCTGTGCCCATCTGAGCAAAAATGTGACAAAAAATAATTCAGGCAACTGGGTCAAAGCAGCTGATTTCAGCTTTTTTTTTTTTTCTTCTTTAATTCAGTGACAGTTTTGATAGCTGTTTAAAAAGATTCTCCAAGATCAGAGTTGTTGTGTCCTTGTGCCTGTAATTGTATTAAAAGTTCCATGCAGCCTTTTCTATAAGCTAGAATACTGGTATTATGTGTCATCTGTGCAAAACACTTATGAGATCTGGTCCATAATTACAGCTTTGTAACATCACAGGAGAACATTTCTCAGACCTACTAATTGTGCTGCCCTTTATGGTCCATCTTATTGATTAAACATCTGTTAGTGTTTTGGTGAAATGAGAATTCACTTGCAATGCAATGTGTCTGGTATATTAAATTCTGTTTAAGTCAGCCCTAACTACAAGTTCAAGATACTTGTATTGTATCTCCTTAATTGCATCTTAGTATTTTCTGTCTCTGTTTGTTGTTTGTATTGTTTGCTGGAGAGCAGGAGAGTGTTCTAATGTTTTCTTTACAGAAAAGTCAAATTATATTCCCTTAATTCTTTTGCCACACTTGAACCATTTCAGGTGGACAAATGCTTGGGAACATTGTAAAATAATAAGTTAATGCAGACTGCTACCTTTTTTCCCTCCGCCACAAGCCAATTACATAGTAAATTTTATCTTTTGTGGCAATGCCAGTGAAACTGATGAATGAAGTGAATAAGGGAAAGGAAAAAAAACCACAACATACACACACACATACACACACAGACTTTTTAATTAAGCATTCTTAATTGTGAAGAATTTCCTTTTCAAGGAGCAAAATAAAAGGATCTTTTGAACAAGATCCCTCTGCTCCTACTCTTCATAATTCAAATAAAAATAAAATTTAAAAACTATAAAAAAAGATGTTAGTATGCTGGTAACCTCTGGGAAATTAAAAGAGCAGCCCTTGCAAAGGGATTGCAGAGAAGCAATGCAGAGTCCTTCTCTCTTTCCATTCCACGTGCTTATTAAAATACTAGGACTTCTTTAGAAATCTAGAAAGCTGACACAAATTGAGAGGAGGAGAGAGTCTGCTTCACTGCTGTCAAATGTAATTTCAAATTGACTTATCCTTTCTTTATCTCATTCGCTGACTGATAAAATCTTGACAGTATTAAAAAATAATCCGAGTTCTATTGCATGAGTTTGTTTTCCTTCTGAATGTTTTACGTATATTGATTGGAGAAATGAAAAAATGCTAATACCCATATGTTGTCACATCAAGAAAATGGGGACCACTTATTTTCCCAAATCACATTACGTCTAGAAGATTTTGTAAAGCTCTGTGAGCTGAGCTTGTATTCAGTTTCAAGATGAAATGAACTGACCCAACAAAGAAGGAAAGTTAAATTACTTCTACCCATATTTTATCCCTTTGAAATTTACTTTCAGTACCCCTCCTTCCATCATCTCCTTCAATCTGACAGTTACAGTATCAACACTGAAAAGCTGCCTAGTAAGAAAAACACCCCCTTCATTTGTCTTTGATCCAGATCTGGGTGAAGGCAAGGAGAGCCTTTCTGCTGAATTAAGGAGGTTTGTCCAGGTCCTTTGCCATTCATGTATGAGAATGGAAATCCTACGGCAGTGTTTCAGAGTCTGAATTGGAGGGTAAGAACAGCCTCTTCCGGTTCAGACAGAAACCCCACTTGGATCAAAGAACAAAAATGATCTAAACCCAGGCTCAAGAAAACTGTGGGGAAGATGAGCACTACTGTTACTGACTGCCTAAAAGCAAAATGAACAAACCAGGGGAAGACAATGACAAAAAGTCACCCTTGGATTCCCACAACAACACAATTTTAAAACATGATAGAAAAATTAAGCTACCAGAGCCTGATAATGTCTAAAAACCAAAGCCTTCTTAGACATGATACTGTTCACAGTATCTAATATTCCCAAAAAATAGAGAAAACTAATTCTTCTGATAACACCTAGGCCTTTATTCCTCTGCAAGGATCTGAACATACTTGTTCCTGCCATAACTTTACTACACAGAAGAGCATAGGAGCAGCAAACTTGCTCTACAAGTGTTATTTTTATTCAATGGACAGTAGATAGCACATTAATTATCAATACTGGAAGCTTCATCTTTCTTCTGCTGCAAAGCTTTAATCTCACAGTCACTAAGTCAATGATTAAACATCAATGACTTAAAAACTGCAGGGTCAGAGTGATGTAGAGCCATTTCTACATCTAAAAATTAAATCAGATAAATAAATATCTTTAAAATAAAGTTTTTGTAAATGCCTCAATCCTAGTCTATGAAGTTCATCTCAAGACAATAAAGAAATTCTGTCTCAACTGAACTGACGACCATACTTCCATCAATGAGGATTTAGTCCTAGGCCATTGATCACCACCCTCATTGCTTGAGAGTGCCACCTTCGTGTATCTCAGAGGTTTCTCTTGCCATTCAGGTTTGTGAGTACTCCCACTTCTGTCTTGTTTTGCTTTCAAACAGTGCAACCCCTTGAGACAAAAAATATGGTCATCTAATTATCTGTTTCATTGGGTGTCTTATATTGCATCCAGTGAAGACTGAGGGTAGAAGGACTTCTCCAGGGGCAGATACTCCAAGCAGTGGAAGTATAGAGGTAGACTCAGAAACTGTGTTTATTTCTAGTAGCCAGCTGATTTATTGTTGCTTTGATTCGCCTTGCTGAAAAGTTTGTCAAATTTTCACTTGTGACTCCTCTGGGGTAAAAAGTGTCCAGAGGATGGCTTATGGCTTAATTGCAACCGCACTGAAAAACTTGCAACTGCTGTTATGATTAAATGAACAGCTTAAGCTTTAAAGATGAATGTCTGAACTTCAGAAGGCATTTAACATTTGCTTCTGTTTGAAGAACTGAGGAGCATCCTCACTCCAGATTTAGGACCAAAAAAAACCCCTTGCAATTTTGTACTAGCTAATGGAAGGACTCCTAGGTTAAGCCTTTTGGAAAACTACCATTACCTTCTTCAGGAAATATCCTATTAAGACATGGTAGGAAAGACAGGGAAAAAAGACAGAAACCAAGGGTTTCATTAAAGGCTTCTGCTGGTCTCGAGTAGGAAGCTGAAGAATTTGCGTAAGTGGCCATGATAGTGCTGTGCCTCACTCTATTAGCCTCCTGTGTGAGGCTGGACAACACAGGTGGGATTTCTTCTGTTGTCAGAAGAAATATCCTCCACATTGTGAGCTGAGTACATCCTGCATTGCTGTCTGCAATGAGTACAAGACAGTGTCAACATGGGACGCTTCCAGGTGGCTTGAGTGGCAGCTTCCCTGCCCCTTCCAGTGTCCCAGCTGCCCAGAGGGAAGGCTGGGCATCTGCTGGGATTTCATTTCCTTCCCTCACAGTTCTGCAGAGCTCTTCCTAGAGTTGCACCGGTCTCAGCTAAACACAGCCTGTGGTCCCTGGCCAGTTTTAGCTGGGCAAAGCTGGCTGTCTCCTGCAACTCTAGGAAAGGATCTGCACGAGGAAAGGTTGGAATCTCTTTTCACAGTGAAAGATCTGACACGCCAGAAAAATCTCAAAATTTTGCTACAAAAAGTTGCATGCTTGTTTCATGGTTGTAGAGAAAGATTTAACAGACTGAAGACTACAGCTCTAGATTGGAAATGTAACTCAGGCAGCAAAAATGCATTTTGTAATCCTTTTGTTTGAGAATTCTTTGCTTCTGCTTATTTTGGGTAGCATGTGCTGGATACATGATGCACAATACTTAGGTTAAGTCATGCACAAATTTGTAGAAATTGGATACATTATCTGAAAGAGCAGTCACAAAAGAGAATTATCACAGTACAAGTGAGCATTTGCTCTAACAGGCAGCTCCCGCAGAAACTGTATCCAAGACACTTCCCTCCACTTCTGAAACAAATTTCAGTGTATTGGGTAGTGCTCAGCCCTCACTTTTGTACCAGGGCAGGTGTCAGAGTAAAACCCTGACTTTGCTGTCTTAGGCTGAAGCCGTGTACTGTTGCCTCAGCAAGCAGTTGAGTCTAATTTCACTTTACATCAAGCAGACCAAAAATTCCATTTGAAAGGTGACAGGCCAGTGCATTAAGCAATTGCATCAGTGGTGGGGTTAAAGTGGATAAATTATATAAGACTAGAGCCTGACACTAAAAACCACCAGCTGGATCAAGGACATTTCTATCCATTCTGGCTCATTAGACTTAGGACAACAAGGTCAGCTATGTTAAATTTAATCACAGGCCTTCCTAGAGGGTATGGTAAATGTGTTGGCTAATTTTTCATACCATATCCCAGATAATCTATCACCCACAGCTTGAGAGGTAGCTTGCTTGTGTTTAAAGTATCCACTCTACTTATTGCCAGTTAAGACAAATCTTTATTGCTTTTCAACCAGGATGAGCCAAATTAATCACAAGCATTTATCTCCTTCCTCCCCTATTAAAAACAAAGGGGTTGTAGTTCATGTATGTTAGCACTCAGCTTGGCATCATCTTTTTAACGGAAAAATAAACGGAGCTGTCTACTCTAAATTAAATCAAGCAAAATAAATAAGCAAACAAGATTTTTCTTTGCTGTAGGTACAGAGACTCTGTCCAGAATGAAGAAGGATAATTAATTTGAAACTCTTTCAGGAAAACAGTGTCTTTTTATACTCTGTTTTTAAGGTCCCTAACACAGTGGGGGTCTGTTCTATTACTATAACTTCCATGCACTACAAAAATAAAAATAATAATACTGTGAAAGTTATTTAATATTAATCTTCTTGGGTGAACTGAATCTCTCTCCTCCAAAAAGTCCACTGGCCCTAACAGAACAGTATCATACACAGAGAGAAGAATGGCATGAGCAACTTCTGTGCTACAGATGCAGCTCTTGGGATGCATTTCATAATTATTAGGTATAAAAGCTAATGTGATCAAGTGAAGGTGGTCACTTCCCTCCCTTCTGCTGCCAAACGTTGTCCTGGAGAAACCAGAGTGATTCCCCCTTAGAGTACCATTCTGATTTGCTACTGCCAGAGCATCATAACAGTCCAGAATTGCATTTGCAGATTTTCCATTTTTTGGAACAACCATTTTCCCATTTCTGCTTGTTTGAAAGCAACCCTTGTGAGACAGTGTGCTGGTCCTAATCACCAAAGGCCATATAAAAGAGGCCCTACTGTGAGAAGCATCCATGGCAGCTGTTGCTGCACATGCTGCCTTGATAACAGGATTGGTGATTTAAAGTGAGCCAACTGATTATCCTGAGACGTGTTAATATAATATTACTGATATTACTTATTATTAATTTAGCTTTAAATTTCTATCTAGAATCTAGAGGCAAACTTCAGTTCTGGCTAGCTTTATCTTTCTGATTTAAATGGCTGTGTCTTTGCTGCCTTAGAAGGGTCCCCAGGGTTCCAACAAACCCAAGAGAAAAGAAGTAGAATAAGCATAGATAAACCTATAACTTGTATATGCTTGTGAAAGGGTCAGCTCCCTTGGTGCTGTGAAGCAGCTATAAGCTAGGCTGTAGGTAATGCCTCCAAGTTTCTTATTCCATTTGGAAGTGCTGGAAAAACTCTCTAGGAGCTTCTGCATTGGCAGAAAATTCTAATGCCACACTGCTGAAACCTCAGAAGTCTACAGTTTTAATGCTAAGTTCTGGTTTAGCATCAAATTGCATGCAGATGGCTTTATCTTCAGATGGTTCTCAGTGGTGTAGTTGGGCATCACCTCATCAGAGATGTACCAGCTATTGAAAAGTTTAGCTCAGTTATCAGGAACAGTATTTGAGATACTGTCCATAATCATTACACTGAAATTAAATGTACATCCTACATACTCCAGCATAATATCCAGCACTTAGGTAGCTTCTTATATGAGTGACAATTTTTTAGTAGCAGTAAGTGAGACTTGAAGCCTGACTATACATTGCTCTGCAATTTGCTGAATTATATACACCAGGATAACTGAGTATTACAATGCCCAACATT
Organism: Sialia sialis; assembly: GCA_009812075.1. NCBI lineage: Eukaryota > Metazoa > Chordata > Aves > Passeriformes > Turdidae > Sialia > Sialia sialis. The sequence goes on along the minus strand of VRYO01001681.1, from coordinate 6,276,499 downwards.
GTGATTTAGTAGAACTTGACATTCACTTCAGGCCTCTATTTCCCTGCTGGTGCATAAAGAAAAACAACTTGCTTTAAGCTTGGGTGATTATGCCTCTGTATTTGTATCACTTTTTTCCTGTGCAAGTTCCTACACCATAAAGAAAATGGAGATAACCACAAGGAATAAGGAGATGTTTAAAAGATACACTCCTTGATTCCAATCATCCATAAATACAGACACTGGAAGCTGCTTTCTGTTTTCAGTAGAGGAAGGGAGAAGAAATAACATCCAATTAAAAGAACAGGGGACTGTTCAGGCAGTCAGGGCCAGGAAGCCTTTTGATGCAAATCTCTGCAAAGGCACAGCAACAATGCTGATTTATACCAACAGATGAGTATCAGACATGAGTTAGAATTTTTACCCAGACCATCTGTTACAAGGTCTTTATGCTTAAAGTTTTCTGGGGTTCTTTAATGACCAATAGTCAGTGTGTTTTATGCCACTCCAAAGGACAGCACACTGCAGGTTATGTAGAATATGGATACTCCTAATCTCATGCTGAGGTGCTGATTCATTATAGATTTGCAGAATATTGATGCATTTCACTGAATAACCAACACGTATTATTTAAGCACTTTAACATTCCCTGGGACGCCTACTGTCCAAATACTTATTTTATTATAAACCTTCTGATCCATTTATGAGTTCTGCAGATGAAGACACACCAATTTTTATTAGTGAACAAAAAGCTATGCATAAACAACTCAGTTCTGAACACTAAAAAGTAGATTAAAATCTTTTTCCTTAGACCTATTGAAAGGTTGTTGAATGGGTACATAATTTTATACTACTGAGGGCATTTTACTAATTCAGGATATTTTCCCTGTCAAGCTCTATGACAGATTTGAGCTGATGGACAAGAAGAGTTTGAAGAACACTTAATTTTATCTAAAGTGTCATTATCGCTCTGGGGTATTGTGTCTTCTATACGGCACAGCCATAATATCCTGGTTAAGGCTCTTAAAAGTAGCTATGATGAAGTGGATAGATAATCTGTCTTTCTTTCTGGAATGTATGTGTTAATTTGCAAATTTGAGGATCTAATAAATTACTGTAGCATTGCTTGCAGTAATTAGCACACATACCCTTTTTTATTTTGAACTGAGGGCACTAAGTTCATAACTTCTCAAGTATTTGTTACTTTACAAATTTTAGTGGTCCAGATTATTCATCAGCTGGTTGGAAATGGAGAGTAGGCCGTGTAAATGCTCTGTCAGCTGATTCAATTTGGTCCATAACAAAATATCCCTGCAATCTGGAGTCTTGCTCATGACTCACAAAAAAATGCATCAGTAGTGTCAGTCCACTTCTTGGTAGGAATGTGTCCAGATCCACTGTCATGATCATTGTGGTTCATCTGGTGAGCGAATTTCACTCCAGCCTGAAGAGAATCTGCGTGTCTGCAGATGTGACACTCAGTCACTGGCAGCCACTGCACAATGGACCTTTCCATTTTCTCTCAAAATCGAACATGTACAATAGATATTTTTAATGGAACAGAGCCAAATCTAGTCTAACAAGAGTTTTTAAAAAGGCATGGATGGGAAGCACTAGATAATATAATAGGAAGAATGCACTTTCTTCCCTTTACCTCCCAGATGAGGGACGTGATATGGAAGCTGAGACAAGGAGTTTATGTGCCTTCCATCATTCTGTGCAACCCTCTGAAAATGTATGAATGCTTTTCATGGAAGCTTGAGAGAAAATAATTAAGAAGAGAACTGTATCCATGAGAAAAAACACAGTACAAGGTTGTGTTCAAAGACTTCAGGGCACTGGGACAAGCTTTATTACATGAGGATTGTCATGGCCAATCCAATCGTCTGGTCACTGATACAACATCTGAATTGGCAACACTGGGTAAACTCATTGACTATCTCAAAAGGGAGGTTGTGACCCAGCAAACACCAAGGTGGTCCATTTTCTCACACACAGCAGGACATTTGAGGCATATCAGCAAAGTGATAAGTCACTCCCATTAATGCTCTGTCTCTTTTAGAATAACTTTCCAGGCCTATCTTCCTCAGCTTTGTGTTTAGGACATGCAGATCCTCTGGCCTGTAATGGGAAAGAAGACCCATGTCCTTTGTATCTAACTAATGAATTCTCACTGAGTTTAATGGGGCAGAGCCTTGCTAGTGTTAAATCAACACAGCAAGATTATTCTTTACTAAAGAAAGTGCTCTGACATGTAGGACAAGGAGGAAGGAAGAAGAGACTGGTAGGGTAACCTCAAGAGCATAGGAAAAGTACCTCAAAAAACTAATATATATGATTTTTCAGAATATTGACTGCTGTGTTTTCTTCTCCCTAATGTTTTCTTAACTTTCTTGATGCCTTTCAGGGAGATAAAAAGGGAAATAGAAAGCACTCCCATATCCTTTTTTGTATGCAAAGAACAGTTTTCTGGAAGCCCCTTAGGATGGCCCATGTGTGAGCATCCTGTGTTAATTTAAAAGCTCAGTTGGTGATCTCAAGGCAAACTTAAGGCCACTCCAAATAATGTGTGAGCATGTGTATTTGTACAGTGAAAATAGTCAGGGGTTTGTGTCAACAGCATTTTGCTTGATAGATTCTGCACAACCTAAGTACTGTGACCAGTCCTTATTATGCCTTAAATTCGTTTGCTTTCTGTTTTCTTAGGAGAATTTTTCCTTTATGGAATATTATTTTTGAGTTCTAATTTTCAAAGGCCGTCACTGTGAGGAGCTTTTCTCTGCTAATACACTTGTGGGGGGCCTTTCGCTTTTATTTAACATTCCAGCTGGATTTCTGAGGCAGTGCTTTAAGGGTAGAATCCCCCCAGGAATAACAAATAATCCATTTGGTTCCCTTTAACATGTGTTATATGCTTCTTTACTTTCAACCAAGCACACACATTTAGTAACCATCACTGGCTACTTCTGTCAGCAACTCCTCCACTCCCCCACTTCCAAACACAGAAAGTACAAAAAACAGACTTAACTTCAGAGGTGGCAGTGGTGGGGGAGAACAACACAAGGAACGAGGAACGGTCAAGGCTGTTATTGCCAAAACACAAGAATTCAAACCAGTGCTCAATGAAAATAAACAGACTGTTGAAAAAGAAGGTGAAAAGTGAATCAAAGTTCTGCTGCCGCAGAGAAAATAATCTCACCATTTCCTTCATCATCTAAGCCTCTCCTCAGGACAGCGCTGAGGCAGGTATGTTCATCCTTACTGAGAATATCTAAACATGAACTCAGAGATCAGCAGGCATGAAATTTAATTAAAGGCATTTATTTGAACTGCATCCTATATGTTGAATGTTAAGAAAAACGTCTTTAAAATTCTTTTTCTGTTTAGTCACTTTTCACAAGCCATCTTAGGAGACAATGCCCTCTTTGTCACTTAATCCCTGCTATTTGTTGCTTATCCTGGTTACCTATGGAAAACTCACCTGTGTGCCTGACTGTCCTCCCTGACCACACAAACACGCCTCAGATGTCTAACCTGACAATGTAATTCCTCTGTCTGACTGCCACTTTCCCTTCCTGTGCACCATCACCCAACTGCATTTGCTGAAGAGTGAGGGACTGTGAAGACAAGAGAAAGTCACATAAACCAAATGCAAATACAAGCCCCAGCCTCTCTTTACCACTTGCACCCTGCATAATCACTCCCACTACTGCCTTATTAAATGCACAGGCTTAACACTGTTTCTGTGAGCTTTGCTCTGAATCACTTTGCGGAGATGCAAGTGGCAAAACAAGCTATAAGGCTGTGAAAAAACAACAGTCATGGAGCTTTGGTCTGTTCCTGTTACCTGCTGCACATTACTTTTCTTTGGCAGAACCACTCTGATTTGCAGCTGGGTGAGCAAGATGCTGGTTGGAAAAGGAGCAGGTAGGGCTGGAAGAGGTTTGGCAGTGCTGGCTCCTCTCCAAACTGCTGCAGGAGCAGAAGTCTGTGCTCCAATGATAGGAGAATGCCTTCACAACCTGCAGCTGAAGTAAGAATTGAAGGTCAGTGGGCAGGTGACCCCCAACAGGTGCTTCAAGAGCATTGCATACATTTGCAGTGGTAAGAGGGTTTGGGCAGAATCACCAGTGTTTTGCTGCTCTGGTGTCTTTGGACGCTCAGTCACACCCTGGCTACATGTGACACACCTCTGACAAGTCTGATCAGAGGTTGCCTTTGTGTGACGTGGATGGGAGAAGGGTGCAGTAGAACAAGGTAACATTCTTCCACATTTCCCCTGCTAAGTCTTGTTTTCCACCTTGAAATTCTCAGGTAAAGCCCATTTTTCTGTGGTTTCTGGACACTTAGTAATGTTTAATGAACATCTGGAAACATGGATCTCTCTTATGCTTATAGGCAGAGCAGCTCAGTTCTAAAGGCATATGGAATCAGAACAACACAGTCATGTTCATGAGCTGTACCAAGTGGACCCAGAAGTTCACCAGTGGTGTGGGAAGGGAGAAGAGTCCTGTAGTTCTCTCCAGGGAAGTCCATAAAAAACCAGAATATTTAGGCTGTGCATTAGAAGGCCACTGTGCTTGCAAAGCCTGTGCCAAAGCAGTGCAACAGGGCAGTCACTAGAAGCTGTGGGAATACTGCTCCTCTAGCTTCAGAGAGCCAGGGTCTGGAAGCTTTGCTCCCTTTCGGTCTGCTACATCCCTTAAGAAGAGTTTTCTACTACTTTGCCATCACACTATACACAGAGATGTGGTTTATCTGAGAGCAGTTGAATTACAGTTTATATCGGCTGTATCAAAATCAGATACACACTTAAAACATCCTTGTGTGGGTGCTTTACCTGAAAACAATGAAAAAATAAAAGAACTCAAACAAAAAAACCCACCTACCTGCATCATCAAGTTGATGTACAAAATGGAAGTCAGCCGGTAAAAAACATTGCTCATGGGGGATGATCACAAAACATGCCAGCATCAAGCACTGTGTTGTGCTGACACCCCTGCATCAAACTTGCTCACAGTGGACACAGCTGAAGAACTGCAATTGCTCAGTAGTCCTTAAACTTTGGCTTGTACTATCAAGAAAAAGTAAAATCTTCACTTAGTGCAGAGTATATTTGGGTCTGGAAATCCTGCCTTGTAGAACAGCCTCCAACTGAAGGAAAACCATAAATACTCATAGATACTCCATTTCTCCTCATGGAGCCTAAACACCTTCAAGGATATATTTGATATTTGTGGGATTTAGCAGAGAAGTGGTGTAAATAAATACTCAAATGAAATGAGGCTAATTTTAAAGAAAATGTGTCACTAATTGCCACCTCCTGACAAAGTCATTGGATGTGCAGTCCATTATATAAAACCTTACCCAAAATTATTTGGAAATTTCGCATGCCCATCCAAGGACAGCTGGCCAGAAACTGTGGTCAGGACCTTCACATCCTCTCCTCAACGACAAGCATAGAGAATTTGAAAAACTAGTTTACAGGCAGTGATCTTACTTGGCATAAAATATCAGGTGAGCTGCTCTTTGGAGGCTTTCTTAATTTTTTAATCAGTTGGTTTTATGTCCCTGTTTTCCCCTTAAAGCCTTGCTTTGTTGCTGTGTGTGCTAGAAATCCATAAAGTTTTCTCATCAACACTACATTTCAGAAAGTAACTCTTTCTTCTTTCATGACATAAAGCCTTTAAGTTTTCCCTGGGAACCATATTTGTAGCAGATACCTTGGCAACAGACACTGTCTTGCTCTGATCCTTATAAGGCTTTAATCAGAATGATTTTTGAAAACATGGATTAAGCTCCATCTATACTATAAAGAAACCATTTTTCATTAAGCCATTTTCAACCAAACTGCATTCACGCAGGACACTAAATCATGCAAACAGAATATAAATCACTTAGTGGTTCTATAAATCATGTTGGCCACTGATAGAAGAAAAAAAAAAAAGAAAAAGAAAAAAGAAAAAGATTAAAGTATTAATTTAAAAATTACCAAAGAAAAAAATTTACACTGTCTGTATTTCCACTGTCCAGTGCAGCCACATTTGACTGGGCTGAAACCTATGTAAGGCAAAAGGTTTTCAAAACTGAGGTAAAAACTACTTGCTGTGGTCAGGAATTTTGGACTAAAATTTTCTTTTCCTTTCACATACAGTGAAAAAACCCCAGTCACCTGTCAAAACTCAAGCTGATTGATAGCAATGGTTTGATCTCAACAAGTCTCTCAGCTTAAAAAAAATGCAAAAGGACCATTGAATGATGAACGATGGTTATTTTGACATTTTTAAAAGTGAAAAGGTTTTATTTTCTAATTGAAGGAAACAAGCAGAAACCCCATGTTCCTTTTGTACTAAAAAGAGGCAACTGCTTTGAAAGCTCACAATCTAAATAAACTCTTTGGACATTATTAAAGTAAAATATTTAACTTGGCCTCATCCTGATTTTATTTTGGAAATTTTCATCCAAGTTTTAAAAGGACCTTTCATCCCTGCTTGGACATAGGAAAAATACTGGAATTCTTGAAAATCCTGACAGGGTGAGGAAGCTCATCCCCATCCAGGTTCAGCAGCTCTCTCTTGTGCCAGTTTCACTGAAAGGTGGATAAAAAGTAGGAAGGAAGTTTTTGCAGGCTTTAATTCTCAAGAGACCAGAGACACACAGAGGAGGTCATAGGCTCATCTTGGGTCAACCAGAGCAGCACGTGGCTGGTGTAGGGTCAGGCCTTATCCAGACCCTTGAAACACTGGCACAAGCATCCCTCTGCTAACAGATCAGGCCCTGTGTCTAAATGCAAATGTGAACTCTGTTTACTGCAGCACTACCTGTGTTGGCCACTGCTTTGCTAAGCTGGTGGGGTTGTTTTTCCCATTAATGTACCTCCTGAGTCCATTTTAAAGAAAAACTAGCAAGTCAGCCACTGATTTGCCATGGGACCCATTAGCAGCAGGCATTTAAAACTGCAGAGTATTTACTTTACCTGTATCAACTAGCCCTGCTGGTATCAATCACCAGAACATCACAGGCATCAGCAGGACTGCACCGATTTATATGATCTGAGGATCTACTTCTTACCTTGACTGAAGTATTTGCAGTAATTCAGTCTTGATTCTGAAAGTGGTTACTTGCAGCTGGACCCCCTTATAGAACCCCAGAGAAATAAAATTAAGTAAAGCAGTTTCTAAGGCGATTTAAGGCCGTTAACATGACGAAAAGTGATTAACATTGTTTGTGTGATTTACTGCCCTGGATGAGAACTGTTTGGTTGAAAATGACTTAGTCAAAAATGCTTTTACATACAGCTGGAAGAGGACTTAATCCATGCTTTCAAAAACACTGATTTTAGCCAAATATGGAGACACTGCTCATTGCCAAAGTAATGGCCCAAGATATTCTGAGGAAGAAATGTGTCTTGTTTCAGGTCTAGCCTTGAAACCACCCATAGGCTATGATGGAGTGTCAGAGCATTCCTAAGAAACATGCTCCATTTCTGCAATGAAGTTTCATTCTTATAGGAGACTGTTTGGAATGTAGAAACAGACCCACACACAAAAATTTGTGGAATCACTGCAACTTATCACAGTGTTCTTCCTTCTCTGCCCTAGCGGTCTGCTGTCCTCAGGAAACTTACTTTGAAGCATATCCACATTCATGTCTCCTTTCCAAAGAGAGAGAAAACACCTCAAGTGGCAGAGGCAATATTTGCAATGCTCCCTAATCCAAATATTGTTTTCTGACAGTGTTTGTCAGTCCCTCTGCCACTGTTTCTTAAATAGGTTCAAGAGGAGTGTGCAGAATAACCCTTGGAAAGCTGCTTCTAATTGCCGAGGTTGTGTACCTAAATTAAAAACCATCTCATTCAACAATTCGCTGGCTGAGATTTGTTTGCTCCCACTGCCAGATGCAACTTAGTGGCACCTGTTCACCTTCTGATTTGGAACTGAGCTGGCAACACCTGTTCTGATTTAATTTGATGGAGGTAAATCACTGCAAGCTCCCCAGCATCAAGGATCCATTATCAGTAACTACATTACCTGCCCTGTGCTAAACATTTGCTGTGAACACACTCTCAGGAAGATAAGCAAAATAATAGGAAGAATTTCAGGAAGCACTGCCAATCCAAATTTTTTCCTCTCTAGGAGCACCTAGCTGTGTGAGTAGAAGGGAGGAAAAGTGAGTTTACCCTCAGGCTTTTGAAAGTTGTAGATGAATGCAGATAATAAAACTGAATTAATGGAGGAGGATGTACATATCTACTCAAGGGATCACCTGCAGGAGGTGGAGTACTTATTTTGGACTGCAAGAATAGACATACCCTTAACAGTTGCATTTATAAGAGAGAGCTGGTGTGGTTTAGAAAAGGGGATATACAGCCAGAGCTGCATAAGTGGGAACAAGAAGTTGTTTCTTTGGGTTGTGGGCAACATGGGGCACACAGCCATGCAGCTCACTGCTTTTGCATCAGAGGGTTACAGGACCATTTTTATACCCTGCCTACAGCTGGAATTCTTGCTGGGATTTGAGGAATTCATAACACATAATGAGGGAAATAAACCTTCTTTTGGCAGAGTAGAAAAATTAATCCAAAGGGTCTGCTGAAAGAAAATGCAGACTGCATGTGAGTAGCACAGGCACAGCTTTAAAAGAGATTTCCTTTTTGAGTTTCCCAAAGTCTGTAACAATGCACTGACAACACATTAGCAAGCAGAGCAGGGATTGCCTTCTCCTACCCAAGCATTTTCCAAGCAGTAATGACTCAGTGCACTGCTGCTTTTCCCTCTTCCTCACATCTCCCAGCCCCAGGAATATTCAAGTCCCTTTCAAACCCAAGTACAGTAATTTCACAACTATAAGGCGCACAGGACTATAAGGCACACTCTTTTTTGCAGCGAGGATCCGAGTGCAACAAAGTAACGAATTAGTAATGGAATCATGCAATCGCGGGGTTAACTGGCAAGTGCTCAATTTGCAAACATTTTTCACGGATGGATGCAGCCTTTAAACACAGCCCAAGTCACCTTCCTTGTGCCACAGGCCCCGGCACTCTCGCCTACCCCGGCGCCGGCTCTCGCAGCACGTGGCTGGCATGGCTCGCAGCTCGGCTCGTGGCTCAGCTTGCAGCTTGCACTTACAAACTGGCAAATTTCTGAACTTCGTCCCTATATAGGGTGCACCAGATTGTAAGGCACACTTCCAGGTTTCAATCAGAATTTTAGTCAAAAGGGTGTGCCTTATAGTCGTGAAATTACTGTACATCACAGTTCCCACCTTAACTTGTTTGCAGGCAGACCCTGCCTCATGTTCTTCTTTAAACCCCATCGCAAGACCAAACAACTGACCCTGAAAGTATGAAGCAGAGGTGACTGTCAGAGATGTGCCTCTCTGGAAAGCTCAGAACAGCATCCATAGGCATGCTGCATTGCTGCCCTTAGGATAACCCCCAGGCATTAATTTCACTCCTGTTTCTACAGCAGCTTCAAAGCTTTCATCTGCATCCGGACATAATAGGAGACAGTGATGTTTTCCCTGCTGTTTTCTACTTCCCATTTGACTCAACTGCCACACTTTTTTTTCTTTTTCTTCTCTTCAGCTCAATTTTGCAAAGCTCAACAGTGAAATTGCAGCTAAACATAGTTGGCATGAGGGGAGAACTACCTTGGAGGCATTAAGAGAGAGCAAAAGCCTGCATCAGCTTTTGCACAAGCACAGCAGCTGACATATGGCACAATGCAACAAGCCACCAGACCCAGAGCTATCTGGCAGTGACCTGCACATCTGCTGGCACAGGAGCTGATGCCTTGGGGCACAGTTCAAACTAAGCCAGTGTGAATGAGAAAAAACAACTTCCCATTCCTTCTTATGCTACATCCATCTGTTGCACAGCTTATTATTGGGAATGGGGTTACAACTATTGCAGCCCCCTGTGTTATAAAAAAGAACTCCAAAATTACCTTGTGGGATTTCTTCAATGCTGGATTAAATTTCATTTGTGTTCAAATGAAAAAAAATCTGTTCTGTATTTTATTTATTTATTTATTTATTTTATTTTTATTAAAATTTCCTCCTAATTAGTAGCCTGAAGATTCATTCTGGGGTTCCACAAAGTCACAGCCAAACTTCTGTCTTTCTAGAAAAAAAAAATCACTTAAACAAAACCTTACACTGAGAAACACCAAACTGAAACAGCGGGTTTTGGAAGTCGAGTGGGGAGTAGAAATGCAAATTTTAGTTGTAAAAGAATGGGGACTAGGATTTAGCAGTGTCCTGAAGATGTAGAGTTAAAGAGAGTGGAAAAGCCAAGGTAATGCATCTGAAGAGCATGGATGAGGATTATGAATAAGGAACATGTTTTTTGCCACAATGAAGTGACTGGCAACAGTATCTGGAAAGGCAGACATTAGGGAGGGAGGAAGAAGTGGGAAAGTAATTTGAAATACACTGCCATAGAGGTCTGAGATGTTCCAGTACTAGGATAACATGAAGTGGATGCAGGTGAAGGGCTGTTGAGATTCCAGTGGAGAGCAAGAGGTAAGGCCTGCCACAGAAGAGGAGGAATGGAGAGGAGAATAGGCATATTGTGGGGAAAGGCTGTAGGAGGACAAAGATGTGAGCAGAAAAATTTATCTGTCAGTACTGAAAGTGGTAAAGTTCAAGGATGAAATGACTCAAACATGTTGACCTCAGAGCACAAATACATAAAGGGATCTTCCTGGTGCTTGGCTCGTATCACTAGGAAATATCAGTCATGAGTTTTTCACCACAAAAGGGTTGATACTGCAAATATTTTCCAGTTTCCACTTATGACTGAATGACAAGTAACACTTCCCTCGATGCTGAAAGAGGCTGCAAACAGTAGTCAGGGAGTTTCTCTATCCTCCTCTGAAACTGTAGTTCTCTTTCTCACACAGTTTGGAGCTGACTGGCTTGTGGTTTCTCCATGGTGGCTTTGGGTTTGATTTTTTAAAGTTTTGTTATTTATTTGGAAATAAAGGCCTGACTTTGGCAGCATGCCTTGAGCAGGTTCCTCTTTTCTCTGGAGGTCTATTTCCCTGAGACACAAACCCAGTTCATACTGGGAAGTACTTACTAACTCAATCAGGAAAACACAGCAGCTGAGAGCTCCTTTGTGACAGGACAGCAATGACACAAGCGGAGGAAGTCACCAGAAATTTCACTGTAAGTCCTAGAAGCAGAGCGAAGCAAGGGGAGTTGCTACTTTCAAAAGCATGACGTCACTTGAAAGATGCAGAAATTTCCAACATTGGGAACAATGGGTTCTCGGAGGTGAACGATTCATAGCGGAAAGAAAGAATTCAGGAAGAAGAGAATAATTTCCTTTGGGAGGTATTTTCAGTGAAATTGGCCCAACTTCATAAAATCCAGGAAGCTAGGGGTTTTTTCTGCAACAAACATCTGTCGCACCAAATTGGTCAGAGCTGAGATCAAGGAAGAAGTTTAAGTGCTAGGAGAAATATCCTGTGCTGAGCAGTCAGCTTACTTTAAGGCCTCAAAGAATGGCAAAATAAATATACCTTAGTGGTGAGCTCAGCCAATATATTGGTTTTTTTGGGCTACTTCAGGAAGACTCAAGTCAGGCAATTTCTGGCTGTTTCTCTGCTATTTGTAAGTGAACTGAAAGAAAAGAGTCTGCCATCTAATGAAAAGAGAAAAGAAAATCCAGAGGACTAACAAGTAAAAGCCACTGACCACCATGTAAATCCCAACTCTGAAATGTGAAAGTTCACAGTCATTTCAGAAGATCATGCAGAAAATCCTTAGAGTGTTCCAAGGAAGCAGGGTGTGCTAATCATCATTTCTCTGTCTTAAACACACACACACATATGCACGAATTTTCACACTAATACAGATTTTATACATACACACTTCTTCTTTGGATCAAAACAGGTCAAAATAATAATAAACACTTAATTCTTCAATGCAGAAGGGTGCCCATGTGCAGTGTTGAGCTACAGCACCCTCCAGTGTAGTCCTGGTCAGACAGATATCATGAGCATCATCTACCGCTCAGGGCCTTAGGGGAGAACGTAACTCTCAGGAGTGCAGAGGCTCTGCCTTTATCAATAATACCAAACTCTTGGAGAGATCAGTGGTTCCCTATCCTGCTCAGAGGTGTATGAAGGTGAGAAACCATAGTACCCATTTATAGAGGCTTGATTGCACACTAATGTTGCCACATAGGAAATCATCAGTGTACCTGGATAAGAGGCAAGTTCAGTTCACTAGGTCATGTGTTTTACATATCCATTAGGTTTTCCTTCATGAGCTTGTAAAGATAAGCTGGTGCAGAATCCCCAACACCACTCCAGTGCCCTCACTGATGACAAGAAGTGGTACACATTTGCATTTAATTACAGTCTGCTTCCTTCAGTGAAGCTGGGACCCTGGGTAAAATACTATTGTGCTCATTACCATCCCCAAAACAAACATTTGAGAGAGTCTGGAAAAACTCTATTGGAAGTGTCTCATTGAAGGCTGTGATTTCCCATATTATCAATACATAATTTCATAGTAATCACATACATTACATAATATAAATCCCTTCTACATCAGGTAAAGGAAGTTATTCCCATTATCAAGTGCTGAAGTCTGATTTGATTTTTACAACACAACGCTCTCCAGGATGAGCAAAATCAGTTTGGTTTTCTAGAGAATACAATTATAGGCTTCAAGCAAAAGATCTTAGAGAAGGATTCAACAGTTCTGTCTTTGTAAATTATACTCTGAGGTTTGCATTTTTCTCCCTATTTGATGGGGTGGGGGGGAAAGGCAAATGCATAGAATAGGCCCCAAAGAAAACACTTCAGTAAAAGAAATGCAATTCAAGGAAAAGTTGTATTTGGTTTGGAGAACAGGTACATACAGACTTGAAAAGTAGCAGGCAAAAAAAAATTGAGGAGATTTAGGGAACTGTGTAACAGCTATTTTGGTGGGCTCCAGCCAGTATAGTACAAGTGCATGTATCTGTTTTCTGATGACTGTATTTGATTCTGTAGCTGATAGAAAAGAAATAGATGCAGCTACCAAGAGGCTGGGCCACTGCATAGGCTGACACTATTTACAATATTAATATATCTATATAGAGGAGTCTGTTCATTCAGCATAATCATCATTTTCTTCATTACTTCTGTCTCTATCCAGGTTTTGCTAATAATTTTTGCTTCTTTTAATTACACTCACTCTTCTCTGACCCAGCCTAACCTGCTATATTTGAGGAAGGAACACCCCTAAATATTTTTTGCATTTATACATAAAGCCTAACAGGCATCTTCATGAAAAATCTAAGACATCATTAAAGTATTGCTTCTCATATTGCCACTTGTAATGGGGAACACATTATTGCATTACTTTTAGTTTTGAGCTGATTTCTCTGTGCCAAGCAGGAGGGGATAGAGAAGCAAGCAAAGCAATAAAAAGGAGTGCTTTTTTTTTTTTTTCCATAGTTGTATGGTCTTGTATGCTTCATGTTTCTAGTGATGTGCTCTTTCCAGCCCTCTAATACCTGATAGTCTAGAAACAATATCCACACCAACTAAACAATTTATTTATTCTCTAACCATAAATTATCAGTTAGATATATCTCAGCCTCTATACTTCACATCTTCAGCCTTTATCAATGCTATTCTAAAAGGCAGGCATATTTGATTTAATAGTCTTTTTACTTTTTCCTTCATTTTTTTTTCTGTCTTTTGTGACTTAAACAATCAATCTTCTCTCTTTTCTCACATCTTTTTACTTGAGAACTTCTATTTTTATTCTTGCTCTTGACTGTGTCTCCTTTGTCTCTAACAACCTGTCAGCAAATAGCATTTTCTGTGTTGACACAGCTCTTTCCCTCCTGATGGCAGACCAGAGGCATTAGTGTAACTTAGCTCTGTCCTGGAGTCACAAGAGGGGATTTTGCCTCCAGGGTGGTGTCTGGGAGATAGATAAACTGCTCAGAGGAACCGTGACTGTTGCTCTTTCACTGGCTCCTCAGGATGTCTCCCTGAATCCCAGCAGCTTGTCCTCAGAATGATCCCTGCATTTGGGAGTGGAGCAGCTGGTTAGGATGATGCTGCAGGATGGGAAGTTAAGATGCAGGTTAAGATGACCTCTCCAGCATGGCAGCAACCCCTCCCGCTCTGGTACTTGCTTGAACAAGCACAAATTTAATTTCTCTCACAAATGCCCCTGTGAGTAGGGACTATCTATCACTGCTGATCATGAGAAGTGAGATCCCAGAGCTACTCCCAATTTAAAGCCCATCATGATACAACTGGTGGAGGCCATCCTTGCAGCTTGTTGGAAATGAGACTGTGCTCGCCTCTGACCCCACCTCCCCTTCCTCTCTGGCCTTACACAGAAAATGGCACATAGAGAAACTCCTTGGGGCTCTGAAATGCTGCATGGCTCTTCCTGCACTGGTCACCTTCACTCTGTGTCATGGTGAGCCAGTGCAGCACTGAGTGATGAAGAGCTTTTTCTTCCATAAGAATGTATTGAAGACATTTCTCAGATGATAAGTTCAGAAATATAAATTCACCCCCTCCCTCTTTTGTTTGTGCTTTCTTTCCCCCAACAAAAAGGGTCATTTCTGCAGCCTCTGCAGCCAGTAGGGATTTTACTGTGGAGCTCATCAGTCACAGTATGGCTTATAAACACAATATGCCAGCACAGATCTGTCAAGTCTCTTCCTTGCTGCATGACACTTACCTCTCTGTTTCTTCCCTGCCAGTCTTCTGCCTTTTCCACTCTCCCCTGTCTCCAGGCCAGCAAGTCACTCACTGCCAGTGTTGTGCCAAAGCACTTCTCCCTCTGTGTTAGCTTTACCCTGTGTCATCCTACCCCTCCTGCTTTCCCCTGGGGAGGGACATTAGCAGAGGTCGCACACACCAGCACAAGCTACTGGAGGCAGTGAGGGGGAGAAAATCATCCCAGAGGATTCCCAGGCTGCACACCACCCTCTGGGTAGCAAAAGATGTGTCAGGCGCCCTGTGGCTTAAATCTACATAGAGTATTTCTGTGCTTACAAGGATGTCCCACAGCAAGGACTGGCGTTTTAATAAAGCTGCCTCCTAGTCCCAGGCATCAGTCTATAGAGCAAGAAAAGGGGGCCGTGTTGCCCCACATGGAAAGGCTGCCCATGCATCCCATGCCAGGAAGTCATCTGGCATCATAGCTAAGCCTGCTGAGTACCAGGTCTTCAAGAGCACTCATAGTTTGTGCTTCAGAGCTCTCCAGAGGAGGATGTTTCAACACAAACTCCCACACAGCTTCATAATACATTACAGAACTTTCCTTTATATGGACGCTGGTTGTTTCCATGAGTGGGTGCAATCTGGGTGAGAATGTGGAAATCCCTTTCCTCCAACAGCCTCTGCACGTCCCAGCCCATGGAGTGGGATGCAGTGCTATGAAGAGAGAGAATGCCCATCACTTTCTTGGCTTGCTGTGGGCACATCTTTACGTGTCTGCTCACACCTCGAGTCAAGCAGCAGTGGGAAGCGTCTCCCCATATTGCACAGGTGCTCTTGTAGGAGGCAGTGAGAAATAACAGACTGAAGCTCCCACAGTTAACCCCTTTCTAGCATTGTCCCTTCTTCTCTTCCCCAGATAAACTGACACCTGATTTATGCAGAACTAGGAAAGCACAGAAATCAAAATGCAAAAGCACAGGCAGGTTTTTCTCAGAGGATTCTCATGATTCTTTGGAAACTCGAATTTATGTCAAAACCCTCACTTGCTCTCACTGTCCACAGATCAAATTTCACATCTCCAAACTTTTTGTTTGTTTGGGGTTTTTGTTTGTTATTGGTGTGTGTAAATCTTTATGAGGCCCTGTTGTACAGCAAGCACTTCTTTTAACTACCTTGTCACAGCCACTCCAAGTCAATGTGAGATCCTCTGTCACACCTAGATATGTGGAATGGCCACCAGTTACTACATGAGATTCCCTGTGACCCACTCTTGTGCTCTGCCACTTTACACAGGAAAGGTTTGTGCCAAGGAGCGGAAATGTCAGGTACCATAGAAATGGTTGCACAGCAGGTTGACCAGTGCTCCTGCTGATGGGGATATATACAACATGGAGAGGTCATTCAATTCTGAAGGAAACAAATAAATCTGGCTGAATAACCACAGTGCGTTTTGGAAACTTCCCAGAAGTTTCACTGATGTTGCACTAATCTCAATCTCTTAGCAAATCTGACTTAAAGATGTTAAATACCTTAAAAACGATGACTAAGCTACATTAAAAAAAATAAAAAATTCTACCACAGTCTCCTTAAATTATCTCTAACAATAGATTTCCCATGGAAATAATTAAATTTCACTTTTCTGTCCCACTCCCATTCAGTTCAGACTCCTCCGCCTGTCAAGGGAAACAAACAGCTTCTCTTCCTCCAAGAATATCTGAACTGGAAAAGTTCTTCTGTCTCACCACCGACTTCAGGTAAGGGTCCCACCCTCACCAACTTCAAAAGCTTCTACTTATGACTTCAAGAATGAGAAGCTGGTCCTCATGTTAGGTCTAAAAAACCTCTATTCTTCTGTAAAAGTTAAGAAATGTAGCTACCATTTGGTAATGGGATGACTCTGCAAATAAATTCATGCAACTAAATCTGTCTGGATTTCCAAGCCATGCATAAAATGCTGAAAAAAGGAATGCAAAATTTGCAAAGATCAGAGAAAGCACATTTCTCTTATTCGTATTTGGACTTCCATGTATACATCAGTAGCTTAGCTTATATATCACACATCGTGTTTCAGTTCATTTACAATTAAAAAAAAATTCTGTTTAAATATTTTCTCAACAGTTATGGGTGATTTCTTTCTTTAGTGCAAATAAAGTATTGAAGATGTAGTGATCTATTTGATACAGAGAGAATAAAAGATTTGAAGAATTTTAAACAAGAAAAGCCCTATATGAACTGACTACTGCACACTTTTGAAATGTTTGAAATTTAAGGCTGATATTTTAGCCCTATCCCCAAAAAGTCTTCTAGTTAATAGCTATGCATATTTATGTAATTCAAATTAGTTACTTTCATTCCCTCATATTGTTCCATGAATATAAGATAAACTTATGAACTTGGGAGATAAAAAATTATGAAAATAGGATTCAGAAACATAGAATTGCTAGAGTTGGATATGGCAATCATTGAGTCCACACCCCCTGCCAAGGCAGGGTCACCCAGAGCAGGTGACACAGGAGGCTGTCCAGGTGGGTTTGGAGTATCTCCAGAGAGGAAGACTCCACAACCTTTTCCAGCCTCAACATAAAGGTCTTCCTCACACTGAGATGAAATTTTTGTGTTTTAGTTTATGGCCATTGGTTCTTGTCCTGTCACTCGGCACCACTGAAATGAGTCTGGCACCACACTTGAGACAAATGCCTTTGAGATGTTTATATGCACTTATGAGATCCCCTCTGTCTTGCTTTCTCTGGACTAAGCAGGCCCAGCTACCACAGATTCTCCTCAT
The DNA here is from genome assembly GCA_009812075.1 of Sialia sialis. Classification (NCBI taxonomy): domain Eukaryota; kingdom Metazoa; phylum Chordata; class Aves; order Passeriformes; family Turdidae; genus Sialia; species Sialia sialis. The sequence goes on along the minus strand of VRYO01001681.1, from coordinate 6,259,042 downwards.
AAGAGAGATGCTCCAGACCTCAAATCACCATTGTAGCCTCCACTGCACCCTCTCCAGTAGCTCCTTGTCTTTCTTGTATTTAGACTTGAAATTTGTTCCCTAGTCCATATAAAGAACTAAGGCACATATTGTTTTGTCAGATTGTAGTGCACTGTGTTTCTTCCTATTTCAGTAACAAAAAAACGATTGGATGAGAAAGGAGAATTTTCTCTAAAGCTTCTCTGTAACTTACTGTGTAGCCTAATCACTTTTTTTGGTATGTAATATAGAGGGGATTTGGACTCTACAGAAACATAGTGAGAAACAAAAAAGCAGAATTTGGTATCTGCAGGTACCTATTACAGCCAGAAATTCAACCCATCACTTAAACGTGCCTATTTTAGCACTGCCTGAAGCCCTACAGGGCTTAACCACATCTTAACTTATGCATTTTGCTGCCTTAAAACTTGGAGTAAGTAGTAATGACTGTATTTTACTTTGGTTTGTTGTTAATATTGATAAATGTACTTGTCATTGCCTGTAGTCACAGTGTGCTGGACTGTGGCCTTAAATATTACTCTAAAACCAGAAATCCCACTGAAGTGCTTTAGTATGTTCTTCTTAAATGGAGATACATAAATATCCTAATTCTTCTTCAGTGAGGTTGCCCATTTGTAATTTTAGCTGCAGTTTTGCCAACTTCTTCTAACAACCTTCCACAGTAAATGCATCTTTGGATTGCTGTGGAGGTACCAAAGCAGGCTAGGACAATACAGCAAGGCTGGAGCACAACGATGGCCACCAAAGGAGAGGTAGGAACACAACATCAAAGCCAAATGATAGAGAAAGCAGCTGGGAGGAGAGAAATTATCTGGGAAATAGTAGTATGAAGTACTCACAGAACCAGTAAAATAAGCTGAGCACCCCAAGCCACCAAGTTCAAGAGGCTTTGGCAAGTAAAATGCATAAAATCAGTCCCAAAGGCATGTCATCATGTGTAACAACATGAAAGCACTTCAGAGATGGTATGCTTCCTAAGATCTTTCTCTCATTGATATATCAGATTTTTTGTGAGAAATATATTTTCACAATAGGGTAGTTTCAGGCCTTTCTCTGTCCTAAGATTTTGCAAGATGCCAGGTCGTGTGTGCACCCTCTGCTCCCCCCGCTCCTTTTTCTCCCCACTCCCTGTTTAAGCTGGGGCTGCATCTGCTTCCGAAGGAAGGAGGCATATTTCAAATCTCCAGGAAACAGGAGACTATCACAGCTCTGGTTTTCTCCAAAATTCAGATAATTGATTAATGAACTTTTCCTCTCTGCTCATTTGCAGCAGCAGGAGGAGATGGAAGTAATTATGACACTTGCAACTGAAGGTTCAGAACAGTGTGGTTACAACAAGCCAAAGGCTAGGAAAAGACATGCACATTACATGACATTTTTAAGAGTTTGCCAAGCCACAGGAATGAAAGGGCTATCAGCAACAAGTCCCCACAAGCTGTACTGTTTGTGGTCTTCTACTTTCACACACTGTGGTGCAGAAGCCACAGTAATAGACTCCCCAGATAATTCCTGCCTCTACATTCAAGCCTACCTGTGAGCTCAGGCTGAGAGACAGCTGCAATATCTCTGTGCATCTGATCAAGTCCTCCTCAGCACATGCTCAGTGTTTGTGTCCCCCACCCTACTACAAAGGCTGGAAGCAGACTGAGTGCTGTCAAATGTGCTGTTTGCAATGCCAGGGTCACAGTGATTTCCTTTGCATAAAAGCAAGCAGGGTTAACTTTGGGGAAGGGACATCAGAGGGCAATTTGGCTGTAATAGGAACCACGTGTTTTATATACATGTGAGTTCCTTCCTTCCTTCCTTCCTTCCTTCCTTCCTTCCTTCCTTCCTTCCTTCCTTTTCTTTACAAAAACCCCAAAGTGATGCACACATACAGCATTGCAAGCAAGCACCTCACCCTCCTGACAGCCACAGGAATCCACTGATATGACAGAAACTGTGGTTTAGCTCTGTTCCCTCAAAGGCTACTTGAGCCCAAGTGGAGAACCCAAAGGCATAGCTCTCCAATGTCCAGGAAAAACATCCACTGGCTTTTATTTCCAGAAGGGGCTATAATTTCAGCTTGTGTACTCTGAAATTCCTGGCACTAAGGGGATAAAATCAAGCCTCAGCTTGTGGGTGCAATTGATTCATGCAGCAATCAATCACCCTAAAACATTCCAAGCAAAAAGGACGCTGTAATTTGTAACTAAGACCAGAAGAAAGGGAAACAAAATCAATATTAGGATATAACCTAGTATGGACAAGGGTTTCTAGCAGAGGATTACAAAGGGGATAAATACAAACATTTAGAAAACAATTACACAGAATGGTAAATGATCCTGGGATGATCAATGTCAAAAGAACTGCTGTACATGAAGGCAAAAGCCAAATATGATCCACAAGAAATAAACAGGAGAGAATGCAAATGTTTGTGTTTTGCTCTGAAACAGTGTTTCTAAAAGTTTAAAACACCCATAAAACCATCTAGAATGTCTATAAACCCTCTGAAATGTACATAAACCCACTACATATTTGCTCAATGTATTTCAATGGTTTTAAAATTCTTCCTTGCAGCTTTAGAAGTGTGAGGCTTTCCAAAGGAAGGGCTTGCCAAACCTGATGCTTGAGACAAAGAAACCTCTTTGTTCAGTGGGATACTTCCTTTCCTGTCAGATGAGTTAATCTTTGTGACTTTGCCTGTGAAGAACAGCTGAAAATCTGTGATATTTTTTGGGGGGGAAGGTAGTATGTGTTATTTTCCTCATTTCAATTAATTATCTGGAAGCACAGTCAACTTAGCAGGGTGCCTTCAAAAGTTCCTACACTTCAGTGTTATACTACTCAGCAGAGTTTAACTAGATGATTTTATTAGGGAGCCAATTAACACTCAGATCCCCCCAAAAGGCAGCTAATCCATCTTTTTATTTCACCCCTCTGCGAAAACTCTACATTGCAAGCCTGCAGTCAAAACCCTGCTGCCCATCAAGGATCCCTGGCCAGAAAAGACTTTTGAAGACATGCAGTCCTGATTTTGAAGAAGCATTATTTGCCTTTTCTTGGGAAAGAAGCCACCCCTTCTTCTACTCCTTATCAATAGGAAGGGAACAAATGAGTGAAGATGAATTAGAGTGCAGCTTCAAATAAGTGACTGTGAACAACGACACTTCTAGTGAGTGTCTTGAAGTGAAACTGGGGATGGGTTTGTGGCCTTATTAGGGGAGATACAGTCTGAGCTACTCTGGACAAAAAACAGGACAGAAGAGATGAAGAAAAGGGAACGTGTTTCAAAAGAAAATGCTGCCTTTTGTTAAAAAAAAAAAAAAAAAAAAGCAACCAACATATTGAACAAAATGAGAAAATTTTGTAGAGTGCAATTTTTAGTAATAACACAATTTACTGCCATGAGTTGGTGCTGGACTTCTTTTCTGTTTCCTTAAATCAACATATTTTGTCTACAACCAGCTAGAATGGAATTTTTTGATACAGGTTTTGTCTGGCATCTGTGTAATTCTGCTCTGACCTAATGTGTCTGTACAGGGATTGCACTAAAATGGTATTAGATGGCAGAAAATTAAGTTTCCAAGAAGCAGAAATAGAAAAAAAAAATCAATTTGGTGGAAAGTGAAATGAAGAACTAGACATTAGAAGTGGTGTGAGGGCATAAATTTACCAAGAAGGCACAACCTATATTAGCTTGACCTGGGGTAGTGTGTGACCTTGGAATTCAGCTTCCCACCAGTTTGCAGAGGGGCTGGCTCTGTCTTCCCCTGCTTTTGTCTTCTCCCACTCTGCAGCTTTGTAGCATCAGCTGTGTTCCAAGCCAGAGGTTGTCCATATGCTAGTGTTTCAGTCCCATCTCTCTAGAAATGCTGTCTCTCCTCCACAATGACCTTCAACTTTTTTTTCCTGTAAGGGCTTCTGTGCTGTACAGATATTTGCCACTTGGCAAATTGCTCCTGTTGGGCTACAAAACTCAAAGGTCTCAAAAGAATTAACCAGGGCAGGAAAGAAGTAAGAAATGGAAGAAGTGTGTTTAAACAGCAAGGTACATAGAAGAGTTGAGAAAAATAAGATGGGTTTTTTCAATGTATCATATAGGAAAGCAAGTATGTCAATAAATTAAAAGTCAGAAAACAATCCTTCAGTCACAAAATAGATGAAAGATCTGAAAAACACTTTCCAAACTTGCTGGCAATGTGATGAATAGCTGATAAATGGTCTCCAACTCTAAAATGGTCCATCCAAATCTGGAGTCCCCTAAATGCTAAGGAAGGGGATATGAAAATCTAAGCCCAGATTTCTTTCTTCACCTCTAGAACAAAAATCTCACGAAACCACGACTTGACTTCAAAGAATAACCCCTTTATCAGCATCCACAAGATATATGCAATTAACTCAGCTGTTTAGCTGGCACTTTGTGAAGCCAATCATCCAAGATTAATTGTAAATAGAGAGAAATGGGCATTGCCAGAAGACACATTGCCCCACCTCAATAAAAACACACTTGCAGGAAGAAACCCATCCCATGCTGCCTAATGCTTGAGACCCAGGTGGTTAGCTTAGATAAGACACGTTTAGACATTTCATTTCTTCACCCTCCAAAAGCTGTCCCATCTTTTTCTTGGTATTTGGCCTTGGTTTCTTTGCAGGTCTAAATTTTGTCTTTTCAATGAATGAAGCACCTGTGAAGTTCACTTTGGTTTTGCTTGGAAAGATTCACAAAGCTTGAAGCAGTCACAAAGCAGGCAGCAGTATCTGTGACTGGACAGAGAGATCAAAGCAGTGCTTTTGCCCCAGCTCTTGGTACAGAACTGGAGGAGAGCAGAGAAGAAACTAAACCCACAAAACCCAGTTATCTTACTGAGAGCAGCTGAGATGCAGCAGTGGAGGACTGGGAAAACTAGGGCACTGTAGGTTTAGACACTGACCTTACCTGGGTTCTGCTGCAAGAGGAAAATGGGAGACAGGCACAGCCCACTACCTTAGTTGCTGGAATCTCAACATCATGAGAAGTCAGCCTTTGGCAGCCTTCTCTTCTCTTCTCTTTCCCCTCCTCTTACCTCATTATTTACTTTCTGGCAGTATCATGTGAATTGCTGCTCTCCCTTTACCTAGCTTAGGTTAGCTGTATTTGAATTTTACATGTTATTTACTGATGACCTTCACTTCAGAAGACATCTACTTTTTGTAGCCTTGCTTTGTAAAGACTGACAGCAACCCTCATCAGAGGATAATTTCCAAATGAGGAAAGTATCCACGTGGGACTGTCAGAAGCACTGAATTGATTTGTGCCTGCACCACAGGTCAGATTTAAACCCATTTTTCTTGAAGACAAACTAGACTGATTTATCCTCAGGGGCCTTACCCTCCACTCTTTACAAGCCTCAAAACCCAGAAAGAAATGATGTATGTGTAGTTAGTATACCCATATCATGTGAGGGCAATTGATTCAATTACATTATAGCTACTGGAAACAAAACAGCCATATGGTGAGCTTTCTACCCCAAAGTAATGGATGCTTCACAGCCACAGCTCTGAACCCAGAGTTAGATGCCTGCATGGATGCTGCCCCCTAAGCAGACTTCCCTAGGGAAAGCTTTTTCTGGGACAAATTCAAGTTCGGGCTGGTTAAAATAAGTATCAAAATCTCAATACATTTCTCTGAAGATTTATCTGAACTATCCAGAACTCCTGAGTGTGCAAAAAAAAAAGCCTGAAAATTTTATAAGAAAAAGATTTGGGTGTGTATGTGTGTGCAGGCACATATGTAGATGCTTTTCATTATCTCTTAATTCTGGAAGAACAAGAAATAGATTGAGATGAAAAGCAGTAACTGTACTCTGTTTTGCTCCATGTGCTATGCACAGTGTTGGCTCTAAAGACATAAAAAATTCAATCATGAGCCAAATCTGGCCTTAAATCGATCAAGCTCTGCCGACTTCAATGGAGCAATTGCAGAGATGTACTCCAGCCGCTGCTCTAAGCCCACCCATTTTCACACCCTCCCTGCTTTACAGCAGGCTGTCTAGGCTGCCAGCGCGAGATGGGAAATGTGCAAAGGTGCAGAGATATCTACAAAATTTGCATATGAAGCAGCGTGGGGAAGTTAGCTTAGCTTTTGAAACAAAAGAAAAAAAAGAACAGAACAAATGAGCTCCCCCTTCTCCTTATAAAGGGAAGATTTAGTTGGAGAAATTTTGTTATGAGCATTTCAGCATCAAGCCAGGACTGTCTTACCAGGCTCAGATTTTCTATACAGGAGCAAAACTCCCTGTGGTTCAGAAAAGCCCCACTATTAAAGGTAGCTCTGGGAATAGGTATGAGCCGTTTCTAATGAATTAAAAATATGACAGCAGCTTTGGGATTTTTGTGGTTTTCTTGCTCTTCAGTTCTGACCATGAAAAGCCTCCTAAGCAGAACAGTTAACCTCAGAGCAGGCAATATTTACTTGTACTTCCCAATGCTTAAGACAGGAAATGCCTTAAATGTTGCAAATACTGAGGTTATAAAACTGTAAATGTTTGCCTGTCAGAGGCACCTGACAAATTTTTACAAGCCTCTGCTGCACGCAGGCAGAGTCACTCTAGAACTCGGATTTTCCCCATCCTCTCCTTTCCCCCCATTTTACAGAGGAATTAATAAAAAACAAGTTTTTGTGCATTTGGTTTCAAGGTTGCTGTCCTACCAGCACCACTTGTAGAACTGTGATTTGGATTTCATCGAATCCTTTATTTATCTCTTGCTTTTTTTTCTTAATGGAAAGGGAAATACCTCAATTTATGTTTTGTTTGCTAGATAAAGTCTCAAGACTGTTCTTCAAATATTTAAAGAGCAAAATTCATCAAGTAACTTTTGTGAAGATTGATTTAAATAATTCATTTTTACAGAATGTTGTAAATCCATGGAGTATGGAAAATGTCAGGACACAGTGAATGCCACAGAACACCATTTTGCCCCAGGACACTGTAAAAAATTGGCAGAATCCTCCTAGCTGGTTTCATTGTGAGCTTACTTGCTTGGGTATTTCCGTGCCTGTTCTTGCACAGGCATCTCAGAAGTGGAATTCAAGCCTGCAGTCGGTTTCTCTGCTTGTCTGGCCCAGCCTGAGCACAGCCCAGCCCCAGGGTGGTGTCACCGGGCACTGGGGGGACCCAGAACACCCTGCCCTGCAGCCACCACCCACTGGACAGGCACCTCACCCACCCCATGGCAGACAACAGGCCCAAGGGGAAAAGCAAAACCCTGACAGTGATCAAAACTGGAGACAAAAAGCTCCCAAGTAGGAAACATAAGATAAAAATAATGCCTCACCCCATGTACATTTTGGATAGAAATGAGGTCTTCCCCCACCTTCTTGAGGCTGTAGTGGCATTGAGATGTTTGGCTGGTTTTACATGGCAGCACATTGTCCATATGCCCTAAACATGGAGAACGTGCAGGGTGGGGCACTGGCACAGGTTGCCCAGAGAAGCTGTGAATTCCCCATCTCTGGAAGTGTTCAAGGCCACGCTGGAGGGGGCTCCCTCTGGTCTAGTGGGTGACATCCCTGCCCGTGGCAGGGGTGCTGTAACTAGATGATTCTTAAGGTCTCTTCCAACCCCAAGCATCCTGTGATACCCTATGACAAGCTCATAGAGACCTTACTCTCATGTAGTTTACCCGGTAATGCTGTCCAGCTGCATGTCAGGAGAGAACCCCACGTCCCATGTTCAAGGAATGAAGAAACATCACTAGATCTGATTTACCACCATACAAAGGAGAGGAGAATCACATTAGGAGCTGTTTGTATGATTTTGTCCTGTAGCTCCTCTGTAACACATCCTTGTGCCAGGAGAGAAATTCCCCTCAGGGTTTTAAATCAGCAATCAACCCTAACTCAAACAAATCTGACAACCTAGGATACAGTTCCTGCCAAGGGCCTCTGTAAAAGTGAACAAGGAAGTTTCTAGATTTTTCTTTTAACTGTGAAGTGTTAGGAGTGTACTCACATAGCACCTCTGTGCCTGGTGTTGCACTGGGAAGAGGGGCTGGGGTGTCAAGACAGAGTCTGCCACCCTCTCTCCCTCTGGATTTCATGCGATTATTCCAGCAGCTGCCTGCTCCTGGAATGCCTCCTGATGCCCCACTGCTGCAAGGGGATTGTGTTGGCTGGGCATCCTTTATCTTGCCATCTTTCAGCTTTGATCCATCCAAGTGGACAAACAATTAATTTAGTACAATTTCCTTGAATCTAAAATAGTCCTACTTTTACTGTTGCTTCTGTGATAGGGGCAGATTTTTAGTAATGTTCCACCTGAAAAAGCTACATATTTTTAAAATATATGTATCCACAAAATGTCCCTCAAAATTTTAGAGGATTTCTGTCTTTTCCCAAGATCTGTAAGGGCATCAAAACTAAAATTTGTAGTATTACCAAATTATATGTCAGTTGATAATACTTTTGGAGTTTGAGGAAAAAGAAAAGAAAAATAAACACAATCCTCCAAAGAAGTAAAAATAACCTGGTTAGAGGGAAAAGGGAGAATACTCTATTCTGATCCATTATCAGTGACACTACTCCACTGCTCAAAACCATGTAACTTTTGATTTATATGCACATCACCTTTTGCTGTAGGTCAGGATTTTTAAAAAATGGACATCTTCTTTAGGTTCCCAAATACAATCACTATACAGCAGTCTTGCAATTTTTTCAAGACTTAACAAAATATTGTAAATAATGACATACATATAAACCTTCTTCAAGCTTAAAAAAACCCCAAACAAACAAATAAAAAACCAATCAAAGCGGTTCCAAAACCCACTGTCATTGGAAACCAGACTGTAAACATTTTTAATGAGTTGAATTGAGATTAATTTAAATGTTAATTTTGAATTGGTGAGTTTTGTCTCTTTTCTACAGCCTCTTGCAACTTAACGTAGCAGGAGCTGCCAGCCTTGGGTATCCTCTGTCTTACATGTCACCTTCCTCAGGATTCACTCCCATATGTCCAGAAAGTTAAGAAGGAAGCAGCTTCAGGAAATGCCACATGTAGCACTACTGTGTGTTGGAAAGGTGTAGCAGCCTCTAACATCTATCCTGTGTGCTCAGCTCACCACAGTCCCACTGGTGAACTTTCATTAAACACGGTGATCCTTAAATCTGCAAGGCAGGAGGACAGTTCCCTTAGCAGCCAAGGAATTTTCTACCCAAACAAACCAGGGATCCATATATCATAGTATCTTTCTTTTATACCATTTAATGTTAAATACTTCAGAGGAAAGTGTAAACAATGATCTTGATTTAGCAAAATAACATCTGTTTTGCTTTAAATGCTCAAGACCTTTGGCTTCTGCCTTCCTTAAAACAATATCACAACATAAGTACCACTTCAAACATACATTACATATGTAAAATACATATACACATTAAAACATACATATATTGACTCTGGGTTACTTGAATGCATTTTTACCTTGCATGCAAAAAGCTTCAGGAGGACTGAACCCTAAAGCTAGGTAGGAATTTGAGTGCTTCCTCAGCAAGGGATAAATAAGAGCACATAATTGAATGCACTGGTCAATCAGGTTATGTTGATATGACTAAATAAAAGCCAGCCAAGAACAGATCTTGGGCCCCAGGGGCAGAAGGCTGCCCTTTCTGGCAGATTTGTCTTGGAAACAAATACCTGTAATAGTTCGAAGGGGAGCCAGGGGATGATCTGGCCCACAGAGCAGTGGGGACAAGAAGAGTGCAGCTCTCCCTCCCTGCTCACATCTCCTTAGAGGTACAGACATACAGGATCCTGTGCCCCAACTCTCAGACCGATTTGCTGTTCAGGTAGCTCCACAGATTTCACTTCTCTTATTGCTGCCCATACCAGTGCACACCCCTCAAAGGCCTTAATAATCTTTTTGTTATGTAATGCTAAATCCCAGGGATTTTTTATTTTTTCTTTTCAGGTCAGGATTCAAATGCCATGAGGCAAATGTGTTCATACATCCTGGGAATGTAAAGCTTTTCATTAATGCTGAAGTGCCTATTTCTGTTAATCCAGCTCTTCCATCAGTACCTGGGACTGGTTTGTTCGCCTTACCTATGTTCTGAAAATATCTGTGGTTGTAGGCTTTGATTTGTTGTCAGATTACAAAAACAGACTTTAACAAAATTTTTTTTGGGAACAAGAGTGAATCAGAGTTGTAACTGGACCTTCATAAAAATATCATCTTTAGAATCTTATGGTTCCCTCACTGATTTGATCAACTCAGTTTACCTCAAAGGGCAATTACCAGCTGAAATGTCACAGATTTTGAGTACCATTTTGAATACCTGGAAATAAAGATTTTTCTTATGGCACAGTTGGAGTGCTGGCATAAAAAAGCCTATAAACTTCTGGAATTTTAAACTAATTTTAGTATTTTCTGAACCAATTTCCAGATCTCTAACTGTTGAGCTTGACAGGTTTGTCTTTAAAATTTCTGTATTTGCTTTAAGATGTTTGACTTCTGTAATCAGTGGATAAAACAACAGCAAGACTAATGTACAGAAAGAAGCAATGGTGGAAATTAACATCTTAGTGCTATGTTTATTTTCTCCCCATATAGTTCTATTTTCTAACTTAAAATATCTTTAGTTTGAGAGTTTGATTCTTTTTCATATGATATGATTGCTTTATATGATGCAGCTACACCAAGTTCCTTTTACTTGATATTTCATAAAGAGTTCAGATCTCAAATGCAAGAGAAAAAAGTAGAAACATAAGGACAGATAATTCAAGCTACAATTTGAAACAGAAATTTTCATTTTTGTTTGTAGATATAAATCAGAAAGTGGTTCCCTTCCCCACTTTAAGGAACCTGCAGATCCTTATCATAACAGTAGGCTAATCAGCATTTTTAATCAACATTTTTACTGCTTTTGCTGAATGAGAAAAAAATAAGGCTGAATTACAGCATGAAGCTTTATAATTTATCATTTAAACATGAAAGTGTCTATGGGAAAAGGACTGGAACATGTCAGAGACTTAATTATATATTACATTTCAGAGGTCCTTTCAGCCCATAGCTCAACAGTTCCTAGCTGTTCAGTCAGTCACTTATTTTTAGATCTAAATTTCTCTCCATTTCACTCGAAACTATTATCTAATTTATAAGGTACTCCATCAAAACTTCCAGTTCTTAACCACGAGGTAACAGAAAGCATCAAATGGAACTAAAAGACCTCCCAGGCTGTTCTGAGGTCCATATTTTCTAGTATTCTGACTTCTTTATTCCAGTCCCTGTCTTTTCTTTGCAGCTTTACTGTAATTTTATATATAGGACAGAGCCTCAGCAGTAACTTGTGTTTAATAGAATCATGGAATGTCTTGGTTTGAAAAGGATCTTAGGGATCACCTACTTCCAAGCCCCTGGCATGGGCAGGGACATCAGCTTCTCTGTGCTATGGCCTGTTCCTCGCCACCCTCACAGCAAATAATTTCCTTCTAACATCTTTCACAAATCTCACCTTTTAGTTTAAAACACTTCTTCTTTGTTCTATCATTTTATGACCTTGTAAAAAGTCCTTCTCTTGCCCTCCTGTAGGTCTCCTCAGGTACTGGAAGGCTTCTTAAGGCCTCCCCAGCCTTCTCTTCTCCAGGCAGAGCAAATCCAACTCTCTCTGTCTTGGCAGGAGAGCTGCTCCATCCTTTTAGAGTATTTAAGGTTATAGAGGGAAAGAAAAAAACCCCACACAACCCTGGGAGGGCCCAGGAGCACCTCACACTGTGCAGCACTGGCCCCCTTGACCAGGACTGCTCCGGAGCGCAGTGAGTCCTGCAAGAAAGGCAGCAGCTACCTTGGATACCTCAGTGCATGTGGGAAAAGTGCCAAAGCCACTGTGCAGTGGCCCTGTAACGCAGAGTTTGCCAGGGACAGGTTGGAAAGCAGAGCTGCTGCTTGTGTTCAGCATCCTGGGAAGATGCCAAACCCACTGGTTCCTCTGCCCAGGCTCAGCTCCCACTTGCTTCTGCTTTCTCAGGCCACCAGCTGGCTCCAGGACAGCCTCTCACAAAAGGCCTTGTCCCCTTCAGGCCACCACAGCCGCTTATCAGTAGGAGCAGAAGATTGCAAATACGAAATCATGATGCAGTCTTTCCTCTGGATGAAAAATTCACTGGAGACTTTGCTTTCCTGTGTACTGCAGTCACCATCACCATGTTCCCAGATGGAAAAACTGTTGTATGAACTGTGCCTTCCTTTCCCCTTGCTGATGGAGCCCCCTGGAGAAATATAAAACCTTGGGCTTGTGCTGATTCTCTGATTTCACCTTTGTTTTACATGGACTGGGAACTGTATACTAGATGGTGTGACCAAGACCTGAAAATTACTGCCTTCAATCTGATGCTGTGGCCAGCATACACATAGAACATTTAATGCCTTTAACAAAAATACAAAGGCAAATTCTCTTCTGCAAAGTTAAGGCATGTGTGTCCTATTTGGCAATTGCAGTACCTTTCTCTAGCAGATCAGCTTTCATCCTTTAAAGCTCTTTAAAATAACACAGGAATACCAATTATAATATTGTAAATAGTATTGCTCAGTTCTTTTTTCAGCAGAGGAAATAAAAGAGCCCATCTTGTAAAAATGGCTCCTTATCACTGTATTTCCTTTGTGACTTTCCACACATTACACTTATCTTTAAACAGGAAAAAAAGGTATTCAGTCTTGTAAAATCAATTAGGCTTTTAAGCAATGGAGTAATCTTCTACTTCCTTTATATGCCTTTAAAAATATCCAAGCTTTCCTAACTTGCCTCAGCTAGCAAACCCCAATCTGAATCTTCATGCCACATGAGAGTAGCTTACCTGGCTGCTAACTGGATTTATGAAGCAGCTTTTTTGAAGACATTCTCTGCCTCATACAACAAAATAACTTTCAGCAGTACTCATAGATCCAATGTAGGCAATATCTGATATATTCATTCCCTTGGCAAAAAGAAAAGTCCCTGCAAATGTCAGCTTTTTCAGCTGAATTTAAAAAAAATCATCAAGAGGAGAAAGTATGACTTATACTTGGTAGAAACAAACAAAAAATTACTACATTTTCCAGGTTTTTTATACAACTCCTTTCTTCCTGTAATATCTTCTCAGTTAATTTAAAGGGTGAGCATGTTCTACCATAGCTGTCAGTTCCTCTTAGTCAGCCTTGTTAAGAGGAAACTCAGTGTCAGGAGGTGTGCCCCATATCAGCTGACATACTTTCTATCTGAGTTTACATCCTTCACTAAATAGTAGCAATGAGCTCAGCAGTCTTCTATGCCTTTCCTAGCTTTCAGTATAAGGAAGAGTGGAATAAACATGTAGCATCCTACTCCCACCCTACACATATCTGAGGAATGTGTGCTGATCCTGGCTGCAGAACCAGGGAGGGAGATGGGGCTGGGCTGCACCTGGCAGAGCAGGGTGCAGCCAGTGCTGGCCCTTCAGTCCTGGTAGACTGTTTTAAAAAGAGGGAAGATGTCACCTAACAGCACCAGGCACTCACACCTCATGACAAGAAGGGGCCTCACCAAGCCGCAGCTCAGCCATGTGCTGCTTCTTCAAGCCTGTTTGCCAAAGGGCAACCCAGCATGTACTCTGGCCCTACTCCAAGCTGCCCAAATACACTGGCACACACTCCTTCCTTCCAAAGGACTTGGTGTGGATGGAGGTGGAAACAGCAAGCTGCTCTTTCCCCCCACATCAGAAGGGTTCTAATTCTCTAGGTAACTGAAAAGGATTCCTGCAAATATTAGTGGTCTTTCTTGTGTTTTACTTATCCACTATTTAAATTCCATTTAAATCTGCTGCTTGTTACTTTAGGCACAGAATCAGGCAGATAAGTCCATCAAGCAGATGCTACTGACATTTTCCATTTTGAGGGCTGGATGATAATAACAAGCAGAAGCGCCTATACTGCTGTGAGTAAACATTTTAAAAGCAGCTTCACAAATGCCACCATCTTTCAGCACCTAATAAACAGTTTAGGAGGATGTTGTTGAAGCTGCCAAAAGGGATTTTAAAACTGGAGTGTCTCACAGGAGTCAAGCACACAGCTTGCACTTGAAATGCCTATCTCACCTTGCAGATGGATAAAAGAGGCACATCACCCCTGACAGACACACAGGGCTTGGCACAGGGATACTGGAGTGCAGGGACAAAAAGAGATGGTGCACAACTAATACAAGGCATGCCTGGAAGAACTGCCACTTCCATGTGTTGCAAAATGGGCTATTTAGCTGGCTTGCCTGATCAAGCTAGGGGCTCTGTAGTCTGAAGTTTGCTTTCCTTCTCTTCCTCTTACATTAGCAATCCTCTGCTCTGCAGACTGGCCTATGGAAATTATTTTCAGGTACCACTTCAGCAGGCAAACAATAGTCTCCTGGAGCTCTCTTGGAAGCACAGGCAACATGATGCTGTCAAATCAAGGGCAAGGAACCTCCACCAGGTAGCAATGCACTGGCAGGTTCTTCTGCTCATTTGAGGAATATCTTAGTTCCAAACTACCCAGTTGCAGTGCACAGGAGGGTTCATGATGTCTATGAGCACAGAGAAGGAAGGCCACTAAGTCACGAGATTCCACCTGGACATCTGGGATCCCCAACAAAAGGAAGGACATTGACCTCTTGGAGTGAGTCAAGTGGAGGACCATGGTAATGGTTAGAGGGATGGAGCACCTCTCCTATGAAGAAAGGCTGAGAGATTGGGATTGTTCAGCCTGGAGAAGAGAAAGTTTCAGGGTGACCTTTAGGACTCCTAACACATGAAGGGAGTCTCTACAAGAAAGATGGGGAGAGACTTTGGAAAGAGCATGTAGTGATAGGTCCAGGGGTAATGGATTCAAATTAGAAGAGATTAGGTTTAGACTAGAAATCAGGAAGAAATTACTTACTCTGAAGGTGGTGAGGCACTGGAACATGTTGCCTAGAGAAACTGTGGATGACACATCCCTGGAAGTGTTCCAGGCCAGTTTGGATGGTTCTCTGAGCAACTTGGTCTAGTGGAAGATGTCCCTGGCCATGGCAGATGAGTGAGAGCTCAATGATTTTTAAGATCACTTTCAACCCAAGCCTTCTATGCATCTATGCATACTCCCTTGATTTAGCACTTGTGCATCAATAGAGACCTGTTATCATGAAAAGAACTGTGTTCTTGTAAGATGGGGTTATCATTAATTTTATTAATGTGTGGGCTAGAAGGAATGAATTAGTTCCAAGTGCTTTGAGACAAAAAACTGACATGTGTTTCCAAAGGAAACTTGAGAAAATACACTTTACAGAACAACAGGCGAGTCTCGTATGAGTTTGGAGTTTGAAGCTGAATATAACATTTGATATTCTGGCATTTGAATTGAAGACAAACTCTGATTATCCCATTGATCAGTTGATTAAAATTAGTCACTTGAAACCTCGTGTTATGTGCCATGCAGGACATCAGAAGATACTGTCTAAGACAAGAAGCATAAAAGGTTATTGCATCTTGAATCCTCATCCCAAGTTTGTGCTGTGGCAGTGCCACTTATAAAGGCAGCAGGAATGCCACATTTCAACAGAGCTGGTGTTACGTATGACTGTGAATGTTGTTGATTCATTCTGGGTCATTGGAGATTAACATTTTGGAAACTACAGACATGTAGAAGATACAGTATATGTTGTATGGAACAAGGCTGTCCTTGCAAGATTTCAAACTCAATTATGCAGACACAAGAGGTTTAGCTAAACTTTTCAGATTGTATCAAATGAACTTTTGGTTGCTTATCTGAACTGACCCTCTGAAGGCATTTGGGATTATTCTTAATGTCGTTGTTATTGCTGGAAATAACAGCAAGTTAAGAATTTAGTTTTAACTTTTGGATTTCTTGAGCATGGTTTGCCTGATTTTACAAGGGGAGGGGCAGATTCCAAACTCTGCTCATTTTCATTGATATTTCATTACATCTAGAAAACTGCAGTGAACAGTGTCTCTCCAATGCAAAGAAATCACAATTTGAGACCTTAGAGCTACAATTTGGGATACATTAAAACCATTGTGATTTGAACGATGAAAGATTTTTTTTCTTGCTTTTTCAAAAGAATATATTAAGAAAAAGCCTCTTCAAACAAGACTTCAGTTTCAGGGGCACAATAACCTTGGTTCATGGTTTTGCTGGGCTTTATTCCTTACAGATCAGAAGCTTCATATAACTCTGAACTATACAGGAGGAGCATCTGGTCAGTGCTGGAAAGCATTGAGATATTTTTAATTTGCATACTCTGCCTCCTAACCTGGATCCACAGCTGTGCCCAGATCTGGGGCTTTTTGTGGCTGGAGGGAAAGCAGTGGTCTCTGGATTTCGTCTCTCGCAGTCACTTCCCCTTCTCTGCACTTTAAGCCCTGCAGGAGTGGGAGGTCACAGCAGGGCTGGGAAAGTGATGACACCAGTTACCTCTCAATGCAAAGAGCCGCTGATGTGAGCTGCAAGCTCAGGGCATCAAGAAGAGGGAGTGCCAAAGAGGAGGACTTAGGCAGTGGAAAATGGGCGGGGGCAGAGAGATCTGATGTAGAAAGAAATGGCAAAGCTACTGAGAAAGAAAGGCATACAGGTGAGTCTTTCTAGAACGTAAAGGCTGGGTGACAGTAAGGTTGGGGCATGCATCACCACAGGGCCACCTTCCTGTTCAGCAGGTGCTGTCTGGTCAGGCTGCAGGGGAAGGGCCAGGTGTGCACAGCTGTCAGGCACACATCCTCATTTTCTGTTTTTAAAAATGCATGATTTCAGGACCAGCACTGTGCTGCGCTCAGGCAGAAGACCTCAGCATGGCACTGCCCTGCAGTTTGCATAGAGCTTTGTATTCTTGCTAGGAACTTTCTTTTGGAGAGTTCAGGTGACTCTTTACATCTACTTCCTAGTTGGTAATAAAAAAATCCCAGTATCAAAAAATTGATCCTAAAACTGTTCCTAGTATTGACAGAAACAGAGACTTACAGCCTTGGACCATCCAGGATATTCCTCAGGATCACTCTTCAACAAGATTGACTACAGCCCTTTCTAACTGTGGTGGCTGAGCTCTTGGCTCTCCTGCCAAATGGTAAAACCCCACCTCCTCCGTTGTTCTGGTTTTCCCAAAAAGAGGAAGAAATTCTGTCTGTCACTGAGATTGCAAGATTTTAAAAAAAGGAAAAATAATCTCATTACCAAAGTAAGTTATCAAAAAAGTTATAAGACATGAAAAAGTAAATGACTGCATCTTACAGGTACTGTAAACTGCTGTAAACTACAGACAGAGCATATGGACAGAGCATATGGCTGAATTTACCACATCAGTGCTAATGCCCATTTTACAACAACACAAGAGCTCTCCAGTACTGGATTTCAACTAAGTAACCAAATTTCCCAAAGGTGACTATGTGCAATACACACACTGATATACACATATATATGGTGACCCTACACAGGGTGTTATCTGACCAGCAGCATGCTGGCCATTCATTCACAGCAATAACAAATTAATCTGGGTTAGTTACTGTACTTTGAAATATAATGTGGAAATGCAAATTAGCTCAGCCTTGGAAAGCTCTTGATTACCAAAACCCCTTATTCAACCACAAAAGCAATTTTTGGGCCTCCAGAAGCCAGAGAAATCTGCTTTAAATCTACGAGGGGGAAAATACTTACACTTCAGCACATAAAAATTCCAAAATGCCTGTACTCTCAGCACTCTGCCATGTGCTAATGCCACCATATTCATAGTGTTCACAGTTCACAGATCTAAGTGTCAGCAACTAAACATAAGGCTTACACGTGATGCTGCATTATTTCCCGTAACCAGTGCTGCACAGAAAAATCATGGCCCACAGCTGCAATTACACCTGTCATTCTCGTTTGAATAAAATTGACATCTTGTCGCTACTACCCATCAGACCTCAAAAAAAAGTAAAACTTGTTTTTCTTAAGAGGAAGGGGGAAAAAAAATTAACCTCACAGTGGTTTAACAAGTTCTCACATCCTGGCTGCCAGTTTGCATGTGCCTGCACAGCTCATGCCAGGTGCTCTTCCTTCACAAGAGGCAGCTTCCCTGCACACATGGCAGGGTTGGGCTTGCAGTGCTCCACACAGCACTGGAGACTGTGGGCAGGAGGCTGCTGGGCAAGGGGAGCTCTGCAGGCAGCTGTTAGCCCTGGTGCTCTAATACCAATACAGGAAAGCTTAGGGCTTGGTTAATATCAGTGTGTTAAGAATGTAGATTCCCTCCCTGACTTGTGACACTAATGAGAAATTCCCATCAGTACCTCAAGCTGAGAATCATTCATTTGTGATCAGCCAGTAAATCATTGCCCAGACAGCTAAAATAAATCAGAATATCTATTTCCCATAAATCTGAAGTAACTCTATTTGTTTTGATGGCTAAATACACACAATAGAATTAATTTCAATTAATATTTTTGATCTTCTGTCTAGAAATCCTGATATTGGCGAAGGCTCAGAAATAGAAAGAAAAAAAGATTGTAATTTTCTTTTGGAGAAAAAAAGAAGTGAATGCTGACACAAGCTGAAAGTGAGTGGCACTTTATAAAGAGGACAGTGTCAGAGTAATTTCAGTGGTTCCCAGTGACAGGACAAGGAGCAATGGCCCTAAACTAAAACACAGAAATTTCACCTCAGCATAAGGAGGAGCTTTTTCGCATTGAGGGTGGCAGAAAACTCAGGGAGATCACGGAGTCTCCCTCTCTGGAGGCATTCAAAACTCATCTGAATTCATTCCTGTGTCACCTGCTCCAGGTGACCTTGCCTTGGCAGGGGACTTGGACTGGAGGATCTGCAGAGGTCCCTGACAAAACCAACAATTCTGTGATTCTGGTGAATCGCCCTTGGCACCACAGCTCAGACAGAAGCTTAGGATATCCTGATAGCAGTCAGAAACTTTTTTTCTCATGTGGTCAGACTCTGGCACGTGCAAGGTCTGTGCCATCAGAACACAGTGGAAAATCCAGAATAAATCCATGTAAACCATTCCCATTTCACTTTCTCCTTTCTTTGAAATGTAGAGAAAAGGTACCTTGAAGAGACTGCTCCTTTTTCACTGTTTGTGTGTCATGCACAGAACATACCTCACTAAAACTGAGGGCCTGGCCACCACCAGGGAAGCACATGGCTGGTAATCACCATATGAACACAGTCCTGCTGCTCCTTATTTCTCTTGCCTCATCGACCCTTTATCTCCTCCCATGTTTCATATGGCATGTCCTCCTTGGGCTCTTAATTTGATTCTGGTGGTGCTGATGAGAAGCAGCCTTGGATTTGGTCAGCAGTCCATTTACATTGATGGCTGCAGTACCACAAGGAGTCTTTGTGCATGACAAAGACTTGGATCTTTCCTTCCAGAAAGGAACATTGGGTAGATGGTGGAACCCATTATTTTCAGTCTCCTTAGAGCTGCAATGAAAATTTTGTTTCCATCTCTTTGGGAACTCTTATAACCAAAGGCATTTTTTTTTTCTGAAAGAAACCCCTTTTACTGATGTTTCCAAATCCTGAGTGAGGGCATATGTCTCAATGAGCAGCTTTATTTTTGGGGAAATCCATCCAGCCAGCTGGAGCTTTGCATGAGGGCTCCCATTGTGTGGGATGCACGCAACAGCTCTCTGACACCAAAGCTGGGAATTCAGGAAAGAAACTATAGGCAGATGCAAAGCACTCAGCCTGTTCTCAGACAGAAACCAGGAACTGCCAGTATCCTTGCAGGCTCCAGAACCTCCTCCTAGTGGGCTAGCTCAATCCAGCCTCAGCCACAGGCTCCTGGGGTTTGTGTGCCACACATTGCAGCTGCTGCTCCAAGCAATTTCAGAGCACAGCCTTGAAAAGCTCACCCAGAGTTGAAACAGCATGGAAATCTGTAAGTACCTGCTGACTTAAGAGACCTGCCAAAAGGAGGACTGTCAGGAAGTATCTTGATTTATGACAACAGCGGGTTCTGGAGCAGTTTCTGTTTTTAACAGTTTCCAATTAAGGCAGGTGTAACTGATGGTGAAACCTTAATGCAAGAATTTGAAGCACTTTGCCTGAAAGTGAGCAAGGTGTGGTCGAAAGCAAGCAGATGCCAGAAGAGAGACAGAAGAGCTCAAAAGTGTCTTGAGGTGGAGATCAGGGTTGTCAGCATGACCTGCACCCTCTCTGGGTGCTGCTCACTGCGTGTGGGACTCAGCTGCTCCAGACCATGCTGTTGTGTCACACACATCCTGTTGTGTTGGCTCTTTGAGAGAGCAGAGGTGTTGCTGAAGGGGGGCTGCCTTGGGAAGGAATCCTGCCCAAAGCTTCTCCTAGCACACATCTGGCAGATGCTGGTACTGGCCAGCAGGCAAGGTCAAGCTCAGGTCACAGGACCATCTCGATCTTGATGGCACCTGGGCTGCTGTCCTGGGACTGCTCTGGGCTGCAGACCTTATATCTCCATGCAAAGAGCTGTGCCAGGAGATGGCAGATTTCATTCTCCTCAGATCTGGCTATTTTTGTAGCTGACATGGCCTAAATGGCCAGATGACTCAAAGCACACAAAGTTGTGGTTTAGAATTTGGAATAACTTTCAGGTTTTTCCTGTTCAGAAGGGCAGTGTAATCCAGCTTGAGGCCAGTGAATGATGTTACAGAGGATTTCATACTACAGGCAAGAAGCAAGCAGGGAAAAATATGCAAAATCAAAGGCAGACTCCACAATAAGCAGAAGATGAATTTGCAGACAACTGTAGAGAAAATGAAAAGCCAAATCTATGTCCAGTATTCAGGACAAAAAGTAAGATTAGGATAAAAACCAAAACAAGTGAAAATATTCCTTCTCGTGGCAAAGCAAAACTCTTTTGGACCAAACTAGCAGAGATGGACTTTTTTTGGTGGAAGCCTTTGCCTTTTGTTGTTAAGAGAAAGCATTAGAAGAAGAACCTGGCACAAAAATAGAGATTAGGCATATCGATTTTATCTAGATCTATTCCCAATGTAGTAACAGTTACCAATGGGCTAGATTTATTAAATATTCATTTTTAGCAGTAAAAACAAAGATTAAACAAGGAAACACTCATTATCAGCCACCCAAGTGTTTGGTAGAAAACAAATGTCAAGCAATGCAGAGCACCTAGTCAGAGTCATATCTGCATCTGATACTGCTGTGGAACAATAATGATGCAGGCAATTTTTCATCTCTTTTTCTTCCACGAGAAGCAGATAGAAAACCTGCCTACACTGTTGAAACCAATGTCAGAACTACTGGGGGCATGCAGATGAATAGAGACAGGCAGAACAAAACCAATTAATGTGAGAGTCAGCACTCTGACCACACCAAATGAGGCAGGGTTTCTTGATAGTTGAAAACAAATAGATATGAACAGCAAAAATATTACCAGATATTAGAGGAGGTTGGCCTGCTCTATTAAACATAAAGAACATCTTTCCCCCCCACCAAAGTTGATTTTGTTTTTTTATTCACCTAAAATATCTTGGACCACATCTTAAACCATAGCAAATTTAGATAGCTGAGCTCTACAACATGATCATAGACTCAAATTCACAGCAGGTATGAATTTGAGCAGTGAAATATAAGTTCAGATGCTCAGATCCAGAACTAATCCACTTATCTCTACCTGGCCACAGGGATGGTGATACTCAAGAGGGCTCAATAAACTACAGGCTCTTCAGGGATTATTTGAGCATTGCTATTTATATGTATTTGAAGCAGAGTTTTAAGATATACTCAGACTAATGAACTGTTATTATTTCTGACTGTACTTTTAGAAAGCCCTCACTTTGAACAGACGGAACCTGTTTATTGTATTACACACAAATTCATATTGCACTGTCACAATTGGTTATAAACCAGGCACTGAAAGAAGCCAGCCTCTTTCAGACTCCCTACCCCTGAGCCACAGCTGAACTGGACACTGACCTTAAAACCTGCATGCTAGTCCAGCAGGGAATTGGTGATGCAACCCTTGACCCTGCTCCCTATCTCCTTCTAGGCTACAGGGGAGCTTATTGCACCCCCTCCTCACAGCATCCCTGAGCCTGAAGCTGTGCCTGCCCCTGCCAACACAGCTGGTGTTTCTGCAGCTGCTGGGTGGAGAGTACAAAGAAAAGATAGCAAGGAATAATCTCAGTGATTATGTGAGATGGAGAAGGCATTCCCTTAAATAACCTCCTCTGCCTGCTGAAGTTATCAGAGCATGCCTTTCTAACGCTGGCTAATGCCAGGTTAAGTTCAGTAGGTTGCAGCTACATAGTTTGTTCGAGATTTGTCCTTAATTGAAAAGCAAGCCTGGGGAATGCAGCTACACATAATATCTGCTAGGAAAACACATCCATCTCAAAAGACACTTTTCAAAGAGGCACATAGAATCTTGTTAAAAGCAGGATCCCAAATGGACATTTGCTCCATTATGCACCAGCAGCAGGTATGGCAGGAAAGGGAACAGCTGCTTAGCTGCTTCTGTGATCCATTTTGTCTGGATGTTTGCATGCTTGGGATGTGGACTGGCCCTTTTGCAGGTCTCAGATGGATCACTCTGCTAATGGACTAGCAAGTGCATGGATAACATTATCAGTGATGCAGACCATGGTTCCTACATTGCCTTAATATGCCTCTAAACCAATCTGGTAAATTACTTCCATTATAGGATTTAGATAGTATCCCATTACAGACCAAGCTTTCTCTTTGTGTCACTTCTTTGAAAGACATATTGGGTGTCAAGGTCTGCTTGGAGGTTTCAGAAGAAACTGTACAGAGTCCCAGACATCCTAACCCATCCCATAAAACATTCTCACTAACTAGCAATCCAAGAGCCAAATCACGGAAGCCAGGAGACTGACAAGAATAAAGTCTTTCATTAACAGAAGAGTGCCAGATAGAAAATTTTTTACCAAAGTCTGCCCCTGGAGTTCCTGTAGGCAATAATGGTCATCTATTGCAAATTGTTTCTAGGCTGTGTTGGCTAACTCAAAAATAAAGGCACTATCTACCATCAGACTCACTCTAGAAAAATAATTCCATTTATAGCCTGCTATTAAAGAAACTGGCTTTTCAGTACCTTTCCAGCAGGTTTACTCCTTCAGATGCTTCAGTGAAGCTACAGAGCCCATCCCAGCTGCCAAAGTACAGCCAGTCTATGCTGTATTTACTATTGCATGTTTCTCTCCCTTGCCCTGAAAGCAGATCTAAATAGCATGGTTTTCCACACGTACTTGAAAAAAAAAAATCGTGCTGTAAATCGTGCCAAGAAAATTATTCTATTTGTATTAGAAAGTATAAAAGTTATTAATCTTTTTAAACAAAATTAAGACATTTGTGTCTAGTCTATGCTTTTTTTCATGATTTTCTATTAAATAGTTTTACTTTGTAGTAAAAAAAAAGAAGCATTTAATTTTAGCAAATTTCTGGCATATTAAAACTAAAGTGACATGGCATATTAGAGGAGCTTGCCAATATTAATGATCTTTACATGATAATTTATTCCATATTTAGTGTTCAATGTTTGCAGAATTTAATACAGCTAAAGCATATGGTGCTGTTTTATTCAAACGATAAACTATGTGATCATTAAAAATACATGGAAATGTAAACATCATGTCAGGGTTCAGTGTTTCAGAAAGGAGCTGTTAATCCTCACAAACAGTTTCACTATAATAAGAAGCCCAATCAATTAATGATTTTGTTTCCTTATGTATTTACTTGGTATTATGCTTCCATTTAGTATAATTAATTTGGTTATACTTCAAATTTATATGTATTTACATTTCTACATTATTATAGAGGAATGTGTCATTCTTATTTTGATTTGATAAGGAAAAAAAAAAGATTGGCAAAATCTGTTTAACTGCTAAGCTGGGAGCTCAGATCAATCTCCATTCCACTTGTGGATTGAAAGCACAAAGCTTCTGGCTCTACAGAAGCTTTGTCAGCCTTGGCAATTTGCATTATGTTACTCATGATAGTATGCACAAGGATCCATTGCCACGAATGCAATTTAAGTAAACACTTTAAGTTCTTTTTTCTCCTTTTCAGGGTTTTCAGACAGCTGGAATGCCTTCTTTTCCTTTGCTATAGAGATTACTTATTATTTGTATTTAACCGAATAACTAGACATCTTGAAAAGTAATAAACAAGTTGAGCTTCCAAGAGAAACTGCTCCGGTTTTTTCATGCAAAGAGGCAAAGCAAGAGGGATTTTGCTAGAACATGAAAGGTGAACTGCTTTGGAGACAAAAGTCTCTGTTGAGCAGAGGAACAGAGAAAGCCAGGGTAGGTGCTCTGGGAGTGCTTTTCACAGCCTGTTAATATCAGTGTGCCTTGGACCACTCTTAAGTGTGAGGTGGCCACTGAGGATTCATGCTCTATGCACTTTATGAGAGCACTCCTGTAACACTGTTATGTTCCAGCTATGGTTATTGCAGGAAGATGGAGACATTTAAGGGTGATCTCTGTGCTGATTAGCATGTGGGGCTACTATTCACCATTAGGCAAACATGTCTCCATCCTTATTAAGTCAAGATTTTTATCCATGGACCATGAACATTTAGAAGACGCCAGACACAAGGATTAACCAATACCCACTCATCTCCACACTCATCAAACACTAGAGATGCAATATCTTTTAACTGTTTCATCATGCTACCTGAGGGTTTGATGTTGTGGAGTTTGCTCTCTGCAAATCTGATTTCTGTTTCTTTACTGACTGAGTTCTGGCAGCTCAGCTTGACCAGCAGCAGAAGCAAAATGTTCCAAATACTTCTGCTGTTCAGACAGTGAGGAATCCCAGAAAACAGCAATCCTTATCTGTTGCCTTTGGACAGCAGAATACTGATAATGGTAGACTCAGGAGTTTGCTCCAAGGCACAAGGAGAGCAAGGTATAAACTTGCAACTCAGCTGGGGTCTGCAAAGCCAGCTAAGATCTCTCCATCACTGTGGAAGCTCTCTGCTTGCAAATGGATCACGTTCCTTAAAAGAACAGATTTTATCATCAGAAAGAGGGGGAAATCTGTATGTCTTGCTAAGAAATGACAGGTTCTGCTTTGATCCAAATGAAAAACTCAAATTTGGGATGGCTGGGTGAAAGTTTAAAACTGAAAATTAATTGAAACTAACTTTAAACTCCATACTGTGTTACCTACATGAAAAGGTGGAAGGAAGTCTGTCTTCTGCAAGTCAGGCTCAATGATCTAACTTATTCTTCTAACTTTAAAGTCTCTGAGACTGGGGTTGTGATGCCCCATTTTGTTGTCAATTGTTTGTCCTCAACACTATGCAAATTCAGCATGAAAATTTATTTCTGACAGCCGTTTAATTTATCCCAGCCATTACCTCTGCCTGCGTGACTGACATTTATTGCCTGGTGTCTGGTGAGTAGTGTGGGGCTGGGAGCCAGGAGACCTGGTGTCTGTAGCTGATGTTGCTATCTTGGGTAAGTCGCTTCATCTCTTCTATTGCATTCACTTAATCACGGTCATCTTCTTCAATTGAGCTGATTGAAGGGACTCTATTATTGCAGCTGTAACACCCAATACAACAAGGCTTGAATTATTTTCAGAGAACATAGCAATACAAGAGTCTGAATTATTAGGTAGAATATCTAACCTAAAGTATTTGGGAGCTACAGTTACAGAGCTGAATGTCACACCACCCAGGTCTTTTCTCCACCCAGTGAGCAATGTAGGTAAGAAAAACTTCTGCTGTTGACACAGAAAAAAATGTGCCCTGCCCACTGTGCTGCAGAAATTGAGGGGAATGGGTGGATCATTCTGCAACTTCTTTGATTATGATAATTTTTTTCATGAGTCTTATGCAAAGTCTGGTGCCAATGCCTGATGGCTTGTAAGTTCTTTTGATTCTCTTTCTGAGCAGTAAAGTGTTCTCCTAGTTCTCTTAGCTCAGTTACATTCCCCCGTTGAAACTGTTGGAAAACACGTAGCAAAGCTGACAGAGGAAGACTCAAATCCTGTTATTTACACAAATTTGCATCATGTAAATACCCTAGACCATTTCTTTTCCTCTTGATACCTCCAAATAGTGCCTAGTTATACCACTGATATTACTGAGAAAAATCAGGATGAATATTTAATAAAGACAAAAAAACTAATTTGGAAAACGTGTGGAGTGCCCAGTGCAATTCCTTTCATGCAGAATCGAACTTTAGCCAGAGGTCTATTACAAGTGTCTCATGGTTAAATAAATGTTTTATGTCCTTCAGCCCTTAACACTAAAAGTCCTAGAAGGAACTACAGGATATCGTGTGTGAATGTCTGTAGCAAAGGCATCAGGTAGTTTTCAAGCTCTTTTTTTACAGATCAAAGGTAGGACCATCCTAACATTTGAAACTGAAATCATGTGGGAATTCATGCATCTCTTGGCACTACTGCATTTATTTCACAGGGGCTACAGAGAAATAAAATACTCAAAGTCCTCTAAATCCTGGTGCTAATCCATTTACGTCCCTGGTGTAACAAAACGTTCAGACTTCCCCAAATGATCTAAATATTACAAGGACCATTTATTATTTACTGAGCTCTAACCATGCCCTTGACACTTGGTGATTCATGAAGACCTCTCCACTTGGAGGAGTCTCTGAGGCAAGATCCGAGACCTGCTGGAAAATCATGGCCAGGAGGAGTCAGAGAGTGCCTCTCTGCTGCTGTTCCTGCACCTCCCTTAGCCTGGGTGTTGAATCCATTATTGAACAAATTGTTTCTATAGTCTGTCCCAGCGGTGTGAAGTTCCCTGCCCCTAGCAGGTACTGGGGGGAGACACCAGGCTCCCTCTATTCCCTGCCACCATGAGGCTGTCACCTCCCCTAGGCTTTCATGGGGCTCAAAGCAAACACAGGATACAGTCCCTAATTTTCCCCTCAGTCCTCAAAAGTACCGTGCATTTTTGGAGGACTTTTTGAACTGTTGCAGAGGTAGGTTTGTGGAGGTCAGAGTGCAGACGTTCTCCAGTAAAGAAGGTACCTCGACTGTCAGCTCCTTTCCTGCATCTTAATGCTAAATTTTGAGGCAATTTTCACCCTGTTGTAATTCTGTAGCAAGCATAACTTAATTATTTTGGCAATTATAATATCAGGGAATATAATAACCATTACGTGAATGGGTGTTGAATCAGCGCATTTTCCACTCCACAGTAAGCAACAGGAAAGAGAGAGGAAAATGTATTAACTGAGAAAAATCTAATAAACATAATACTACCTACAGATATGTGCTATTTAATCTCATGAAAGGATTTTATGCTTCTGTTCACATGGCAATATCAGATATCATCTCACCGAAGGAAGCAGAGACTCCAATGTGCAAGTCCAGCAGCAGGAAAATAATGTTTTTATTTTAATCTCTGCGTGTAAACAAAATGTCTTTCTTGATAATTCTTAAATGCTTGGAGAAAATAATGCTACGGTTTTAACTCATTTTAGGTTAGACACAAATGGAAAACACTGCCATTAACTTCAACCTGAGCTATCCATACAAGTCTATGAGCTTCTCTAGGATACAACAAATCTTCTATTTGTCTGTTTAGATTTTCCCCCACTGGCACTAGAGTTCACATGGGGAGTTACCAGCTATTGCCACACATAGAGGGAGGATTTCTTTTCATGATTTCATTTAAAACACAACTGTGGTGGAAAGCCCAAGGGTTGACAAATTTCCTCCCAAAATCTAATGTTCCAATACCTGGAAGTATGAATAATGAGCTGGTCAGAAGCTGTGCTGGAAAATGAGAAGGAGTAAAAAAATCCTGATACCAGCTTTAATTTTCCTCTTTGCCCTGCAGCCTGGGGGGAACAGGAGGCAGAAAAGTGCAGGGTCGTGACCTTTAGAAAATAAGCTAATTAAAATACCCCAAACAAATTTAATGCTCTGGCTCAAGAAGCAAAAGTTTGTACCAAATCTGCAGTCACACAGTCACCAAATCTGCTCCACAAGTGCTAAATATTCTTTCATTCTAATCAGTTGTTACAGCTACCAGTGATATTGATTATATTAATAATCGGGATAACATTTTGAAGAAGAAGTGTTAGATATTCTAACAGTGATTAGTACATTGATTGTGATTGGCAATACAATTACAGAGATATTAAGGTGGTATTTGGTTGTTTAACACAGCATTTTAAACATTGACAAATATTTAGGACATCAGTGAGCCCAAGTTGTCAAGCGCACAACATTTTCTAAATATAAAATTATCAACATTCATTTACTATTCAAGTAGAAGTTCCTTCATTTTTTTACTGGAACTGGAGCCCACAGCTTACACTCATGTCTTAATATTTTTATTGGTAACATCCACATCTTCTAACAACTGAATATGTATTGAAGGTGAATATTCATTATTGTTCTTCTTTGATACAGGAAAAATACCCTAAAAGCCATATTTTACATGGTTCTTATCTAGATACTACTGAAATAAATGGGAAGGGTCCTTTTATTCAGGGATTTAATGCAAATCCCAAATTGGGTACTCTAAAATGTTGACATTTTCATTATTTTAGGTTATGTTCTTATTTTCACTTCAGAGATCCAAAAGAAGAGATGACTAGAGTCTTCTTCAGAAATTTTTACTGCAGCTGGAAATATCCACTTTTACAAGGTGACATTAGATACATAAGGCTATAAAATCTCATATTTTTAAGAACTGCACCTGGATTGTACATGTGTTTTTCTCACAAAAATGGCTGACACAAGAAAGATTTTGAGATATATCAGAATCAGGAATTTACTTATATTTAGCACTGATAAACCTGTAGAACCTTATTTTTAGTGTTTACAAAAGGCAAGAAAAAGATCTGCTGTCACATTGCAAACACCACCTATTTCGCATACTTGCAGCTAGCTCTGTTGGGGCAGGTAAAACTAGTTTTATCTTTTTTGTGCACAGACACATCAGGATCCCTAAAAAGATGAGGTAATCTTGATAAAAGGACCATCTCTAACTCCATTTTCAAAAGAACAAGTTCATAGTTCTGTAACCCAGGGTGTCTCCTTATTATGGAATAAAAAATGGCTATGCTAAATGAAATAAAAATTTGCTATGCTAAATGAATCTCACCTTTTTTCAGAATACACTATTATGCTTCTCTTGCAGTTTCTCCTTCTTCTTGGCCACATTTAACACAGAGAAAACTGTTCCATAGCCCAGATTCACAATGCAAAGTTTTAACAATTGCTGTATGGATCTCAACAGACAAATTTCAGGAAACTGGAAAATTTCTTTCTCTTTTAAGCCTGATTGCATCTCATGTCCTGAATAGCACAAGGTCTCAGAAACCACATGATGTTTCAAGGAGACACACACCAGCAGCAATGAAGGAGAGAAAGTCAGCCAGGCTCAGCCAGGGAAGCCTATTCTGGCAAAGCAGAACCACAACCCATACAGTTTGTGGAAATCATCCAATAACTGCCCTGATTTGGGAGCAGTTCCTCCTTTTTGATGGTGTCTCCCTCTTTAGCCTCAGTAGCACTTTGGATAGTGGATGATATGAAAGAGTCTCTGAGTCACAGGAAAGGACAAGGAGGTGACACTAAAATGGGTCTCTGGCATTTGAAAATCACCAGGCTGACACCTGCCACCAAATGAGAAAGAGATGATGTTTAGATAAAATTTTACATTTCTAAGAACTTTTCCCCTTGCACAGCATGTAAACCTGTCCTCTTTCACATCCTCCCTAAAAATGGCAGCTCTTTGTAGAGTTGAAAAGGAAAGAACACGAAGAGTCGATAGTTTATTTCGAAACCTGTCCTAGCTATTTAGCAAGAGACAGAGTGAGCCATCTGGTAGGGTTTCAATTGCTGCAAAACAAAAATACACCAGGAATACACTTCATAAATTAGTAAAATAGTGATCCTGGTCCTCAAACATAATAAAATAAGTCACATAAAGACATTAAAATGTATTTGCTGAAAAAGTCAACAGTGAATTCAGCATGAGATCTTGGGTGTTTTTTCGAGTTCCCAGTACCTATGAACTGAAAAAACACACATCTGTAAGTTCAAGACAAATTTCCCCACTCCAAACAGCCCAAGCTGCTGCTGAAGATGGCAAAGGGAATATTGCTTAAAAATTATTTCAGGAAGAATTACTTTTTCTGTTATGCATTGCTATGAAGCAACAAGAGCAACAAGAGTCCCCTCTGCTTCTGCAGCATTTTGTGATGACTCGAACATCATTGCTTTTTAAGCTGGTCTCAGCAGCCTTTGCCAGGAGATACTAATCAGTCCCTTGCTGTTCCACTGTATGCTGGTAGAAAACATAACCATGACTAGAGGAAAACAAACTTGCTCCACTGACAGACTGCACTCCTGTATGCTGCAAGGACAGGTAACAAGCATCTCTTGCATCCTCAGATTTTCTTTGCTCTGAATGAGGTAAGTTTCTTTTTTAGAATTTTTGCATACACTAAAAATGTGTGATGAAATTCACCGTTAATACATGCGAACCAGTGGATATTTTCTACAGCCTATTCTCTTCCTTTGAACAGGATCAACACCACTAGAAGTATTTGAGCTCTTTACATGAGAAAAATATCCCAGAAAAACAACAATTAAGCCCATGTTAGACACAGTGGTAAACTCAGATTTTCCTAAGCTTCAGTGCTCCTCCATGATTCTGCTTGGTGCTTTACTGTTGAAAAGCCAGAAGACTCCTGTGTTTTCTTCTCCCAGTCACCACATACAGTAATTTCATGAATATAAGCCGCACCTTTTTCATTGAAGAATCCAGCCTACCCCAGTGGTGCGGCTTATATTCAGGTGCGGCTTATCTATGGACAAATCCCAGCAAAACGCCAACCCGGAAGTGAGAGCCAGCCAAGCAGAGTGGCAAGTGGGTGGGCCAGCTCCTGTGCCGCCGGCAGCCGCCGGCCCCTGTGCCGCTGGCAGCCGCTGGCAGTGTGGGACCACCAGGAACAGGGGCTGCAAGAGGGCGGGCTGGCCCCTGCCGCTGGGAAGTCAGGCTGTGTGGGGCCGGGTTGGAACGCCCCGCCCCCTCTGCCGTGCGGAGTTAAAAAAAAAAAAAAAAGTGCGGGTTATATTCGGGTGCGGCTTATATATGGACAAATCCCGTGGTCTTCCCAGCTACCCGGAAGTGCGGCTTATATTCAGGTGCGGCTCATAATCGTGAAATTACTGTAATCTTCTTTATGACAAATACTCCTCGATACACAGCAAGAGGGAATAGCATGGAAGCTACTTGTCTCAGAGAGGTACAGGCAAGCTGCTTTGTGAAGAGCAGACTAGAATGTTCCATGGCTTCAGGGTGAGTAGGACAACCCACTCCCTCTCAGAGGAGCCCTAGGTCCAGGCTGGATAGTTCCAGTATCTGCTATGGATGGTGAGCCCTGACGTGGCCCATGCCAAGCCTGGCTGTCTGCACCCCAGCCTGGCCTCAGGGGCCCTTGGGCTCCATCTCAGAACTGTGTGATCATGGAAGAGCTGCAGATGGCACCTCCAAAACAGCCGCCAGGCTGGAACACCAGTGTCCGCTCCATGCAAAGGGCATTGCTCCTGTGAGAGCAATAAAAAAATTATACCTCAAGACTGCAAAAGTATCACAGCCCAACTGCCTGCACTGGAGATCTGGACAAACCTCTCCCCACTGCTGATCCTCTTGGATGCTGCATGGTCTTTCCTGCTGCATCACCCCTACTTCTGGAGAGATGCTCCCATGCATTGACTTGCTCATCTTGGAAGATCCCATCAGCTCAACCACAGCTGTGGTATTTGTTTAAATTGCACCAGATCCAGGTAAATTGTCTAGATTAGCTACACACAGACATCGGTAGGATGACTGTACATGGGAGAGGTAGCTGCTGGGTGTTGGGGATTTAAAACGTAGAAGAAAAGAAAATGTGGAAAGCCACCACCACCCACCTACAATTTCCTTATCTCTCCTCTCTACCTTTTTGTAAACCACAAAAAAAACACACTGCAGGACACAATGCTAGAGGGAACATTTGTACTGTATAACCACAGTGTACCAACCATCCAGGAGACTGTACAAACTATGTACTCAAATAGCACAGTTTGTTTTTTTCTGAGCACATGTCAAAGTCAGTTGTTGCATGCTGACAAATGTTCTAGTGGTAAGCTTACTGCTGTAAACACAGCCTCACACACTAAAATCACTGGTTGAACAGCCTTCTTCTGCTGGGGGTTAAAGTCATACTGCAGAGTGGGAAAACATAACAGTAAGACAAAGTGCATGATGATTTACTAATAACATGATAGAGACATGAGAAACTCAGAAGCTTGGTAACCAATTTACTCCATATGGCTCAAACAGTGTTAATGTTTGGGATTATGTCTCATAAACATTTATGCAAATCATATCAAGAATTTTCTTCCCAGAACACTTCTTAGTACACAAAGATTTTCAAAAGCATTTTCTGTTGGGCTGAGCTTCACTGCCATGCAACTACTAGCACTCCAGTAGCTGCGAGCCAAAGCCCACCCACCAATAAATGACTTCTCATCAAATTGTGATTACAAATGCTTAGGTAAGGGTATGAGTTTTACACTAGTGCACTGGGGAACCAAAAATAAAGAAATCAGATAAATCAAGTACCAGAGAGAGAAGGGGGGAAAAAAGGAGAACAATAAACTCTGGGCATATTTTGCATTCTTTTTCAAATTAGAAGCATTTGCTGTTCCTGCAGCAGCAGGCTCATCAGCTTGAACAACAAGCCTTCTTTGCCATGGTAAGACAGGACTATCACAGCTAAGGAGAAAAGATAACACATGAAAATGGAATTCATCAAGTAAAAAACCAAAACCATAGGAGGGCTAAACTTATTTCAGTTCAGAGGACCCTACTAACAAGGTTCATCTTATCTCTAGAGTCCTAATAAAAGCACGAAAAGACAACTTATTCTTTTTCAGTAGACACTGAAATCACTCAAAATAAATGGTGATTTGGTTGGAGATAGAACTATTGTGGATCATAATTACATGCAAAGAAAAGGGATATGTCTACCCTGAAAGCTTTCTACACTGAGCTAAATGCAATAGTGAAGATAATTACTTTGTTCCTTAAGTCTTTTCCACAAAGACAAAAATCTTGCCAAGCTGGAATTTGATTCAGCAATTTTTAATGCCTTCTAAGATAACTCATTTCCTCCTGCTACCTGCCATCAACCAGTTTGTCTCAGATTTTTTAAACAAATACCTAGGGGGACAAAGCCACTAAAAAAACCCCCCTTTTTTATTTTTTTTTCTTTTCTTTTCTCATCTTTCCTTTTCTCTACCAATATCACAAGTAACACTAAAGATAGAATTGTAGAACAGTTTGGGTTAAAAGGAACTTTAAAATCCATCTAGTGTAGCATCCTTGCAATGAACAAGGACCTTTTCAGTCCTTTGATTAGGGTACTCAGAGCCCACTCCAACCTGACCTTGAATGTTTTCAGGAATGGGGCATCTGCCACATCTCTGGGCAACCTGTTCCAGTGTTTCACCACCCTCATATAAAAAAGAAAATATTCTTCATATCTAGTTATAACCTTTTAGTTTAAAACCATTACCTTTTTAGCACAGCCCCATAGCAACAGGCTGTGCTAAAAAGTTTAAGTGTTGAAAGACTGCAGTGATGTCTCCCTGGATCGTTCCCTTCTCTAGGCTGAACTACCCTGATCCTTTCATGCTTTTCTTGTAGGAGAGATGTTCCACCCCACTGATCATTTTTGTGTACCTCCTCTGGACATGCCCAAACAGGTCTTTCTTGTACGAGCTCTAACTGAAAAAATAGCAACTGGGAGAACTGAAAAATCATATTTGGTGAGAAAGGGAGGAGGCTGCTATGTGCTTCCCCTTATGTTTGCATTTGATAAAATCTTGTACAATTAATTTGCAGAGATTTGGTTGGGTTTTTTTTTTAATTTTGTTTTGTTGTTTTATTTTTTTGCAACAAATATTTTAATATCACTGAATTTGAATACAATAACAACAGCAGTTACAGTCCTTTCCATTGTTCCTTATCCTGAAATCATTTAGTTACTTCCTCTGCTCAACATAGGAAGCTCTGGTGCACCATCAAGGAAAATAAACTTTTCTTTAATCTTTTGGTTAACAAGGGTTGACGTTGAATGGGGCACATGGGAGCAGCTGAGGTCAGGGACTCAAGGCATCTTTAGAGAGGCATCTGGCACAGACACTGCGTACCAGTTCTTCACTCACAGTAAATGATGTAGTACACAATTAAAGGCATTTCCCATTACTCAGACACTGCAGACTAAAGTCTTGAAAAACTTTACCTCCAAGACAAAACATATTCAGAAACCTTCTGATGATTTGTTGATGTGCTTTATTTCCGATTTGGAAAATTAAAATATGACTTGGTACACAGTCCTGCAAAGGACCTTGCCAGCAATAAACTATAGGACAACAAAGACAAAAGAGTTTTGCAGCTGGATCTCACTATTTTAGCCAGGTATCCCAAGGAAGCAAGACCCACATGATCATGAGATGTATATGTGTATATATGCACGCCTGTGGACTCACAAAACTGTGTGCATTTATTTGCTTTTTTCCTTCCCTTTTTATCCTCCCTGTAATCTTTGAGACTCAATTTCTAACATGTTTTTTGGAGGACTGAAGATCATGGAGATATTGATCCTGAAAATCTTAGAGATATTGATCCCCTAAAATGAAGTGAAAAAAGGGTTTGGGTAATGAAAAAAGATCTAATAGAACCTCTACTGAGGGAAAGGTGGTAGTGTGATGTCAGTGAATATTAGGTACAAAACCATAGAATCATCAGGGTTAGAAGAGACCTTCAAGACCATCCAGTCCAACTGTCAACCCAGCCATTATCACCCCTAAACTATATCCCCAAGGGCCACATCCAGACACCTCCTGAATACTTCCAGAGACAGTGACTCCCTCACCTCCCTGGGAAACTCATTTCAATGCCTAACCACAATTCCAGTGAAAAAAAATATTATTAATATCTAATCTAAACCCCTCCCGGTGCAATTTAAGGCCATTCCCCCTTGTCCAAAAGGACTTAATACATGGCAGAAGAATGTGACCCCCACCTTGCTACACTGTCAGGCAGTTGTGGAGAGCGATAAGAGGATCCCATCTGAGCCTCCTCTTCTCAAGGCTAAACAAACCCAGCGCCCTCAGCTGCTCCTCATAGGACCTGTGCTCCAGACCCTTCACCAGCTCTGTTTCCTCTCTCTCGACATGCTTGAGAATCTCAGTGTCCTTTTTGGAGTGGCCCAAAATTGAATAAAGGTACAGGCTTGAGGTACAGCCTCAGCAGTGCTGAGTACAGCAGGACAGTCACCTCTGGAGTCCTGCTGGCCACACTATTCTTGACACAGCCTGAGATGCCATTGGCTACCTGGGCACAAGCTGGCAGGTATCCAGATGGCCATAAACACCACCCCCAGCGCCCTTTCTGCTTAGCAGCCTGTAGTGCTCATGGGGTTGCTGCAGCCCAGCTGCAGGACCTGGTAGTCCACCACCTTGAAGCTCATGCAGATGCCCACAGCCCTTTGATCCAGTGCATCAAGGTTGCTCTGTAATGCCTTCCGATGCTCAAGCAGATCAACTCCTCATCTAACCAGGTGTCATCTGTGATGCACTCTCCCCTCATCCAAATCTCAGTAAAGAGGTCAGACAGTCCTGGTCCTAGCACTAGCCCTGGGGAATACCACTAGTGTCCAGTGGCCAACTGGATTTAGTTCCATTCGACACCAGAGGCCTGGCCACACAGCCAGTTTTGCACCCAGCAAAAACTGCACCTCTCCAAGCCATGAGCAGCCAGTTTCTCCACCCAATCTACACAGGATATCCTTCTTGGGGCAAATATTTAAAGAAAAACAACCCTCCACTGTTCTTGAAGCTTTTTTTTTTTTTTTTTTTTCTTCTAACTGCTTGTTAGATGAATGGTCTCTATTTAATTTTGGTGACTGTGCACCCACTGACGTATAAAATTATCCTCAGGAGCACTAAGTATTCAAGCAGTGTGAATAGCAAAACTTAGGATGGATGCAAGTGAGTGGGCTGAGCAGTTCCTATGAACTTGTTACCTGTTCATCAGGTTAAAAAATGTCAGTTTTCATGATGCTGATGCAGGAACAGTTTGGCCCACTGCTGCAGTGGATTTTAAAACAGCAGTTTTGTCATGAGCCACAAATGGCAGCAGAACATGGGTTGACTTTTTTGAAGTGTTTTTGTAGCAGAAGCCCAGGTTTTGTTTGGATACAGAACTAATGTACCTACCCCACCACTCTATTGGAATGCCGCTGGAGCACATTCCCACGGAGGGATGGCAATAACTGCACACCTATGGCACGTCTGGCTGTGCTGCCAGATGTGTTCATCCTTGTGTCCCAGTGCGTGGAGCAGAAAAGGTGGCTTGTATGCTCGGTACTGATTCTCCTCTTCCCTCTGCAGGCTGTATTCTACAGCTCCCAATCAGAGGGATTAAGTCAGCAGCTAATGACTGTCAGCCTGGGAGAAAAGGGGAATTGGAAAGCAATTCACGCTTGAGGACACAGACATAAATTACTGAAATTACTCCAGGTAAGCCACACACAGCATGTCAGCAGCTCCACAGGATCTGCCTTCATGTGTCTTGTACCCTGCCACAGCCTGTGGCAAAGGCTCATTTATCCCTTTGTCCCTGCAACTTCCTGAAGCACAAATACCTCCAAGGACTCTCCCTGGA
The DNA here is from genome assembly GCA_009812075.1 of Sialia sialis. Classification (NCBI taxonomy): domain Eukaryota; kingdom Metazoa; phylum Chordata; class Aves; order Passeriformes; family Turdidae; genus Sialia; species Sialia sialis. Next base: position 6,222,351 of record VRYO01001681.1, on the reverse strand, counting down.
AGAGGACCACTTAAGCAACATCTATGCCCTGGAAGAAACCTTACCATGTGTATTTCCTTTTCTCCTTAAAGCTGTATCTATTATGGGCTTTCTTACAGTACCTCCTTTCCTTGTACTCACGTAATACAGGCTTTTACTGTCAGGAGCTAATGCATTAACAGGGAATAAGAGTAATTTCAGCTCTATATATTTCTCTATTTACATCCATTTCTTTAGAGAGAATACAATATTCCCATTTGAAAGCAAGAAGATAAAGGGTTTTCAGGGAATGAGAGTTTCAAGTGTTTCATTTCACCATTACTACAGAATCATCCTGTGATTTGAAGGACATGTGTGCAATAACCTGACTAACCTGTTTAAAATGTTTCTTTATTAAGCTGATACAGCATGATCATGAAAACAAAGGCTTCTGGCCCATTTTATAAATAGATAAATAGAGACAAAGTAAACAGAAAGTAGAACTTTGAGCTCAGGTTTAGGCTTCAATGCTTGCAAACAACGAAACATGCATTTATGGAAGAGCACACACAGTACAAAAAATGGCTCTTAATTAGAGGTGTGTTGTCCAAGGCCCACATATTTGTGATCATTGTATATTATGTTAAAATTAAATTATACAGTTTCAGGGGAATCACCTGCTGAGTATTTTTTCTGCTTAAAGAATACCTATAGAGAAAGAAACCTTGAAGGTTTTGCTCTTTGCTCATTTCAGAGCCCCAAGAAACTCAGTGTTAAACACATATTTTGTAGTTTTAAACCACTGTTTTACACTTCTCATGTAAAATAAATTATTCTAGTTTATACTGCTGCTGTTGATCTAAGAGTCTTTTCTAGAAAATGTATTTAAGCATCTAATATACACTGGGAGTCATAGAGAGCTGGCCAAACTTCTTCCAAACATTTTCTTTCCTTTTTTTGGTTGTTTTGCTCTTGTTTGTGCTTTTAAGGGTTTTTTGTTTTTGTTTTTGTTTTGGTTTTTGTTGTTGTTGATTGTTTGTTTTGGTGGCTTTTTTTTGGGTTTTTGTGGGGGTTTTATTTGTTTGTTTTTGGGAGGGTTGTTTGGAGGTTTTTTTGTTGTGTTTTATTGTAATTTTGGGTTTTTTTTTTTGTTTTGTTTTGGTTTTGGTTTTTTTTCGTTTGGTTGGGGTTTTTGTGTGTGTTTTTTGTTGAAGCAAAATGCAAGAGGGTTTTGGGGTTTTTTTTTAGGAGCTTGGATAAGGTATTTTTTTGCACAGAGAATCTGTTTTCATTGGACTTTATTCTCAGTCCTGTTAGAAAACTGCCTTTATTTGCAAGCCTTGAAAGAGTTCTCCAGCTCAGGGACTGTAGAGAGTGAGGCAGCCTCTGGCATGATGAAGTCCTGATGTCAGCCAGATGACACTTTAATAGAAACAGTAACAATCAGCACAGTGAAACCTCAGCCCAGTTCTTGATCTCTTTTGCCTTTTGCTTCTCATTCCGTTCTTTTTATCCACAATATGTAACTGACTTTGTTCTTAAATTATGAAGACCTTTTGGAGGATTTTCACTAAGCTTTCCCTTGCTGCTGGATTAACAGGACACTCAGATACATTTTTTTTTTCTTGTAACACTAAGTATCCTGTCACTTCTAATTGAATCAGACATACTGCAAAAGCATTAGTTCAAACACATTTTGGTGTGAATGAACATTTTACATTGTTTTTGACAGACATTTCATTGTAAGCACAATGCAACATTCACCACTACAGGAACAAGCAAATCACAATCTTTAGGCTCCACGGCTACTTCGTCTAACAGAATGAACTTTCAGAAGGGCAGAAAGGTTTCATGAACTGGAAGTGAACAGTAGAAAGGGCATTAGCACAGTGAATAAAGTTTAATGGAAAATTTGGCAGCTCAGGATTAAAGGTCAAGCAAAGGTGAAACTATTTCAATGCAAGCTACTGCTTTCTGTTCATCTGATTTTGACTAGGCAAGCCTGGACTCTTTGCAAATACCTTTTGTTCCTTGGGCAGAAAAAATATAATAACTTTATTTTCCAATCATTTTTTTCCCCCACATATGGAGGAAAATATATAGCTTTTTTCTTTATTCATGGAGTAAAAAATGTTACTCCTCAGCAATTGCCTCTGGACTGCTGTTTTTTTAGCTGCTTCCAGGGTTATTTCCAACGCTCTTTTTACCATTGAGAAAATTGAAATTATTCCTAAGTGTGGGATGCCCCCAGAGAAGATATTAAGCACAGTAACTTCACGACTATAAGGCGCACCGGATTATAAAGCGCACCATCGGGTTGTTGGCAAATTTCCGAACTTTGTCCATATACAAGGCACACTGGGCTATAAGGCCCACTTTTTTTTTGCAGCGAGGATCCACGCGCAACAAAGTAATGAAATAGTAACGGAATTGCACGCTCACGGGGTTTGCTGGCAGGTGCTCAATTTGCAAACATTTTTCATGGATCGGCGTAGCCTTTAAACACAGCCCAAGGCACCTTCCTTGTGCCGCAGGCCCCAGCACTCCGGCCCACCGTTCTCCCGCACCCTGCAGTTGCCCCCAGTGGTGGGCTGCTCGCTGCTCATGCGGCTCTCGCAGCTCGCGGTTGTTTGATTGCGAGCTTTTATGTTCCATTCAATACTCAACCTTTTTCCATATATAAGGCGCACTGGATTATAAGGCACACTTCCGGATTTCTATCAAAATTTTAGGCTTTAAAGTGCACCTTATACGTGAGAAATTACTGTAACTAATTAGTAATCAATATTAAAGGAATATAAGCAAACTAGGAAAGGAAATTCATGGGTAGGTCTCTCACTGAATGGAAAGTCTTAAAGTAGAAATTCTCCCCCGCATCACCTTACTTTTTGTACAGTTGTTCACAAATCCTCACTTCTCCTTTGCTGGCCAGTTCCTCTCTACTAACCCAATGCCTTTCTTCCTGTGCTGCTACTGAAATGTGCCTTCCTACCTCCAGCTCTATCCCTCAATGCGTGTCTCTCAAGCTTCCTTCCCCAAAGAAACCCTTCTCTTCCTAATGTGAAGTTAAATAGAAGTGTTGGATGTGTTTCATCCTCAACAGACTATTCTTATCCTTTCTGCTTGCCAGGGAAAAAAGTTTTGCCGGGGAATATTTGACACTACACTGCTTAGCTGCCAGCTGTTCCTGCAGCTCTTTAGTGGGCCCAAGGACTGAAGCCATTTTTCACTCCCAGCACAGTTTCTCAGGCCAAGCCACCCGAGGAGAGGTGTAAGGCTGTGCCTGTGACTGCCTGCTGCTCCCTTCTCCCACGGGAGGGAGAAGACTCCAGCCGCCAGGGATGTCAGTCAAGTGTTAAATTCGCAGCAGCAAAGCATTCTTTTGAGCCAGACATCTATTTAATAACACTTCCTCCTTGCTCAGAATTGTAGACAAACCTGTCCATGATCAGATAACACCAACAGGACGGTGACAGATGGCTGGTGACGTGTGTACCTGCCCCCCTCCCCCAGCCATGGCCAAATCCCTGTGGTCTGCAAGTGTCTGTGCAAGGCAGCCTCCGCACACTTCCCACTCCCAGGTAGGCAGTGTGTGTGTCAGCAGCCAGTGCAGCCTGCTGGATGGAACACAAAGCCTTTATCAGGAGTTTGGGGGCTGCTCTTGGCCACACGGTTCATTCACAGGTGTTGAACAACTTAACAGGTGTCAGTTGCATAACTTTGGAGACAATTTTTGGTAACTCTACTGAAAATCTATATTTTAGCTTCTTTTCTGGATTGCTGAATAAAGAAGGTTCTGTCATGGAATTACCTTTGACAACATTGCCATAACTAAAAGTACTGAAACAAATAAAAATCTGCAAATCTTTCCTCACTTTCAAAAACCAGAAAACATACTGTTGTTTTATAGGTGTTCTCAAGAAATCATAGCTCCTAATGGTACACCACACAAGAATAAAGTCTGATGCTTACAAACTGTGTCTGTCAGGCAGCCCATCTGATTTGTTCAAGTAGTCATGTCAGACAAGCACTGCATCTGAGATGGTCAGGTTGTTAATTGGCAATAAATAGAAACACACTATTTAAAACACTTTTGATTAATGTAAGCCCAGATAAATCTGATTTGGCAGATTTATTAGCACCCAATATTAAACTGTGACCATAGAATGATTAGCCAGGACCCTAGACAGGCTGAATGGCAGCCTTTTTCAGTGTCTGTCAACAGATGATTTTAGGTATATGTGTGTTTGTTAGGTGCTTGTGTCAATTTTTAGACTGATATTCCTGAAATATGAAACTTTATCTTTAAAACTTTGCACAGAGTGAGTCTTTTTTTATAATGCTGTACTTTTTGTATAATGCTGTTCAAGACACTGTACCTTAAATAAGGTTCATGGGCTTATTGCTAAGAGCAGGACAGAAGAGTGACTTGGTGCTTCTTCACCAAGGAGAGAGCTCCAAAATCTACTGGGATATTTCTTTGCAATATTGAAGGTATGACAATATCTGTGACATGTTTCACGTATTTGGTGTGTTTATGCCAAGAACAGAAATTGTCACTTTCAAAATATCAAATACAAACTTTTCATGCTGCCCACCTGTACTTGCTTTACATTCTAATTCATCCAGAAGAATTAGATATCCTTATAAGAATATTTTAGTGAAAATATTAGGGGAAAAAAAAAAGAAGAAATCAAGTTCTCCAAAGATAAAGAAGAGAGAAACAGAGAAATTTCTTCCCCCTACACCCCTGCCTTGTTCCTTTGCATAGGGAATCAGTGTAGAACTTGCTTCAAATTGGGATAAGCTTTGCAAATTCACATTTGGCCCATAGCCTGACTCAGAAAAGTGTAAATTAGCTGATAAAGTATTCAGAGTATACTGAGGAAAGGGAAATTTGACTGTCTGCAGAAATGGAGAGCAAAGGAGAGGCACGACTAAAAAGTAGCTGACAAAGAACCTTGCAATTTTCATTGAGAATCTAAATTTTGTGAGTCATCCTCAAACCTAAGAAGCATGTGTTACACAGTCATAAGTAACACGACTGCTGCTGAGTTCTCGACAGAGCTGTAATAGAAAGTGAAACGGAGCAGGGACAGAGGGCATAATGGTTATTTTCTTTCATTATTTCCTGCTTTCTTAAATTGTTATTAAGAAATTAATAAACACATATGGTTTGCAGAACAAATTCGGGCACTAACAACTTCCTAGAGTACTTTTTTTTAATTGCTAATTGTAATTATGCCTACAGGTGAAGTAGCAGCTGAGTGACTCAAGGTACCCTGCTGTTTAATTGAATCAAAGGAGTTGTTAATCCTTAACAAGACCTATAGACAAAGGACAAAGATCATTTCCCTTATGCCTGGGTGATGAAGAATACAAATACTTTATTTCCTGACACCAAATATGCACTAAAAGTTTATGAGGAGAGAAAGAGGAAAGAGAGAATCAATAAGGACATTTGAAGGCATGTTGATTTTTTTCTCTGAAATTTTGTGGTAGGTTCTTAAATCACTGCCATAATCTGGAGGAAGCATAGGTACTTGACAAATTAGTCAAGATACTTACACACAGTAGAACAGATAACACACATCAGGATGAAGCAAAACTCCATCTATCAACACTAAATCCTAGGAAGATGGGCTGAGAATTTTTTATTTCTGCTGCTCCAAAGCCTGAAACTTGCAGAATAAACTCTTGCAGAACTTGGGAAACGGGAGCAGCAGGAGAGATTTCTTCATCTTTGGTGTATTCTGCCTTCATTGATTTTTAAAGTATTGGAAATTTGAGACTAGACAATAATTTAAGAAGTTAGACCAAATGTGGAATTTGATAATGGTCTGGTAGATTTCAAGCCCCTCTTGAACACTTATGCTCCTGAAAATAAGAATGGAGAAACCTTGGCTTACTGATAATAACTTAGTCATAACTCAGTGTTATGACTAGGTTCTTCAATTCATGAAAATATTAAGAGTTAATGCACCAGCTCCACTGTCAGAAGAAGAGTTGCAATTTCTCCTGCCCAAAACTTTCTCTTCAATGTCTGATTTCGACAGCTCTTGACTTAACAAAGCTTTTTCTTTTCAGCAAAGAAAATAAAAGGAATGATGCAAGTAAAACCTGTCCTCAGCCTGTATTTTGCAGTCAGTAGCAAATTTCAGTATCTTCACACACCCCAGAAATCTCCTGAGATGACTCACACCTCTCTTGGCTATAGGGGAGCCTGGGGACCTTTTCACTTTCTGGCAGCATGGGCCATCTCCCAGTTGTCATAACTCTTGACACTGGCTGTTTTAACCATGGGGGAGAGGTTACATTTCCTATGTGTAGCCTGCAAAATAAACCCTCTGCCTCGGTGCTTGGTTGCCCAACAGCTTGGGTGCCACAATGTTCTGTTTCCCTCACCAGCAAAACCTGAGCTCACCAGGGCTCCTTCCCCAGCTATGTTCCTGTCCTTGGGCAGACATGACACAAAGGGAAAGGCTATGATGTGCCTGCAGTCACACAGCAGGTGAGTGGCTAGCACAAGAGTAGTGTAATTTTCTACACAAGTTATCCTTCTTTCAGAGTCCAATCCGACCCAGAAAGTCAAAGAATTAATATGTGTGGCAAACTTTCACTTAGAGACCCTACCGGTAGAAAATTCTGTAATATAAAAAGCTAATTAAGGTCAAACACACCACACTCTGTGTAGGAAGACTTGTTAAGTCATTCAGTCTTTGGAAGAGCAGAATTGGTTTCCACAGGCCTCTTGAGTTATTTTGTTCAAACAACTTTCACAAGTCACAAGTTTTTAGTAGTTCCTTTGCAAGATATTTCAGTCTTCCTTTCTAAAATTCAAACCTGACATTTGGTTTAAATGCATCTTCATTTGAGTTTTGCAACACCATGTCCCTCAATGATGCTTGGGAACACTTCTTTAATTTCTGGATGTTTCTACACTTCAAATATTTTAGTCTATTATAACATCATTTCCCCTTAATTATTACCTGAAAATAATGACAATTACATCATGACAATGTTTTGTCTGAGTTCTTTCATTCTACCCCCAGGATTTGCTGCATCCTACTGAGCTCCCTCCAATTTGTTCCTCTCAAAAGACCCAAATGGATTCAGCAAGCAAACACACTCAACGTACAATGTGCTACTGATTTATCATCTTTTCCTTTCTGTACTCCTCCTATTTTTACATGCTTCTGAAAATAAGATCCCTTTTTGGCATTTCAGTAAAATAACTGCTTGTGTTTAGCATCCTGTCCAATCGTCACACAACACATCGTTGAGCTCTCAAGAGACGTAAAGGAAAGAACTCCTGCATTTACATGCCCAGTGATAAAACTGAGCTCTTTTGAAAAATCAGTGCCACTGCAGCAGTATATGAAACAAACTGAGACCTGCCACCTTCACTTTGAGAACAAAGATGGGAGGTGATCTTTAAGTACCATGAGTAACCCATTAGTAAAGCCTGGAGCATAAAGGAAGCTTGATATAGCAAAGCTGGGTGAGAATAAAGCTGCACGTGATGGACCAGGAGCTTTGGGTGCATCCTCCCTTCTCCCTTCCCATGCAGTGAGAGCTCCCCCACCTGGGTCTCCTCCTGCCGTAGGGTGCAGGGATGCTCCCAGTTCTGCCCCAAGAGGGAAACAGGGGATTTCAGCTGGGCACATCTTTCCCTCTTAGCACAAAGTAAAACTTTGGTGCCACAGAGGCTAAACGCACTGGAAAAAATGGTGTGTGCTGCGTTTTTGCAGAGAGAAAATGTGTGCTTTGGGAAAAGTGTTCAGGGTTCCCTACTTCACCTTCTGAATTCTGCTGGATGAGTGACATTTGCAAAAGAGAAAATGAGGAGAAAATCACTTTCATTGCAAGCTCCCCACTTACACCTTGCTTGTGGGGACAGACCAAATGTCCCAAGCAAGTCCTTGACCATGGCAACAAGCACCAGAAGTCACAGGATCACTGTCTGGAGATGTGACGGGGGACAAGTGATGGGGACCCACACATTGCCACCAGCCTCGGGCCCCAGGGGCAGCCTGAGAGGAATTTTTCCACAGCCATGGCCTGAGACAGGACAGCAGTCCCATGAAACTCTTGGGAGTGCCACCACACAAAGGTTTGACTCTGGAGCACCTTCAGCAAAAGTCTGCCTGGGCTGGGTGCCTGCTGCAGCAGCAGCTGCATTTCAGCAGTGTCCAAAACAAAGCTGACCCTAAGTGCTTGTAGTGGCTCAAGTCTGCCTGTCCTTAATCCTGGTCCTTTTGAAACACTGGTATTTTCCAAAGGAAAAGAAAACATCCTGTGCTATCTGGAATTTTCCATGGTTACACTTTGCCCAGAGGTGACTTGTCCCTCCAAGGAAACTTTCAGCATTATGCAATTTTTAAAAATTTTTTCTTTCCTATTGTTTGTATCTACAGAGGCAGGCGGATAAATGAAGAGACAAATAAATGAAAGAGATTTTTATCAGTGCAAGCATGACTCAATGATCAGGACAAGTGCTCTGGAAAGTTTTAGACTTTTGTTAATTGAAGATTGCTGAAATTCCAGAATAACCAGGGGGTCATCTTTCAATCTTTCTCACAGACAAAAATGTAATTTAAGAGGAGGGTGTGACTGGAAATACCTAAAGGAATGCCATGTTTAATTTTGAGATCCTGTTAAACTGTGCTTTTGTAAAGAGCTAAATGTTCAAGTCACCATTTGAGGATGTTTTTTGTCAACATTTAGAAAAGTGCACAAATATTATTAGTTTAAAAAATTTGAATCCCACTGTTAATGTTTAAATATACCATTTAGCTGCAGCCACTGTTATGTGTATAGTCACTTTTCTGAACTTTTGAATCCCTAAGAACATGCAATGTTTTTGAAAGTGTGTTGTTTTCTTGTAGAAGCAGCTTTAAACCCACTTCCATTACTATTCTGTAATCTAAATATTGGGCATCAAGTGTATTTTGATGTTATTATAAAATTCTTGCACACACGAGCTGTGATAGTATAACTTCCAAACAATATGATTATTCACACTGAACCTATGTGTATGCACAGTCTGAGGAAGAGCTGGGGGCCTGGTTCGTCAAGATGAACAAGACCATCCTGTCATAAATGTATTTTCATTGTGAGGTGATTTCTGTGTGAACAATTTAATTACTTGCTTGAGCAATAAAATTCCCACAACAGTAAAACCTGTCCAACTTACCCATTTCTCACTTGATTAACCTGATGAAACTCAAGACACCTGTTTCAAACTAACCTATTTTTAAAGAGTAATTATCAGAGAACTTGACACTTCGCCATTATTTTGGCATTATATTGCTAAGATATAAGACAATCCGCTCCCAAAATGCCTTTCATTCTCTGTGACTGATACATTTGCCTGGAGCTATTATCAGGAAGAATGCACAGCACCTTGTCAAAAGGCAGAATTATTTAGGTTTTTTTTAAAAAAAAGATATATGATCTCATGGGGGTGAAAAGAGAAGGAAAATACACTGATATTGCAGGGCCTAAGAGGCTAAATGCTTTTGTTATTGATCTACATGGGTTAGGAAATAAAGAGATAATAATCCTTTATATGTCTGTCCTTTGCTGATCTGTACTGTGTTTCTTCTGGAAGATAGATGAAAACTAAGTTCAAAGGTCTATCCTAAATTAATCTTTTAATATTGCCTATTCCCATGAGTTGTAATACCCAAGGTACCAAAACTCTGTAAGCATCTTCCAAAGAATTGCATTGCACCCTAATGAGGAAAAAGTTGCTCATAACTAGGAAAGAGCTGTTGTTTCATCTTTATTTTTTGAAAAATAGTACAAGCCTTGTGGTACGGGATTTAGAGCATCCACCCATCTGCTCTCCTGGTTCAATTCACTCACCTATTGAGACCAAAATCTTAGTTAAGGGAATTTCAAATAAAATTAGCCTCCTGCTTCTCTGGTTGCCATCTGGGGATGACTTTTCTCCTCTGCAGTGGGGGAGAACTCATTATGTGAGTTATCCTTCAGGGCTTGCTCTGTGCTGTCTATGAAGCAGCACTGGAGTGACAGGGAGACATTTGCACAAACTCTTCAGTGGTGCTGTCCCAGCAGCAGATTTGCTGCAAGCAGGAGGCTTTCTGAATTACAATGGAGTAGAAGTTTATGCCATTTTATAAAGAATTCAAAGTAAACTCTTTAATAAAAAAAAATAAAAAATACCTATTTGTACTCCAGCTGTTGATTATCTTCGAGCCTGGTAACAGCAGGTACTATTTACCAGAAATCCTGAAGAATTAATGCCAGAAGAGAACATAACAAGACAACCAGGCCCAAAATGAGACTCCTCCACTTCACTCCTCCACAGGTGGATATCCTGACACAACCTGTTGATTTCCTACTTCTGGTATGCAGAGGTTGCATCTGCCTTTTCTCAAGGCAGATGCAGCTTTCATGACAGGACTAGTGACAGGTGGGATGTAAAAATTCCTCTGCTTATCCACACAGAGGTGTACCACACACAGAGTTATGTACATCATCCTTGACTGAAGGATGTGCCTACTGGGCGGCAAAGATAACTCTTCTTTCACCCTTCACCTGCCTCTAAGTATTGGGTAAAACTTCACTGAAGTGTGAAAGGGAGAGCCTGGTAACACCACTGGTGTTGATACAGCTTAATCCCTAAACTGTTTCAACCAAAATAATGTTTTATCACCAAAATAATATCTTCACAATGCCTTTCCTTGGACTTTTTCAGGTATAGAAATGCTATCACAAATCATAATCATTTTCAAGAGCAGGTTTGGCCTTCAATCACAAAGCCTCTTTAAGCAAAGCTGACACTCTGATGCAATCACTGTCTGGTATCAGTGGAAACTAAACTAGCCCAGTGTCCAAGATGGAAAAATGTTCTGTTGTCCATCACAAGTACACTGAAGCACCAGTCCTTCCTGTCAAACAGTTAATACTGTGTGAGAGTGAGTCATTGAATCAGCTCTCCAGAGAAAATGCTATTGCTGACTTTTTCCTTCAGACGTTCCACCTTCCCAAAAGACACCGCAGATTATACAATGTATTAACTCTCATTCCTAAGGGTCAGTACAGCACATCAACAGAAAAACACAGCTTATTGCCAACTTTCTGCATGCATCATTTGCACTTTTGTTCCATGGGCACTTGCCAACTGGAGCAATCTCAATAACAAAGGCAAAAATATATATTCCTAGAAGACTATTATATGGAATGACATAGAATGCAATACCCTATAGCCAGAGAGAAATGATGACTTCAAATGAATGAAAGCAGTGCTGCTTATGTGGTGACAGGAGGATACTGCCTTTTAAAAAAATATATATCTATAATGAAAGCTAAGCTGTTATTATGTATAAAGCAGCTGCAGAGAAAGTGATAGCATTAAAGGCATTAGAACAAAGATTATATGTTCTCTGTAATTAAATCCTTTTCCCTACTTTATACCAGATGACTCCTAAGGTCACATAAGCACAATTCAAGAATCTTCCTTGAAACTAGCCTGAAGAGGCAGACACTCACTGGAAAGCCCTCAACCTATAGGGATTTAATTATTCAGTAGTTTCTATCCTGCCTTTTCTCTGTGTGAGTGGAGAGCTGCAACATCGATCCAAAGCATATCTGGGAACAGTCTGGTCTTTGATCAGCTTCTGCTTCCTTCACACCTTTTGCCAGTGAGCTGTCATACATTTGAGATGCCAACACATAAATACCACTTCCTTGCCAGAGTGGGAAGATATTCCTATCCTAGTTCAAGTAGCTGCACCATATAAAAATACAGAATGTTGGGTTTTGGTTTCTGAAGTGGTAATATCCATTTCCTTGCAGTGCAGTGCGAGGCTGTTTTCTTCCTGAGTCAAGGGGACAAAGGAGTGTGTCTGCAGATCCATGCAAACACAGATATTCTTCAATGGCCTTTTATCAGTCTGGCACCAGTCTCTTCATGGTCCCCCAGTCAGCTTTACTCCCCATGTAGCACCACCTCACCTGCTGCTCACCTGATACCCTCCTGTTAGAAGAAGTCACGCAGGTTTAAAAACAAATAAAGATTTTACATGATCCAGGAGGAGAATAGGAGGGACTCCTGCTAGTTCAAACTGTGAGCTACATCAATGGTGATTAAAGAAAGAAAAAAAAAGGGGAAAAAAAATCACTGGTATTCCTTTGTTTATGAGAGCTGGTGGTCTCAACCTAGTAACAAGGGAAAAAATCCAGTTATATGGCTGCCCTCAGCCTGCTAAGAGGGTCTCAGTGCTTGCAAGGCAGGAAGGCTGAACTCACCTTCCCTCTACCTAGGGTCTCTTTGGCTTAGAGAAGTGAAAAGAAGATAATGATGGAGTCAGACCTGAATTGTATTGTATCCCTTTACAATCAGAAACATCAAAGGCTGGCCCAGGCCACAGTCCTTCCACTCCCCACATTCTCCTCCCAGACAAAGTAGCCTCCTTCTAGTACAGTTTTAAAGAGAGCAAGCTCAGACATTTATAATTTACTTTACTTTATAATCACATACATTCTTCAGCTTGCAAGGCAAGCTTGTCCTTCTTAGTACCAAGCGCTGAAAGAAGGAAGGAAATAATTGGGGAAAATTGACTTTTGCCAAACAAGAGTTTGAAGAAATTCAGACATGAAACACCTCTCTTTTTCTCTCACGCAGGCAAAACAGGAGTGTAAATTATTATGCTCTGCTGAAGTCAAGACTGAAGGAAAAGATTGGAGCCTCTGTAATTCATCAGGGAGCCATAGTAGCGCTAGTGGTGAGAGGGAAATGGAAGAACCCCAGCTATTGACTGAAACACACTGTCATCCATGGCCAGAAGCCAAACTAGACTGGAAGCAGGCAAAAATGCATGAGCCTTGGTATTTCATCTGAAGTTCAATTTCTGGCCCTTGGACCCATTTTACTTTACTTGGCCTCCTAGCTTGCTCCTTCCACTATACTCTCCCTGTATTCTGAGGGATGCAGTAAAATCCCCAAGTGATCATCACCTCCATGACCTTTTAGGATTGCCCAGACCTTTGTTCTGCTTTCCAATGAGTGCAATTTACAGCATTGCCCAACAGCACTATGCTTCAGCAGCAGATGAACGAAGGGAAGAGATGCCAACAGCCACACATAAGTCTGTGAGGTTACTGAAGCCACCTCACCCAAGGTAACCCTGATGAGCTGGAGAGAGTCAGAGCCAGAGGAAATAGTGAAGTTCTGGAGAGCCCAGGCCCCGTACTTCAGTCAGTGACCCACACAACAAACATGGTAAGTGCTTTTTCTTAGCCTGAAATTTTCTACCCAAGCTTACAAACACTCTGGCCTTTTACAAAACTCCATAGCATTTATATAAGAGCTTTATTAGGCTCCTTTTTGCTGAGCAGTTAAAGGCTATTCTGAGAAACATCCAAATATGTAAATCAACAAGAGGAAAAAGAAAGCACTACAAGGGCTCATAGTGATAATGCCAGAGGTAATGGCTTCAAACTGAAAGAGAATAAGTTTTGATTGGATATTAGGAGACAATTCTTCACTGTGAATGTGGTGAGACTCTGGCACAGCTGACTGAGGTTGGGCAGGGCAGTTGTGGATGCCCCATCCCTGGAATTGTTCAAGGGAATGTTAGATGAGGCTCTGACCACCTGGTCTAATGGAAGATGTCCCTGCCCATGGCAGGGGGTTGAATGTCGATAAAAGAATTTTAAGGTCCCTTCCAACTGAAATCATTACATGAATCTATGAAACAAAGTTTTCCTTTTACAGTTGTGGGTGTTGTACAAATA
>VRYO01001681.1:6087803-6207626 GCA_009812075.1 Sialia sialis | reverse complement strand
AAGAGGCTTATAACTCACTGCAGGTATTGAAAGCAGAGGCAAGCAAGGGTGGCTTAGACTGCTTTCTTGTTCTCTTTTTTTACAAGGGCATGGTAAATTCAGGCATTCAAACTATTTAATCCACTATCTGGTGTCTGACATTTCAGCACAGTGTATGAGTAAATGATATACTGACAAAATATGGATTTAACAAGGGTTTATTCCTTAACCAATTGAATTAAAGGTCGATGAGAATGAAGGTAGATTTGTATATTTTTATCCTATCTAAAGCAATAGACTATTTTTTATCCAAACATAAGTTGCTTGGGCTTCTTAATACTATCTGGTAGCATATACTACGCATCAAAAACATTCATATTGAAAAAAACAACCAACCACGAAAAAAACCAAACCAAAAACTCAACAACTAAACTTTTCTGATAATTTAATTTTTAAATAATTATTTGCATTTTAGCATTAATAAATTTTATTATTACTAGCATCCTTTAGAAGAAGTGAGGAGTACACATGATGTACAAAGACTGAGAAAAGGTTTCTTAAGTTCTAAGAAGAAATGGCAAAATCATATACTATTTATTTTAATTCCTTAACAGATGCATATAGAAAAGGCAGAGCCAGATCCTTCTCAAAGCATTTCTAGGATGGGAAGTGACAGTTCCAAGTTGCAAAGAAAGCAATTTCAATTAAATGGGGGGACAGTCACACTGAGGGTGTATAAGACTGGAGGAGGTACCTGTGAGCTTGTGGAAATTGTAGTCTCAGACATATTTCACCCCAACTGGAGGAAATTTGCCCCTTCCTTGGGCAGGATGACCTACAGCAGTCTCTTCCCACCCAAATTATCCTATAACCCTGCTGCCCTGCCTTACTTTGCTTCACATTAGAGTAGGTTCTTATGTGGATTCTTGTAGTGGACTTGGATCAGTATCAAGTCTCTCAACAGAATAGAAACTGTGTATGGGGTAAACATCAGCTGCACTAGCATTGTCCTGGAGTTTACTCCATGACATGCACCTCCAAGAGTTGCAAGTTCATTCAAAAGTATAGTTATTAAGTTTCTGTGACCGAAATCTCCCAACCAATCAACAAAAAAAAAAAAAAAAAAAAAAAAAAAAAAAAAAAAAAAAAAAAAAAAAAAAAAATCACTCTAGATGTCATATTCAGAAGGATGTTTCTGGGAAAGACCAAATCCTCCAATCTTCAAAGCACAACTTCCAAGGCTATATACAAATCCAAAGCCTTGCCTGCAGTAGGGAAGTGCAGAAGGTAGCTGCTTAGTGTCAGATTGACGAGAATGCTTTGGTGCATAGGACAGCTTTTAATTTGCTTTTTAGGAGGCATTAAATGGTTGAAGGTCAATAAAGTTTAAATATAGGCAAGTCTGAAAGCGCCAGAGAAGTGTTTTTATCAATTTAAGTAAATACATTTCTTTACAGCTACTAGCTCATTTAACTTCATGTTAAAATAGACATTCAAATGTTAACTTGGTCAGATATGCGGTTGAAGTAGTTTTGTATTTTCCACAGCCAAACTACCTCCCATGGTCATGAAGTGTTTAGTTTCCTACACTGCTAAGTTTCTAGTGACATACATTTTCCTCTGCCCCCTTTGCCAGCTCATCCACTACCCTCCAATTCCTGATCTGTGCCTTTTGATTTTCCGTGGGATAGAGGTTTATAGTACATTATGCACTTCTACAGTTTCTCTCTGTACACTTGTACCACTGTACTCTGTCTTCATTAGTATCTTACCCTGTCTCCCTGTTTCTCCTCTTAATTTA
The DNA here is from genome assembly GCA_009812075.1 of Sialia sialis. NCBI lineage: Eukaryota > Metazoa > Chordata > Aves > Passeriformes > Turdidae > Sialia > Sialia sialis. Next base: position 6,205,846 of record VRYO01001681.1, on the reverse strand, counting down.
TCATTGATGTTTTCATTTTTGCTTGTGTGATTTAGAGTCCTTTTCTCTTTCACCCTCCACAAGTGTTTTCCTTCTATTGTGATTAAGATTTCATTTTAATGCAAATTTCATAGCAAAATATTGATATTCCCAAATGCTACATGCACACTTACATTTGAACAAGACAAAAACACTTCTCATCCCTTACCTTTTGTTCCAGGTTTTCCCACCTTGCCATGATGGTTTCTTTCTTCCTGCGGATTAATATCTCATTTATTTCTTTGATGCTCTTTTCTTTAACAGCACAACTGTTTTCCTTTGATGGTACATTAAACTTTATCAGCATTTAAAGCTTGATTGATTTCTGACTCCTTTTGTCACTATTTTCTTTGAGTACCTTATTTCTTCTTTTCCACTCTCAGTGTGCTGTTTTATTCTGTCACCATCTTAAGGAATAAGCCTCAAAGATAATGATAAATGAAGCAACTTTTTCTTAGAGGGCCAAACACGATTATGTCCTTCATATGTGCTGCACATTACAATTTGAGTCTGGGATGCCACAATTTGAGCTTTGAATATGCAAACAAAGAGAAGGTGTTGAAGACTACAATTTGGGGCTACTTAGCAGAATGAAGCCAGAAGCTCTACTTTCCTTTTCTGTAAACCAGGGCAAAATTGAAATTCAGTAGAACAGTACAGGTCTTCTGTCTAATGGAGTCTACAGGTCTGTAGTCAATTCATTGAAAAATTATGTTTGTGACCTTTCATTCTGGCATGAACAGCCACCAAACTCCTTTTTCCATGAAGTACTGTCAAACATGGATGTTTTATCAACTTAACTCTGAAAACTGGAAACCAGAAGTTCTGGAATTTAAATATGACCTGATAAATATTAAGACTGGTAAAAATATAGGTTTTCTTATTTGACCACAGTCTGTGTCCTGATTTTGCATGTCCTGAAGTATATGATTACATCTAGGAAGCAAATGAAGTTACAAGATATGCAAAAACTGGTCTCTAAAGAAGGAAGAAGGTATGGAAGATTTAAAGTAATGGTTCTGCTCTTGATAGTAATTGCTCCAGGCCTAGCAATTCCTCACAGACAATTCAATTATATGCTGACAGAAACACAAATAGAGCTCACACGGTCTTCTAGTTCTTGCAGTGTTGCACTGATGTCATCTTGTCTGGAAGTTATTGTGTAAGGGTGTTCTTACTGAGCACATAACTACTAAATAACGTAGGGGTGTCCAAAACAATTAAAAAAGCAATGACCCTGTGTTTCAAAACTTGAGTTTCCCAGTCTCCACAAGTGACCTTGTTGTACCCGGCAATCTCATATTGGATAAAATATATCTCTGCATTCCAGACATTTGATGGGTATTGCATTTCTCCCTTTTGGGTTTGTGCTGGCATTCCTGAAGAATTTCTGATGGCAGCTGAAATAGAATACACTTCTTGTTGTGCTGAAATTAGCAGTGATGAATCACCTGAACTGAATTTTGTTCAGTGAATAATTAGTTTATTTGTTCTAATCTCGTGTTATTGCACAGATATTTGCCTTTCTGAATCTAATCGTGTCAATGAATATCATTCAGTTACCACTTGTCTTTCCTGACTTAATGATAGGGTATAGTGTTACATATATACATATAAAAAATATCAAGCACAGTTTTGAAATGCCAGTGTTTTTGATGGCAATAATTGTTTGTGAAGCAAGGCAAAACAACATTGTAGAGACACACAAAAAATCACATAAAAAGATTAAGTATTATAATTAATAATAAATTGACACAGTATGAAATTTGAGCCAGTTTGAAGTTGGTGGTAAAAAAATCCTAAGCAACAATACCTATAATTATTTTTATGATAAGACGGACTGGAAACTTATAAACTGCACTAGGATAGGGGAAAACTTGAAAATATTTCTTCAAATATTAATGGTAAGCAACTCAAGGAAAAACTTCCAGCACCTCAAAACAGACCCTTATAAAATGAGGTTAAGCTCAAAAAAAAAATCAAAAGCTGTTACCATATGGAAGTGCCCACTTAAGCCTCTCGAACAGCTTTAACTCCGGCTGTCAGTGATATTGTTGCAGAACAGTATTCAATAACCTGACGATGCAATTAATGCATGCTTGTGTTTATAATGTCAGACTAGGAAAATGTGCCTTTCAGATGCTCGTTAAAAGCATCTGCAGGTGCTCAGCAGCCCCACTCAAAACCTGTGTGTGGGCACATGGATGTTGATGGCCCAGTTGCACTGGGTGAGTACTGTGTAAAACAACTGGCAGCTGTTTCTGGGGCGGGTTAAGCACTTGTACTCAGAGTACTTAAAATGTTTTAAAATACAAGAAATCCGTGTCTATATCTTATTGAGTTCTGGGGCCAAACTGGTTACTGCCCATGGTCTATTTGTGACTGATTCCAAATGTACAGAAATAAAGAAACTTTTGCCTATCAAGACCACTTTGTTGTTTTCTGCTGGTGTCATAAATTTTCATATGAATACCCCTGTCAAAGTGCTACCGCAAGATCCTGCAGTACCACAAGAATATTTAATGAAACAAATTCCAGCAAATGCTGGCCATAAAAACAACTTACACAATAACCCACAATTCAAGCAAGCAAAAATAGTGGAATCATAATGGTTTAATTTCAGTTGAAGCTTCACTAAAATTTCTTTATGTGCTTTGCTGTCCAGACATTTCTTGGATGACTTTGATGAGAAATCTGTCCTTGCATCAACCCTTTCTCATTACCTGAAGCTTTTTTTAGGCTCTTTCAGAACTAAGACTGTATCTAGCTATGTTTACTCTCCTCAATGTTTCACTTGCTTAAAAAAAAAAAGTACTAGCAATCCAAGCTGGTTTTATTTTTGTATCTCTCAGCAAGTTCTAATAAAGTAAATTGAGCAATATTCTCAGTTTATTGTATTGATAAACAGACTGTAAAGTGTTTTATGATATGGTACTTCTCGTATGAAAGACACTAGACTAACATAAATTGCAATTGTAACTGTAAAGTACTAAAATATATTTTCCCTCTAGGGCTCTCTAGTATATTTGGCTGAAAAAAATAAAATAAAATAAAATAAAATAGACTTGTTTATTGTATATATTTTTTGTAGTGTAATTAAATGTCTCTATGGTTTCCACTCAGAAACAAAGTCCTATTTCCCTGCTCAAAGCATTCTAAAGACCTACAAATAACTTCACAGAGCTGCATTCTTTGAAATTGAAGCACTTTCTTTTACACTCTCTCCAAACTGTCTCCAGAGCAGTAGAAATCTCAGGACTTTCAGCCCGGCCATTTCCAGGCCATGCTAATAGCCATTTAAAAAATAAAAAAACCCATCAGATTCCTGAGACAATCTTTCCTACTTTCCCAGTGATAAACTCACTGTAATCTGTTTAACTGTCCATAAACTGGACTGATGCAAAAATTTCCATTCTCCACCTAGCTCGTGTCAAGTAGATTTGTTGTGGTGATTACTTTGGATGTCATTCAAACTGAGTATCCAGGAAGAAGGTATCTTCCCCATCCAGGATTAGGACTTGTCAGTGTGGCAACTCCTGTACCCTAAGGGATGAAAAACACTCTACCCCACATCAGGGGTGGCCAAAGGTGTCCTCAGACTGTTCCTGAGCTGCTCCAGCAGAGGACAGGTCCTGTGATCCCACATCACTGCTGCTCTGCAGCATCCACAGTGAAACTGAGGACAAACCATCCTCAATGGCTTTATTGGAGAAACACAGAAATTTGCAGGGATGTGATAATGTAGCTACACACTCCAGACAGGTCTCACTTTGCACAGAGCATTTTGAAGCCCAGCTCTTCAAAGACACCAGGACCTACTCTGATCCTTCTTACAGTGTTCACCAGCAGTGAAATTACTGAAGTGCCTGGAACTGCTGCAGGGTGGTGAGAACAAACAGTGTGGATCAGAGCAGTATCCTGAACCATGGGTAGTAGTCTTTGTTCAGTAAATACAACCCTTCCAGTATGTCCTTGCTTTAACACCACTGCTCACCCAGACCTCCCATTAAGAAGCAAGTGCTAATAGAGCTATTGTGATCCTTTTTCAGACAAAAGGCAGCAGTTGAAATAATGGATAACTGAGGAAAGAACACTCACAGAAAAGTCAGAGGACAGGTAATGGATATTTGAAATAAAGGTGGAGGTGAGATACTTAAAAAAACCTCCTCCTCTCATTTTGTATTCCTTTAATAAAATGCTGATAAATCCATTAGCTGTTTTAAGGTTTAGAGCAGCTGCATAATGAATCTGCCTTACATACATAAATACACAAGACAGCGCAAATTCCACATTACACTTCAACAGCTTGTGCTCCACTCTAAATGAGATGGAGAATTATACAAGCACAAAACCACTCCCTAAAGTGGCTGAATGGAGCTGCTGGAATAAAGGCTGAAGCAGTCACAGTTAACTCCTGATACATGTTTAAGCACACAATGTTAAACCCTTCCCCTGACATAGGCTTTCATAAGCTTCAATTGTCCTTACAGAAAATTTCAGATGGGATTTCTCTCAGTTTCAACTCAACAACTTGCCAAGAAAAGAGGAAAAGTACCTCCCCAGTCACATATGACAGAGCAGCTTGCTTTAATGTGGCTCTTTCTAGATCATAAAGCTCTCTGTTATAATTCAGGACTAATTTAGATGTTTGGAACAGTAGTATTCCTAAATCTTCTTGAGCAGTGGTGTATCTTGGATCTGATCATGCTTTTCCAATTTGAAAACACTATTGTACCATGTGCATTCTCCAATTTTTACTCTTTCCTAACCTTGCTTAATGTCCTTCAAAGATTCATTTTTCTTTTTCAATGAGCATCTTATCACGTGAAAACCTCATTGCTGAATACAGCATAATGCAAATATTTGGCATTGTCTCATTAAGTCATTTTTCAATCAGAGAATCATCCTTCATGGCTTGTTTGCCCATGAGGTAGAATTTGCCCTACATCTGTAACTCTTCGTAGTCATCATTATACTATATTTGCTCAAAGAAGACTATGGGAAGACTATGTATTCTGATAAAGCAAAACTGATAAGAACACAGAATTTAAGGCTTGCACAGCTGATTCTACATCTCTGTGATGAGGCTGGAATAGCAGTAGCAATATTAGTAGTAATATTATTAGTAGTAATACAAGCAATATATTATTTCTTACCCAAACCCTGGGAATGTTTGAAGAGAAAGAAAAGAAAGAAAAACACAACACAAACAGGCACGTATCACAGAAGTGTACAAAATCTCAGGCAAGGATAGAATTCAGTTTTAATTCATGTGTAACTGGTCCACAGTAAATGTGCCAACTGCTGTGTTGCCTTTGATGGCAATCCAACATTTGGCAAGCAGGCCCTCTCACCACTAGCCTGAAGGGAGGAGCAGGTACCTAAGGTGACACACTTCTTCAGCATTCAAGCAGTGCATGCACCTGATTTTGCACTCTGCAGAACCCCAGTGAGGAAGAAAAGAAAGCAGATCCCCAGAGAAGCCCTTCTCTTTTCTTCTTCATAGACACACCTAGGGAAGACTCCAAGCAGGAGAGATACCCTCTGACAGTATGTTTTTGTGATAACCCTGCTGTGATCAGAATTCATCCACTTCCTTAATAAATTAGGATGGTACTATATTCTATTGATGTCCCCAAAGAATTTTTCCCTTTAAGATTTCTTGATAAATCTGTTGGTTAGTGTATACAAAACCAATCTGACCCCTGAAGTCTCCATACTGCAGATGACTGCCTTTAATAATTCACATCCTTCCTGTTGGTGTGTTCCCTTTCCTCTGAGATTTGTACTGAGTGGTTTTGATGTTTCTTCTCTGTAGTCATGACAGAGGATGCATCAAACTTTAGCTTAAGCATCTTGCACTTGGGAATCAGACATCCTCAATGAAAACCTTTTGTACACTTTCAGAGATATGAAGACCTGTCTCCTATCACCATTTCATCAGCTGAAACATGACCCAGTCCAAAAGCAAGCAGCTACACAGTCTATACCAAGTTGAAGGGAACATGTGGCTTTTCTGCACACAGCAGAACTAAAAAAAAAAAAACCTGGTCTGTCCTCTGTGTGGATTCCCCGGCGTCAAACAAAGGATGTGTCCTCAGAGAGAGACTCTCTTCTTTTCTTGGACCCTATTTGCACAGAACTTAGAAAATGCTTCAAGGTCTTTTCTCATCTGTGAAACTGAATTGAATTTTGCCACTGGTTTTGCAGGTTGCTTGGTGAGGGAAAGAAGAGGACAAAAGTACAGCTGAGTGTGCTCGTTCCCTTACAAGATCAGGCGAAACATCCTGATAGCTGGGGAGAGGTGAAGTGAAAGTGACACACATGAGGGGTGAGAAACATGAGAAAACAGAAAGAAAACAGCATCAGGACAAAGCAAAGAGGAACCAAGTGGCCAGTAAACTACCCAAACACCTAATAATTATTGAGAAGATTTTTAGTCTTTGACTCCAAATTCCACTTGACAGTACAAACTTGAGCAAACAATGTTTCTCCAGGTTCTCCTGGCACAAAAATACAAACATAGGCTTTAGATCTTACCACAGAATGCTGTATCTGTAGTATCTGGACTCCAGACTGACAAATTCTTTGTACGTGCTGCTATTCTGGTGCCTTCAGTGGGAAACTACTGAAAGATGAAGTTAGGACTGTATTCCAGTGTTTACATCCATAGAGACCTGCACTGCTAGTTTTGGGGATGGATTAAGTCAATATAAAGAGCTCTACGGAGCAATCTTTTCCTTTGTTTTACAAATGAAGGCATCTGTTAGAGCTGAACAGAGTGCAAACACCACAAACTCAGTGGGACTTTTAACTTATGGTTTCAGACACAAAGATAACTTATGGCAGAAAGATGGGGGTATTTTAAATGTATCTTGTTGACAGAGGAGTTAAGCTTTAGACCTGGTGTTCCAAGCTCATGTTGGAGGCATTGTGTATCACGACATTTTAAGAGCATGACTAAGTAGCAGATTTGTTTGTTTTCCTTGGCTTATTTTTTGTTACCCTCTGAGTCAAAGAGTCTCCCTGGCAAAAGAGGGAGAGTGATTGGTTCTTGAAGAACAACCACAGCTCCAGCTGTAAAGACATGAAGCATGATTGCAGGAAGAGACGAGCTTGTTGCACAGTTTCAAAACTATTTACAGCTGAGCAGATATATTTGCAATTAAGTTTTAAGAACAGAATGGGCCTTGACTGTAGACTGGAAAAAAAAACCTCTTTATCCAGGTTCAGGGCAACCCTGGAAAAGGCTGTGAATCAGAGCCAAAGCCTTTACAGGAATGTTGTCTATCCTTGGAAAGAAAATAAATTTGTGTTGTACTTTTGAGGGGGAGAAGAGAAAGGCAACCTAAATCCTGTTTGAAATATCATGGGTTTTGTACTCTTTGCAATGAAAATACGTTTAATGGATTTATTTTTCCATTCCATGCCAAGTCTCTGGTTGTCTAAAGACCAATTTTAGTGTCTACACCAGAGAAACTGGAGAATGCTCTTAAGTTTGCTGTCCCACCTGTTCGTTCCAGGGAAATGCAGTTGGTCAGTATGAAAGCAAATTACTATAATTTTTAAGAACACAGTCAACATGATTCAGTGGGGTTACTTCTATGTTAGCTTCAGGGAAGGACAGAATCAAATGCAATTGAACAGCTTCTAATATAGGTACTTCCATGTGATTACAAGCTTTATGTTGAGTCACTGGTTTCAATGCTATTGCACAAATATGATTTGGATTAAAGTCCTGAAGGTGCCCCACATTTACTCCCTGCCTGCCTTTTGGTGCCTTGAGGATAAAGTTTGCTGCCTGGGACAGACCTAACTGGGGGAAGCCCAACAGAAATTAAAAGAGGAGAAAAAGCTGTAGGGGACAAAAAATTCCAGGTGACGCACTGATGTATCCAGCCATTTCCTCTCTTGCTCTGTGTCTCAAGCGTCTCTGGGTTGGCTTCCTGCTGAGCAGTGGAAAGGATAGACTGGGCTAAGGTAAATGTCCTCTCAGAAGGACACTGATAGTTCTCCTCATTTAGACCACACTGAACCTCCCACACTCTTGCCAGCCTCTGCCTCCAAGCCAGTACCTGACTCTCCCCACAGTAAACCAAAGACATCTTTACTTTCTTGAAGAGTTGGTATAAAAATGAAAAGACAAATTTTCCCTTCAGCAGTTCCAAGTCATTAGATTTTTCACATTATTCACCTGTCTGATCATCCAACCCTTCATCTCTGGGGAGTTCAAAATAATGCCCAAATCACAAGTAATAAAAATTGAGTTCCTCCTCTCACATCTTGCCAGCGATCCCTCAAAACAGATTATGCTGCCCTTATGATCCTGATAAAAAATAAAAGCAGGTTTTCCCAAACTTATCTTCCTTTCTTTGATCACCTCCACATCAAGCTGAGAAGACAGAATTAAAGATTATACAAAGGTAGAGTTAATGGGGATAAAACTACGTACAGCTGAAGAGTGTTCTGATTCTCCATACTTCTAAGCATTCGGGTTATCATGTAATGTAAAAATAAATAATGCATATTAAGGGTATTGACCTGAATCCAAATCACATTTCACAACAGTACTAAGAGCAGATGAAGCATAAAGCTCACGATTACAAACCAGACCTCAATCTGCTTTCAATGACTCACATTTTTATAAGTAGTGTAATAATATCTTTGATTATGCAAACTGAGAAGAGGCACTTGGTAACAAAGAAAGTCCTCACAAAGTCCATTCTTATTTCAGCAATAAAATGAAGGCTGTACTTCTACAAAACCTATCTTGAGTTTTCAAAATTCAAAACTTAACCAAGCAGGTAAGTATCACTTTACACAATATCATTGCAAAAATGTATTCCTAATTTTGTAATGACTGACTGGCCCACAAATTGTAATCTCTCTCTTTCAATATTATTGAACTTTCCCAGTTGATGAATATTTTCAACTGAGCAGAAAATTGTGTGTATATATATTATTATTAGCTCTTTAGTGCTACAAAATATTATGGAGCTTAGCGGTTTGGACTTCTGATTTACTGTTCTAAACGTGACAGAGTAAGTCACTGTATTTTTTTGTCCAATTTTCATACTTGGAAGTCTCAGTTTGTCTAGCTCACCACTGCAAATTTTTCACTCTTATCCTCCACCTGCCTATTTCCAAAGGGTTCTGTTCACACAAAACTTTTTGCATGAAAAGACAGGAGGAATCAAGAGAAGGAAAAATGCCAGCAGAGTATTATCTCCTCCTACATATACTTGTGCTTTCTGACTGGCAAAAAGAAACCCTATTATACCTTCCTTTTGTCTACTGTGTTAGGCCTACCATTCCAAGGCAATAAGAAGGGAGAAGGATAGCTTTGCTCATTGCCTTTTCATAATTACAAAGTCTTTAAAGTCACTCCTTTCAGATAAATATAGTAGACAATGGCTAGCATTCAGTGAAACTGGTGAATACTACACTGAATGCAAAATGTATATAGAGCAACAAAGAGAAAAATGTGGTGCTTCACACTGAAGGCTTCACATGCCTTCAGGGCTTTTGTGTTACTTTCTGTCTTCCTTGCTGAATATACATAACTTCACAAAGTTCTTTTCAAAGAACTGCCAAAGAGATAATTCACATTTTTATGGTGGAAGAGAACAAAATGTTTAATTCTAGTGTTAAATGTATTCACTCCTGCCCCTGGCACTCACCCTTTTCTTTAAATACATGATTTTTTTGAGAATATATGTTTTGATTTGAACTGCCGCATTTAGCTTTATTTGATTTTAAACTGATTATTGAGGTTGCTAGCCACACATGAAAACAGAGAGGGCAAAAACAACCCATCCTACACCTCTTAAGGTTTTGTCTCACTGGATTTGACTGGAAGGCTCTTTGTAGTTAATACCATTATTTTTCTTTTCCAAGACCAGACCTTTAATTGCACACATAATTTCTCTTATCAACACATCTGTATCCAACTGTGCTAACACTTTACTCACCTTCAACGTTTTTTTGTTTGTTTTGTGAATATTTCTTTGTGGTTCTAAACAACATAAATTTGGTTTCCTCATCAAGAAGCTCATTTAGCTGCAGCTTGATTGCAAGTAATTTGCTGTAAATGTCTCAGTCTTTTAATTGTTTGTGCCTTTTCCTAATCTATAAACTGTAACTTCAGGCAGGTCATTTCTGTCTCACCATTTCCTCTTTGGAAAGGCATACCTAATAACTCACCTCATATCCTGTGGCTTTAGGCATCTGAAATCATATGAACAGAAGGGATAGACCATTGATTCAACTCCAAGTTCATTTGGAAAAAAACCCTCCATAAAATCTCCTTTTTAAGAAATAGGAAAATAAAACTTCATCCATGAAATTTCGCGTGGTCGAAAATAAATATGCATCAGCATTGGTACAGGACTGACTCCCTGTTCTGTTTCCACAGAGTTTCCATGTGACCTCCAAGAGACATGAAATTCTAAGTGCCAATTTGGGTACTGCTACAATCCTTGAGTTAATCAGAGTCCAATGAATTTTATTATCACAGTTCTGCATTGGCACCATTTCCCCTACTGGAGACAGAATTCATGATCTCATTAGAGTCTCTGGTCTAAGTCAAGCCAATGCATAAGGCAGCTTTGCCTATTTCTTTTTTTAAGTAATCTTATTAGAAGTTCTACCAAATATGGTATCCATATCAAATCTTTTTAATTCCTCCCCCCTAATCCCCTTTAGCCCCAAAGTGTAACATAAATGTATTAGTCAGATTAGCAGCACATTCAGGAATAATCCCTTCCAAAACAAGAGACCTATGTGTATTTTTCCTGATCCCCAAACTTTTGTTTGCATTAATTATTCTAAAGCTGACTGACAGTGTGAATAATACTATTCCCCCCTCTAGTCTGAATAGCAATTAAAGAATTTGCATTTTCTGCATCTTTTTCTCACAAAACAAGTTTTTTTGTATGCATTTTCTGTTTTGAGCAATTGCCTGCTCTGAGTCTTGCTGAAGTCTGTGGCCAAGCTCACAAATGAATGTCTTCATCTTAACTTTACAGCACTTGCATAAAGCACAAAACACAGACAGGAGTATGGCAGCCTTGGGATGGGGAAAGAATGCTAAGCTTTCTTTCCCTAGAAGTTCCTTGGATGTATTTTCCCACATGACCTCAAGACCATAGCTAGTTACTGCACTTGTCTGTTGGAGACCATGGATTCCACACAGAGGAATGCTGTTAGCAAAAAGAATGGGAAGCCTTTTCTTATTGTGGCGTTAAAAATTTAGAAAGCTTTTTTTTGATGTCTTGAAAAAAATTCCTTTCCATTGTTTAAACCATTGAAAAATCTGAGACCACATTATGAAGATCCCATTCATTCAGCCAAACTCACACAACTGCCAACAAAAAGCTTTCAACCAGTCTGTGACAGCTTTCTTTGAGAGACTCAGCAGATGTGTGCACATATACTCAGAGGAAAGTGCACCAGACACACGTGTATATGCATTGTTCGTTCTGAGCTCTCTTGTCCATTTAGCCTGTCTTCTTGATGAATCAATAAAGGGAAGCACCATGGCTACACAGGCTGCATGTTTTATTGACATTCTAATACTCAGCTATTTTGAGAAGATATATTGGCTGAGAAATTCTATTTCATAAGCTGATGGTTTCTTGTATGACTCTGCAAATTGTTGAAGTGCTCCTGAAACTCTTCCATTTTTCTTCAAAACCTTTTCTTTCCATTCTGGAAACTTCATGAATTTATTGTACTTCCATCTCTCACATGTTAAGTGTGGGGAAACTTCCCTCTGACAAAGCCAAACTAGCATGAAGGAATGTCAGGGTCTCCCAAATCAAAAACATATTCAAGTACTTAATTACGATATTAAAGAAAAAGGTTAAAAGATAGTTTTAAATCTGAGAAAGTGGTTAATTTTGTGTTAAAACTCTTACTTTCCCACACTTACTTGCACGCACACACACACACACACACCTGGAACAAGAAAGCAATTTCCAATTGCTTGATTCCAGTTAGGAAAAGAAAACAGACAGCTTCTCCCTAAAAGACTCAGAATGCCAAGTCCCATTTTCAAATGTGATCTAACTCTTGGGAACCAAAAGGACACAGGAGTTAACAGGACTGATCTGCTAAAACACTTCTGAATAAGTAACACTAGCATAACATTTCTGGATATTCTTTGTCCCTGGGGGACAAAGCAGTGCAAGTGCCATTTGGAAATTTTATCACAGGCTCCCAGATCTCATTTGCAGCAAGACGCATGACTTTCCAAAATTCTGTATCACTTACAAAAAGTCCTTTGGGCTCCTTTACTCCTTATTTCCATTGCAGCTATTGAAATGCTGGGCTGGCTCAGAACGCAGAACAAGATATTTATAACACTAAAAATGTTAATCCTAGGAGTAAAGTATTAAGTCTTTGGATTGATGAGACAGATATGGTTAAAAACAGGAAAGACCCCAGCAAAATGCCACTAGCTTGCTGAGTGGGAATGCTATAATACACCATGGCCATATGGACTCAAGTGAGTAATTACGCATGAGTAACCCATCTGATCTTTCATGTAGCCAGGCTTTTATCTCAGATAGTCCCTTTTCCTCTGCTATTACCAGCTTTTTGTTCTAATGAAGAACATCCTCCCCTTTCACCACCCTTATCATGTCTAAGTAATCATTATACACAGATACAGAGAGGGTGAGCTGCTCAAAGCAGAGACATGCTGGGAAACTGTAAAACCTCCTTTTTGCAAAGCAGGACAACCTGTACAGGCTCATTTGTTACCAGCAGATAATTCAAATATGTCTGATTTTACTGGGAACTCCCACAAATTTTACAATGATTCACATAGTGAGCAGAGTGAAAGAATGCATTAGATAAAAGAAAAAAACAAAGCAAATCCACTTTTACTTCTTTTAGAATGATGTCCTTCATCAAAAAGTACAGAAAGAAAGAAAGAGACTTGTATTTGATCATTGCATCAATAGACTCACTGGTCAGCTCAAGGGAAGGGAAAGGACTATTTAGGAACCTCTTATTTTGGAAATACACAGTATATATTCCATGGTGGAGGCATAATATCTCAGCATAAATTCCCCTCTTGTCATTATATCTGTGTTGAAAACTCAGAAACAGTTTTAAATGTGAAATGAGTGTTCAGCTCTCAGATTATACACAAGAAGCAGAGACAAGAAGAATAGAATAGCAAAACTATGATCTGAAAAACATAATTGTGACTGAGAAATAAGAATTTAGGTTGTGTTTTCCAGGAGAAAGTGATAAAATTCTACTCTTGTTAGTTTTGTGGAACTTCATAAAATTACAGATAGGTTTGCTAATGTTGTCTTCAGGCATTTCTACGTCAATCCCTTTAAAAAGAGACAAAAGAGGCATGTCCAGGGCAGAGCAGGGAGACATTTAAACAAGTGAACAGATGCACTCGTTAATTTCAAGTGGGGACAAAACTGGAATAATTCCAGGTTGACCTGAGTCAGAGGAAGTTTCTCTAAAATGAGAAGGAGATTGAAAACAGGCTTCATTACTGTCAGTAACAGCTTCCTTTTCGTTAATTTTTTAATATTCACAGGAGCTGTTCTAGTGTACCCCTTACTAATGGGTGCTGCAGAGGGATTGCAGTTTCATACCACATGTGATACCAATCCACAGCCTCCTGGGACACTTTACAATGTGTAAGAAGTTCAAAGTGTGTGCAATAAAGAACCTGACATACCTCAGAGTAGCTTTGGCTTCCAGCTGTAGACACAGAACATGCAAGCTTTCAGGAGTGTCTGTTGTGTCCATTTATAAACTGATTACACCATGCTGGCACCAAAATGTTTAAGATAATTTGCTTGATTCCTGTAAGGAAGTTATTTTACTCACTTGCTGATGTCTGATGTTGAAGGTTTTCTTAACCCTCATGCAGGAATCAGTTGGATATAGTAAATCTGATGAAAAGAAAATTCTCCTAAAATACTGGCTAGGGAGTTCCAGCCACACCAACAGATCACTCACAAACTCCTCTCTGTGTCTCTGAAAAGAGATATTTGCTTAGACTGAAGGCAAAGATGAGCAAAATTCCACTCTGTGGTCAAAAGTATAATTTTTTATGAATTTGCATGAGATGAAAGTTTGCTGTGTTTTCAGGAAAAGAAAAATGTCAACCATTTGACTAAAAAAATGAGCCCTTTGCAGCAAACACTCATTGCTTTCTTTTTCTGTACACAGAAAAATTCATCTGCTTTATACACAAAAAAGAGCATTAAGGAAATGTGTTTCTTCAATTCTCTGAAAGTGTAAGTTCCTCATGGAAGAGTTTTTCCCATGTAACTGTAGATCCTTGAAATCTTGGAACCAATTTTTTTCCTCTGTTGGTAGCTTGTAGCCATATTAACCCCATTAAAATCCCTTGTTCTGCTCCAGATTGACACTGGAGTATCTCTCACAGACAAAGGCTAGTACCTGCACCTGGGATTAGTTCCATTTACCCTGTGCAGCAACAAAAGCTCTTGTTTCTTGGGAAGGCAGGAGACAGTCTTCTGATTTGCTATGAAGTTATTAATGTTGCTTGATATTTGCTTTGACAGCTACTCTGTACCCTCTTTAATCATCTTCATCATGGTTCACAGCTCTTTTTTCCCTTCATTTCACTGTTGCCTATGCTTCTTAGGGAAAATTGCAACATAAAACTTGATAAATCTTTCAGCCCTCCATGTATTTTGCCCCTTTGTCATAACTTTCAAAATTTCAACGTTTCACATTTTTTTCTTCATCTTCAGTAAGAGAACAATGAAACATTCCAGATGAAACACTACTGTAGTAGTTTTTAAAAAATACTCTGACTCTCATGGGAGAAAATTAGTGTGCAGCTCACATCCACTCAACAAGAAATTTGGTTATGAGCTCCTTCAATCCTTGAGAAAACTTTTAAAAATTTTATTATGAACATTAGTTGTCTGTCTTTATTGTATTTGGCTGCCTTTCCTTTGAAGTTAATGATAATACTTAGAGGAGCAACCTCTGCTACACAAGAGCTGTCTCCTCTCATGATACTTTTTTTGAGCCATTTCCCACTTTGCCACCTGAATTCCATTTCCCAGGACACACTGTTCCCTGCAAAGCTGCAGCTGTGTCTGCCTTGTCTGCTGTCAGTCAGGCTCCCATTTCTGCCTGCCTGCAGTGCAGGACTGCAGATTCTCTAAGGAATGTCCCTGCCATCCAGAGCTCCCCAACAGTCCTGTTCCCTCAGCTGCTGCCAGAACACAGGTACAGCCTGGTTTGGAACTCCATGGTCTAGTTTGGAGGTTGAAGAAACCAGCACCAGTTGGGGGATTCATGAAAAAAAATCAACCAAAGAACACCCCACCCTAAAAATAAAATTTAGCAAAAATAGGAAAAGAGAAAAAATTCTCCATTTATCTGTCAGGCATGTGGAAAATACTATTGTACGTAAAGTTTTACAAACAGAAGGCCCTGACTTCAAATTCTTGGGATGAAAATTCTGCTCCTCTCAATCATATTAAATGCATTCTTTTCATGCCAGTAGATTGTATAAATCACAGAAAAGAAATGGCACTTGGTATCTGGTGGTTTCAAAGTCAGATGATTATGATCAAAGTTTATCATCTCAGTGCCTTACAGGGAAAATCCATTTAGAAATACAATGGGGGAAGCAAGAGCAGAGCTACTTCACGTTGATTTCCAGCTAGGGTATATCTGGGAACTGAAAACACGCAGGTAATGGTCTTTTCCTTGTTTTTTATCTACTGAAATATTCATGAGAGGGTCTCAAGGTGGCTGCTTGCCCCACATGGATACCCTTTATGTCTTTGCTCAGAGAAAAACAACATTTAGCATTTAGGGTGGAAATGCAGAGCTTTAATAAGGTGACTTTCTCTCTTTCAGTAAAATCTCCCTGTCCAGCTTTACCCTGGTGCACATGACAACAGTCTCCAGTTCAGCTGCTGCAACACCAAAACCCACCCCAGACACTGCAATCTCCCAAATGCCACTCTGTATCACAGCATCTGACTCTTCCTAATTAATTTTCTTTGTTGTATGGAGAGCATCCAGGAGCTAATTGTTCTGATGAGACAGACAAAGCATCAAAGTATTTTTTAAAATGAGTTTCAAAATGCAGCACACTGACAATCCTGCAGCCTGAAGCCCACCAGCATCCAACCAGCCTGTGCCAGGAAAAGCTGGTCCTTGGGCCTCATCAGGTATTTGAGCACTGCCTCAGCCGCTCCTCTTTGCAGGGCAGTAAGGACCTGGTGTGCACCTTGAGCTCCATAGTTTTGCCTCCTTAGCTGAGGCTGCTGGCAAGAATGCAAGTTGTCTGAATGGAAGGAAAAGGGGTTGTATGTGAATTCTAAATTCCATTCCTCTACTCCTTGCTCACTCTTGTTAATTTAAAACAAGCCCAAAGTAGACAGTAATGAGTTTTAGCAAATGGCAGGTAAATGGATTTGAACCACTGACCCAAGAACTAAAAAGCTCCCTATGTAGCTATCTGTGCCTTCAGAGTTTGTCTCTGTCTCACTAAGAGCACGGCAGATAGCTTTGATTTCTGATCAGGTCCTTCCCTTCCTGAAGATAACTACCTCAGCCAGAAACAGGAGGCACTCAAGCCCCACTACCTGATGCTTAAGTTTTCTTTCTAGCCTAACAGAACGAGAAAGTAATGTAGGAATCCCTAAGCCCAGTTCAAGTCACTATAATTTTTTTCCCCTTAAAAAGATTCCTCACAAGATGAACAATAGAAAATGTAACAAAATGAAAAGCAAAGGAGAGCAAGAGATTAAGGCAGTACATAGGCACATGTCCATTGAGCTTCAAGTGATTTCTACAGATGCACAAGATCTGTCACGATCAGGACCCCTCTTTGAAACAAGGTCCTGGAAAAAAGTGGAAAGAAAACAAAGAAAACGTGGGAAACTTTTATAACTGTCTTTTAAATGATATGAAAAGGAATCAGAGAAGAAAAATATCTGAGAGAAACAGAGAAAACAGGTAATAAAATGGTGCTCAAGATGTTAGAAAAGAAAAAAACAAGGTCACAGTGGCATGTGTAGAGATGCAAAATGAAGATGGAACTCTGTGGGGAAAGCTGCTGGAAAGCAAAACACAGACAAGACAGAGCAGTCTAGCAGAAAACAGGAGCCCTCATGCTCTGCAAAACAGCATGTTCCTTCCTCATCTCCTGTGATCCCAACACTGAGGGACTAGTCTCAGTTCCCAGCTTTTGCAGGAGAGGCAGAAAATTGTGTGCAAAATGACTTTATGCCCTGTAGAAAGAAAAACAACAAGTATCAAGACAAATTTTTCTCCTGTCCCTGACTGTCAGCATTTTTCTGGGATGGAGGTCTGTGGTACTGTTTTGATAACAGCTTGTTGATAGGGGTACAAAGAAGGCTCTTAGAGGTCAAACATCACCCTTGGAAATGGAGCGACAAGTTTGCCAGACTAACAATGTTGTTTTCAGTGTTCAACCTTAAGCAAAACATGAAGCATGCAGGGTGAAAGAAAAGCAGTTATAAACATGAACGGAAACAAGTTTTTCAAAGCTCTATTTAAAATGCAAACATGAAAAGTTCAACAGAAGTTTAACATTTTAACAGAAAATAATCACATATGAACAGAAAAAACCCAACCAAAGAGCTGCTATAAGAACTACAATGGGGGAAGTACTCAGAAGAGATATATTGCCTGTCAGTCAGTATTTCTATAATTCAGGCCAAGTAACTGAAATGATCAGCCAGTCCAGCCTGGCTGGAAAAGCTATTTTACTGTGTTAGAGCTCAGATTTTATTTTATGTTATTTTCAGTAGTGTTGATGGAATGAGCTGAGGAGATGAAGAGATTAAGCTACACCTATACTGCAATAAAGATCTGTGGACAGAATTTATCTCCAGATCAGAGCTCGGGGCCAGACTTGGAGGCACAATGTACAGTCAGTGAGTACAGTGACTTTGGTGGCCATGGCCACAAATGCCAGCAGCACACCCAGCACCTCTCAGCATTTGGCCTTGTGCACAGAGGTTTGAAATTAACTTTTGCTCAGATGGTTCTCTCCCAAGGATAGATGGAGTTTCACTGCAAACATTGTCACATGCTGTGTGAGATTATATTCTTAACACGTTCTGCTATCCTGATGTGTTAGAATCCTTTACAGCGAGGCAAACACCACATCCCTGAAATAAAAATACCTAAGAGATACAGAGAGAACCAATATGAAAAGAAAATGGATATTTGTAAGGAGTTCTTGAAAACAAGATTTTTCTGTCCTGTGTTTTGATTATATTTTTCCCTTTCAAATGGGAGAAAAATATTAGCATTTTCCTCATTTTTTCCTTCAACTGCAATTTTCAAAACTTTTCAATTCAATGTTAAATCAATAGCGTAATTTTCGACATACATTTCAAAGCACACTTCAAAAAATCAGAGGTCATTGCAAAGTAAAACTTCAAAAAACTTTGTAAAAGCATCTGCAAAGCTTCTTAATAGAAATAATGACATTTCAGCATAATTGACATAGCACTAGATTTTGTGAAGTCAAAATAGAAAATGTTGTTGAAGTGAGTTTGGAATTTGGCTGTAATACTGTCTCTAAATTTAAAATAAATGAAAACTAAAAACACAGTGATCTTTTGGCCACATGACCCAGTTTGCCTGGTAACATGGGTCGTTCCTCAGAATTTCCCTTTCCAGAAAGAAGAGTTTGCTGCTGAAAGGTGAGCTCAGGATTATGATCTCCATGTCACTGTGAGGTGAGGGGACTTGCCAAAGCCCATGGGGAAAGTCAGAGCTGAAGGTAGGTAAGACCTAGGTAGGTAAGATGATAATCTTGGAATTAGACCATGGTTTTCCTACATGAAAAGCAGTGGAAAATAAAAAGAACTAGTTGTCCACATAGTTTAGAAGGAGCCTGAAAGTCTTATTATTTTGACAGCAATTTCTTCTGGGAATACTGCATGAAACTGGTAACACATCCTCCCATGATGGGGATAACTTCCTGGTATAAGAGACTTTTGCAACTTGGAATTTGGACATCCTAAATGGAGGAATTTGCCTTACAACCTTGGCACTGGCCAGAGGGGCCAGTAGGCTGGGCAGGACCAGTTGCTGGCCTGTGTTTTGTTGTTTACTCATTGGTAACACAAATTTTCTTACATACCACCACCCTGTTGGTTACAAAGGCTGCAAGTAGTGTTTGGTTCTTCTCCCCTTTTCAAACCTGGAAATGTATTCCACATCTTTGTCCTCCCAGCCCTACTCTGTAGCGTTCTGTTTATGTGACAGTGGTGAGATACCGAGTTCTTTTCACAAGCTAGAAGCCAGGTTTCTTTTCCGTGCATCCATTATAGAGCGAGAATAAGGAAATGAATACTCTCATATCCATTATAGATATCAAGAGACTGAATCTACCTTTTTATTCCAAGAGCTAGAGATGACTGCATAGCTCATGAATTACAAAGCAATTTTGAAACACAACAGCAGCAGAAACAGTAGTAGCGTTTGGCACAATGTACCACACAGATGTGATATCCAGAGATTGAAAAGGAAAGGGAATTTCTGTCTATTTACCCATCCATCTCGTTACTGTGTGGCTTTTACTTCCAATGTGGGAAAATAAAATCTTTTGCATGCTATTTTTTCCATGCCTACTCTAGTTAAATGCTGTTGATTTATGAAGCCTATATCAGTGGCATAAAATATAAGTATGTCACAGAATTTGAAGAGGTATGTTCAGACAAATATGCTGGAATACCTGAATCTGTGAATTAAGATGCATAGTAAAAAAACAATAAATATGTTGTTACCATAAATTAAAGCTGTAAAGACTTTTTTTCTTACTTGCTGGCGAAGGGAGCTATCTCTCCAGTGTCAAGATTGAACTGCAGGGCACTAATAAAACATGACACAAATAACAAATAAATTTCCTCTGTATTGAATGGTTTGAAATTTATTGAGGTCTCTTATACCAAGATCTATTGAGAGTTGTATAATCCAACGTATAAAATTTATAGCTAGGAGATAAAATGTGGATAAAATAACCATTGCCTTACGATATTATTTCAACTCTTGCATCTGATTTGAATATTGTTTAAGACGAAACATGAAGCTTTGGTGGAAAACGGCATTTTCACTGAGTGAATGTCATGACAGTACTTTGAAACTGAATTACGAAGAGAGAGTACATCAAGTTTTCCTGACATTTTACAAGTACATAGATTTACATATAAACTAGTGATCAACTCTCTTTAAGCTAGGGGTTTTAGTCATTTGTACACATGTATTTTTTTTCCAGTTTTCAACAGATTTCTATTCCTCTTAGCACATAGTTTAGGTATCCTATCTTGACTAATTTAAGCTGCATGGAGCAGATCCTCAACTGGACACACAGCACAGTGTTGCACTGATTTATACCATCTAAAAATCTGGCCAAGTTCAGCTCTGAAAATAAATTCCAACAAGCCTGACTGCATGGATACAAGGTAAGTGAGTATAGAACATAGGTATAATTCTGTTTTCATTGATGGTAGTATCAGTTCAGAGAGAAAACAATGACTTCCATGTTGGCTTGAATATAAGCCAGAAGGAGGAAGAAACAATTCATTTTTTGGACCTAATCTTACCTCTGGTTGAATTCTGCGTTGGTGAAACTGCACTGACATAAAACTGTGATCACTCCTTATTTATGCACAGAAACAGCAATGACTTCATGTCTTATTCTACTGTTCCATTTTGCAGAATTTGCCACAGCAGACGTCACATTTTTCAAAACTTCATTATCCTTGATACTGTCAATTTAACTGAAATAAAAACTGCCTCTTTTTCAATAAGCATAACATAATTTTTCAAGAAAATTCCCATATGGAAAATTTGGATATGAGAGATTGCTACTGGCAAAGCTGAGCCTCTTAATAAGAAAGTTTTTTCAGGAAAGAAGAAAGGAAAGACCCTCCTTTCCTGTAAATGTAAAACAGGTCTCCCTATTCTCTAATTTCCAACTATTTTCCTTTAAAGTGATCCTGGAAAACACTGTCACCCACTGAAGAGACCAATCTTCCTTCTTCTGCAACATAAAAAAATTCTTGAAAGGGTTCCACACTAAGGTGAGGTGAACAGGAAATCCAAACCTTCCCTGGAAGCCCAAAGAAGCTGGACAGTTGCAGTGATGGTGCAACTTCCCTCTGTGCTATTAGACCACCATTCAAACACAGCTTTCAGTGTCAATCTGCAGAAAGTGAGAAGCAGAGAAACAGCCTTAGGTTGTGGCAGAGGAGGTGTAGATTGGTTAGCAGGAAAAATTTCTTTATGGAAAGGGTTGTCTAGCACTGGAACAAGCTGCCCTGGGAAGTAGTGGAATCACCATCTCTGGAGATATTTAAAAGATGTGTAGATGTGGCACTTGGGGACATGATTTAGAGATGGACTTGGCAGTGCTGGGCTGATGGTTGGACAAGATTATTTTAGAGGTCTTTTTCAACCTAAATGATTCTATGATTCTCTTCTGCCCAGATGGGTTAACAACATTAAATAGCTGTTTACCTAGATATTTATTTATCAGAAAGTTGCCACCTACTCTAGATTATTTAGCAAAGAACTACCAGCAGCTGTCAGAGGTAATGGTGTGTTTAGTGTTTACTTTGAAACCAGATGCAATCACTGACCTTGAGGTGAAAGGCTCAGTAACTTCTCCTAAGTCTTCTCAGCCCTTTCAGTTCCATGGTTAAGTATCTTAGTAAGTTTCTTTAGAGAAACTGTCCCAGAGATTTAATGGCTTATACTTTCTCTGACTGCTTTTACTACTCTAACCTTTCTCTTCTTACAGGCTTAGGGAGCCTGCCCTTCTGAGTGCTATAAATTAGTATAAAAATCTTCTTTCTGCACACACATTCAGGCACATTTTAGTTTGTGAGTTCGGGCGTTGCTTAGCAGAGACACGATTCCATACCTGTTAAAACAATGGATTGAAGAATTCCTTCTGTTTTTCTTCCCCAAAAAGCATGTGTGGAATGCAGATTCTAATCCAGCCATGCACATCAAACCACCCTCAAAGTCATGTCCTCTGGTAAGGTCAGAGGTGCACAGGCCTTTTTGGCTTTTTAGGTCTTTGGTAACTGTCTAGTGTAATATGGTAAGCTCCATCTTGCTGACAAAGATATTTACCTTATCTGTTTGATGCCTGCTTTTATCTGTTTAAAATTTGCCCCATGGGCAGAATAGTGCAAGGACAATTTGGCAAATTAACTGCCACAAAATCAACACTCCTCTTTCAGGTGAAATGCCCACAGTACCGGGGAATGGTTTGCCCATAGTATTCCCTGTGAATGGTCCAAATAGAGTCAGCCATGTGTTAGAAGTAAGCTTTTCTACCTCAAGGGCAATAATTTGGAGTAGGATGAAGGGTAGGCCAGGGTGGTTAACAAAAGTGAATGGTCTTGGCAACTGAGGTGCCTCCTGTCATTCTGAGAGTGAGTGCATTTTGCTGCCTCTATTTTGTTTTGCCTTTTAATTTATCTGTCTGTAAAGTGGCTTTGGTACTTACCTGACCATAAGGAGTGGTGTTTAGACCTAATGAATACAGGCTTTTTGAACTCCCTGGATGAAAGAAACTACATAAGTGCAAATTATCCTCTTGTCTATCCTCTCTGAAGTCTAACCTACTTTGATGTGATTGTGATCTATGTCACTTGTCGTGTGTATTATAGGAGGGGTTCTCACAGCAATGAATGTAAGTAAAGCTTCATATGATAAGAAGTAACTCATGAATGTCTAAGTTCAAACACAGGATGGAAATTATTATTTTAGGCATAGTTCCAGGCTTTGGTTAAAGTATCTTTAATTTTTAAATTACTTGCTCTCCATTTACAGCTTTCATATCATCCTTGACTCATTAGAGGCCAGACCCTCATGCTGGAATAGATCATCAGTACTTTGCTGACACCAATAAAACCTTTGTGATTTGTACTTCACTGAGCACCTAGGCCAATGAGGGGTATTCAAAAAACACAGCATGAGAGGTATTCAAAAAAAACCACAGCCTAGGGCTGTTCTCCGTTTAGTTGGTCAGGAAGAGTAATGTGAACAAAAGCTGCCAAATATGAAAGCAGAAATTTTTAAATTTTATACTCTTGCACTTAAAAGGTAACTGTTTAAGTAAATGAAACCATCTCTCGATTTGCACTGCCATTCACTTTTGACCTTTGCACTAGGAATGCTTTGAGAAACTGTTAGCAATTCCTTATAAATATGTCAATATAAATATTATAAATGTAAATATTTGAGAAATAATTCCTATAGCTTTTCCTCTGCAGCTGACCCAATATGAGTCAGTCACTCAAGCAGGTGAGCAGGTTTGCTCACATATGGCAATCTTGATTCTCTTGCTACACTCTGTCTGTTCAGTTATGCTGAAACACCACATTTCTGGGGGCTCCTCTCAGCAGGAATAATGCTGATTTCTGTTGAAAAGGAGAAAACAAAGCAAAAGCTTCAATTTTTTCAGTCCTACAGTGAAAATTTAATGGGGAACAGAGTTTCCAGCAGGGGAAACGGAAGGATAAAAGAGGGAAGAAAAGAGGAGGAAGCTAAAACATTCCAAAAATCTACAGGATGCATGGAGAGAAGGATGGATATCAGAAAAATCTATCAGAAAGGTAGTTTTTCAGTTTCACCTCTCCTAGAAGTTCATTCGCTTGGAAGAACTGAGGTCCCAGCAAAATACTACCATAAATCTCTCACAGGCAATGTGCAGGAATTTTTGGTTTTTATAATCTCCAATACCTTGATTGAAACTCCCCAAATTCCTTCATGAGTACATAGTATTCCTACATGCCCCTTCCTACACGGTGAATACTGTGTGTGGGAATGCAGGAAGCAGGAGGAGGAGCACAGCAGCTGGAGCCAGAAGACCAAACCCCATTCAGCAGCTCAGCTGGGTGTTTCCTCTCACTCCTGTTTTCCAAGCAGTAGCTGATTCACCAAAACCATTCTGCCCAATGCTCCGTCTTGCAATTATTTTTCAAAATAGGTTCCCAAAAATTATTCCCTTGATGGAAGTCATGGGAAGGCAAAATATACCTACAGAGTCATGCATTTACCCTGTTTGTTGCTTTTCATTTCCAACTAACCTTCTTCCAGCTTCATTTTCAACAAGAGGGACTTGCACTTCACTGTAAAGTCAGTAGCAAAGTTATAACTGGTTTCAGTGGAACAAATGCTTTCAATTGTAGCAGAATACTGTTATTAAACAGTATTTTATTAAACTGTTGCATTTCATCTACCTTATGAAACATTTTGTCCCTACCTTTTTTATGCACTCAAAGACTAATTTAATCTGTTTAATACAGTTAAAGACATTCTGAAACACATAAATCATTTCCCTTGATATTCCTACTTTTGAGACTGATCTTTTCACTGCCAAAATTTTTTATGCCATTGAATTTATTTTTTTGCATTATCATTACATTTAGCCCTAGCTTGTGTAAAAAGCACAGCACCCTGATTTTAAGAAAAATAAGACTTAGCCAATGATAATAACATTTTATTTTCCAAAGTAGTTCATGAGGGGATGAAGGATAATTTTCCAGCATAGTCTCAACTCTGATTACAGTAAAAAGCATTTCAAGTCTTCAGCCCTTGGGTTTCAATGTGTGCTCTAAGGATTGCACTTTGGCACAGACCCTGAAATACTGATTTTCTGAAATAAATAAATAAAAAGGGCCCTTTGGAAGTACTTCAGGTGAGAGTAAAGGAGTCTGAAGACCAACAAACCTTTCCACCTCTTACACCTCAAGCCTCTTTCCACCTTCATTGGTACTCATTCTCAGGATTAGTAAGCAGAGGCTGGTTGGGTCACAACAGGTAACAGACATGAGACTTTTCTTCAAGAAGCATAATTTAGTGAGTGGTTTTTTTTTTCATACATTCCTCTATTCCTGGCCACTGATAGGGACAAGATTGAGCTAAGGTATCAGAATATTTAACCTGGTTTATACATCCTTAAGAGCCATCCTACCCCAAGCAGTGGCACAAATAGTCTTGAGTAGTGCCCTTTCTGCACGGAATGGGGAGCATTTGGTGCTTCTGAAAATCATACCACTTGTTCTAATACCTAGGGAGGCCAAAGAAAGAGTTCAAGTCTGAATATGTAAGACCTTGACTGTGACTCACTGATTCCTCACCCTCTGCAATGCCATTACAGGGATACAAGTAAAGCCCAGCAGTGTTGTTTTGTAATTTTTCTTTTAAAGGTGGCTTGATAGGTCTAAATCCCTTCTAGATAAAGTGATATCATTTGCTTCTTCAGACAGTGGGACTAGGCTTGTGTTGCTCTGCATGAGCATATTTTGCATCTCTGCTAGTTGGCTATTAATTGTGCTAACCATTTTGTTTAGTATTAGGGCAAAAAGGCACTCCTCCTGATAGGCCATTTAGGTTAAATGCATTCTCCTTCTGTTCAACTTGTCTGATACAGTAATGTTAAGCCAAGAACTTATCTAAGTAAAAAGATTAAACATATCTCTGAGGAATGCACAAGATCATTACGGTTGAATCATGAGGTTAAAGTGTTGCACTGAGGTTGCAAAATATCAGATAAAGAAGAGATTGAAAGGATAAATCCTGACTCATTTAGCATAGTTGCCCTATTCAACCTGCTAATGAAATTGGTATGTAAAGTGCATTGAAAAAGGGCTCTGCATGTTAGATGTTTCAGTACAAGTCACACTGCATTCTGCTATGGAAAATGATGGCTTATTGTAATCATTCTTTAAGCTTGTTTTTCACTTGGGATCAGAGGAATGTAATTCAAACATAAAGAGAGTTGCCAATAATTCATTCTCAAAGAGCCCTATAAAGATATGTGGCCAATACTGTGGCCTCTTTCAGGAAAAATAATGGTCAGACATTTTGCATGAAATTATAATTTCATTAATGTACCGATCGTTCCAAATGCTTTCAGACTTAAGTATGAATTAAACAGTATCATATTCATCTTAGAGCTGTAGACACAAGCCTCATCACCTGCCATACCATTACATTTTATTCCCCTCTGGAAACAGACTCGTGCTTATAATATTTGAGCATTAGGAGGCTGGTGAAGAAAAGCACTTCATCACGTAGCAGGTCTAGGGTGGGCAAGCACTAACCCTCTTCACTGGAAAGCTTTTCATAAGCTAGCAGACCAATTTTAAAACAATTAAGAAGACATTGTAAGGCAAGACTGCATCAAAGAGTAATTATACTGTGCTGTTACTGGATAATATTAGGGAAACAGGGATGTTTTTCAGACTTTCACAGCAAGTTTGCATGCATAAGGTAAATGCGATATCACTTTAAGGCAATTCATTCTACACATGGGGAATATAGTCTGACATTACCTTAAAATTTAAGATGGTATTTTTTAGTCAGAAATGAGGGTTCTCTGCCACATTTTGCAAGTCTTATATGACAATACTTATGTCTTAAACTGCCAGAGGCATCCAAAGGTAGGGTTTTAAGCAGATGTCAGGCTGAAGGTGTATTGAAAAACTATCACAAAAATAGTATAATTTAGATTTTAAGTATGTGCCTTAAGTGCCATCCAAATGAAATTCCCATGACCTCATGGCTGTGACCTTTGAATCTCTTAGAAGGGGATGAAGACTTCAGTGAATGGCTGATAGCTGTGTTAGAATTGTCTGTAGGCTCAGGTGAAAACTGCATTTTGTATGAAGGCTGAGCTTCTGATCTCATCACGCAGCTCTGCTGAATCTGTGGTTTCCAAGCATATCTGCCATAACAAGCTCTAACTGCAGCCAAGGTGGGCAGGACCCTAAATTTTACACCCACTTCTGCCACAGGTTAATGCTTATAGTGCTAAACACTGAAAATCAAGTAGTTCCCCAGACAGGAAGACTAATGAGCCTCATTTCCTGTAAATTTATGGCTCATGGCTAATTGGATTTGACTGTAGGGAAGATGAAAGAGCCACCTGAAGTTTTCCTTGCAGCTGTAGCTTCTCTACAGGCTTTTTCCTGAGTGGATAGATTTTCAGATGCCCAGTAAGGATTAAATGCTTTCTACTTCCTCTTTCTCGCTTGTCAAAGGCACATTTTTCCCATGCCCACACATCTATTTTTGTATAACTAATTGCTTTAATTATGTTCCTATATTCTGCTCACATCAAATTTGATTAGAATTGGACTGTAGGTCAGAATATCCTAAAGTATAGTTGATCCAAGAACAGAAGACCTGCTTTTATAAAAATGATAATCAGCTTTTGGAGGGTAATCTAGGTCAACAGAGTAAACTCATTGTCGCACTCCAGAACCAAGGAGTCACAAGTTCAGAAAAGCAAGCCAGGCAGCTAGCACTAGAATCACAATGTCTGAGAACCAGGACACAATTTGCAGCATGCAGGCTAGAGAGCTTAGGGCAGAGATTTCTGCCTGAAAATGCGACAGTTTCTCAACATCCAAAATGAGCAGTCTTCACTCGGGCTCAGCTTTGGTCTTGTTCAGTTTCTTTCCTAGGGAATATTTTCATTAAATAGAAACCATTGTTAGTTCCTGGAAATGGCCATTCCCTTCACCTCATCCCAATCAGGAACTATGAGACAGTTCCTGGCATGGCTTTTCAGAAAGCTTCCACAGAAAGCAATGAGGGGAAAGATCTTCCTTTCTCTAGCTCTCCAAAAATTGCACTTCTCAAGTTGACTCCTGAGCCACCTCCTTCTCTCTGCTCCATCCCTCAACAAATTAGTTACCTTTCCGATGTCTTAGGTTCCTTTTCTGCTCAATAAAGTGAGTGCTAGCCTAACCCAGACAACACCTGCAGATAACGTGATGGGTACTAGAAATCTGCAGGGCCTGTTATTACCTGGATATTATAGGTGGAAAATTAAGATGGAGGCAATTTAAGTGACCTGGTCTGACAGAAAACATGGTTCAATGACTTCATATGAGCCTGACATGACAGCACACACCAAAATATAAGAGTTTTTAACTCTTGTGCAAATTATGAGAGTTTGTTTCAGTTACATAAAGGCAACATCAGCTTCTCTTGGCAGGGCTGTTGGTTGCTTAAAGAGGTTTCTCTGACACAATCTCCCTATTTAAAGTCCTCTAGCAGCCTCTATTCACTCTGATCTGGAAAGTCCAGCACAACTTGCAGGTAGCTGGCAGAATGCTGAGGCAGGGAGTCTTGAGCTTTGAGATTGCTGAAAAGTCTTCTAAGGGCTTTCATATCTGTTCATGGATGAAGAAGTGGTAGCAGAGAGGGAAAAAAGGAACAGAAAGAACATGAGATCCTTCAAAAAGTGTCTTTGATTGGACATTTCAGAGCATAGGAAGAAAGAAAAGATTTGGTTACTTCTGGACGTATTTTTCCTCAGAAAATTAGAGGTGAATCAAATAAGTACTTTAAGTCATTTTTACGGATGAGAACTCCCAACCAAAACTATCCATGAAAAAGAAAAAATTAATAAATGTAAGCAAAAAATTCCTAAGCCAGCAAAACTCTTGAAACACCAGTTTAATATGCTCCACATGTGAAATATTTATATGCATTTAAAACCAGATGAAATTTCACAGTGGTTGTGTTATGTAACCACAAGGTTGCATTAACAAGTCTGAAGGTGACAAAAGCATGAATGAATGTGGTAAGCTCTTTATGCATGAAAGAAACAAGGCCAACAAAGACCTAAAAAAAACCCCAACAACAACAACAACTTCAGTTTATTTTGCTTTTCAGGCACCCAAGGCTGTGGACTATCTGACTGCATATTTTTTACAGTGCTGGGTTTGCATTAAATTCTGAAAATGAAACAAGGATTTGCCTCTTTGCATGTAACAGCCATAATTCAAGGCCTAGACAAAGAATGTTTTAACAGAGAAAATGAAAATATTATTTTATTAGCAGTATAGCTACAAGACAACATGAGAAACAAATCAATTAAAGTAGGACCTATGGATAGTTTGGTAGAAAATAAAACACATCTAGTATCACAGCAACTTAATGTGGGTCCATCTAGGTTTTTAATGACTTAAATATGTCTCTGTTTAAACATATACAAACTGGAGAGGCACAAGTGTATACAGACACGCTAATTTAGAGAAGTCTGTACAGGCTTCTTTGGTTTTGCTGTTATTGTTATCATTGGGGCTCTAGAAAGAATCTTGTCCAAGATGCTTTCCTGTGTTTGCTCTTCACAATGATGTGAAACAAAACTGACCTGAGCCAAAGTTTTAGTGTATGTGATACTGTTTTTCGTGCCGATTACTCAGTGTTTGACGAGCAGGATCCACGGTGATGCTTCCTGAGGCCAGCCTCCTCTCCACTGCAGCCAGCCAGATCACATAACCCATTCATGACATTTACTGAGATCTCAAATGCATTCCAGCCTCAATTTCCAGTACTCTATTTCCTACACTGGATAGGAATCTGATTCTAAGCCTAAGCCATGATTCACAGCCAGATGAAGCCACCTTGTCCTCCAGCTATATTCTCTTTCCTTTGGTGGCTTGTACTTTGTTTCATGATGATAAAGAGCAACCAGATTCCTTCTTAGACTTTATCCTGCTGGCCTTTTAATTCTTGTAAGGCAACTCTTCAGTCTTTCAGTGATCTAAACACTTTTTCTGTTTTAGGTGACCAGCTTCTGTTCATCTTCTTGAATAAGAAATTTAATCCTTAAGAGGCATCCTTCTGTCCGTGCCTTGTGCGTTGAAAAATGTCTCCAAAAGTTTCCTTGACTTCACTGCAAGTATCCTCCCAACACACCTCTGCAGCACACGTGCCTTTCTTGTGTTTGAAAAGCACTAGTCACTATCTTCACCTGTGAATTTATATCTGCAAGCAGATTTTCACTAAATTCCAGGTGCCAATACCAGGATAACAACAAGTACGTGTCTACAACCCAAACACCGATAATATCACTTACTACAAAAAGTTCTCTCAGACTATGAGGCTCTGATGCAGTGAAAAATATGGATCATTAATCTCTACTATCCAGACCTATAATACGAAATATTCAACCCATAATACCCATGTATTATTAAAGGGAGTACTGTGAGGCTGCTTTGGATACCAAATTGGTCTCCAATTAGCATTTTCTCTTATATTTTTTTCACATCAGGGACCAGCAGGAAGCCAATGAATGGCAGCTAAGCAATGAGAAGAATAAAAGCACTTGAAAGAAAAAATCATCAAGTCAATAATAATGCTGTTCCTATTATTGAGGGAAAACATAAATGTTGTATAAATGAGCCTTATGCTTCTGTATGCCAGTCCATAAATATGAAGTTCTGAAGATAGAAATCAATATTAAGTAATTCACTGCAATAGATACAATTAGAGAACAATTCCTGAAATCCTTTCTCCCTCCCTTCTTGACAAAAATTTACTCTCCTTCCTTACCCATATGATTCTTGTCACACCAAAGAATTTTCAGTGGAGCAAATACAAATCCTTAGAATTACAACAATGAAATATGAAAAATAGAGAAGAAAGGTTCCTTTGCAATGCTGATCATACTAATTGCTTTTGTGCCTAAAAACTTGGTTGGGAATAATTCAAAGTATATTTATCAAGTTAGAAATTGATGAGCATCCTATAGGAGCTTGGAAAAAGAGGGAGGTAGAAATCAAAGGATCCTCAAAACATAACCTAACACATAAGAATATTGTAAATTTAAGCATGAAAATGGCTTCCCTTTGATTCAAAATGGGGAAATGTCTCCTGATTACATATTTAAAAGAGAAATAAAACCAACTGTCACCAGGAGAACACTAGCATTCACCAATGAACACTGGATGTTAAAGAGAAAAATAATACCTAATGTATGCTAAAGCCTAAGACTTATATATACCTTGCTCTAAAGTCCACTGAAGTTGTTATGGGGATGCTCTGTGTCAGCTTGGAAAGACTTTGGATGAGATTCAGTTTGTACTGAAGCAAAGGCAGACTCACAGAAAATATCAAGAGTTCAAGTGTCTGTGTCTTTCCAATAATGTTAGCTAAGAAGGGGATTCAAATGCAAGAGATGCAGGAAGTTCCATTTTGCAGTCTTCCTTTTTCAAAAGGCACTGAAGATCTCTACCCCTTTTTCTGTAAAGACTGAAAATGTATTATATTTTCAACCCACAACAAAATGATCAGCATCCCTACTGGCCTAAGTTCTGGGGAAGCACTTGTTCTTTCTTCCCCTGCTACAGTTCATCAGGTGGATAATTCTCACTACTAAAAGTAAGAGCCACAGGATGTCCTCTCAACACAGGTAGGAAGGATGAAAAATTCACGACATGAAGGAAGGTTAGTGGCCTCCTCATTTATTTTGAGCTGTTCGCCACTGAGCCCCTGTTATCTAAAAATTCCCCACCATCTTTCAGGTTTTATGTTGCTTCTTCCCCCCCATTCCTCCATTTTAAATTAAATAGTCTCTATAGCAACTGTTTTGCATGTAAAGGATAGGGACAAAAGGGATGCAATTTATTTCAAGGGATGTTTTATTTTCCAAAAGTCACTTCTTAAACAGCACAAGTGCAATATATATGTATACTTTCTGTACACTGAAATTTCTGGAATTCACAGATTCCTGTGACCTCCCACAGAAGGCCTTGTCTGAGATACCTGGCAGGACCTGGTTCAGCCAGCGTGGTGCACTGTGCTCCCATCCTCTGTAAAGGTGAACCCCAGAGTCTGGTGCCACAATAATCTGAGTGAATAGTCACGTTTGCTCTGCAGACTCCACTCTATCCAGGACCATGCTGAAAGCAAGCATGAGCTTTCAGGCCAAGATGTCTCAGAGGTAAAGCATCATTTCTTTTCTGATGTGGTGGCATTGCACTGAAGTGTTTACCATTCACTTCCCACAATGAGCCACAAAGATAATGAACAATGGCTTTGAAATTAATATGCTGTAACAATAAATCAGTCATTTTAAAAAAGTCATTCAAAATTAGTTTGTTTCTAGTTTATAACAAAGAAATATTCAGACTGAAGGTTTGTCCTTTACAAAAGCACTCTTCCCCAAAAGCTGTCATTTTGCCTTCACCTTGGCATTGTTTACTTTCTAACTGCAGCTCTGGAAAATTAACCAATGCATGCTTTTACATTAATTTAAATGAAAGCAATACTAGATGGTATTATACCTCCTTAAAATACTATTGTAAGAGACAGCCTGGGGAACCACTCCTCAGTTGCTTGAGAACAATGCACAATTCTGTTTAACTTCCCAAGCAGCAAAGAATGCTGGTTTATCATAACTGCTTGGAAGGTTGCCATGCCACAACCTATCTCTTTTCTTTATTATTGTAATTTCTTACTTCTTAAACTCAGAGGCTGGATACCCAGTGGACTGGGAAGAATATTTTCTGTGATTCTGACACCTTTGAGAAAATCAAGCTATGCTGTTTGCTTATCACTCATCGAACATGGAAAAGCTCAGGCAATACATACAGATTCTAATAATTGTGCATTGCCTTTGGATGTAAGCCTCTGTGATGTATAGCTATATAATGGGTGCTGAAAAGGTGCTTTGAGCAGAGAAATATGGTGTATGCAGCTAAAACACCGTGTTTTGTGGGTCTGCAAGAGTATATGCTCACCAAAAACACACATACCATTTCCTTCAGTTTAACATCCATAATCACACACTTTAGAAGTAGTTCCACATACAAACTGCATGCACGGTATATCTGTATAACTGTAGAGGTAACTGCAAAAGAGTATAAACTTCAGGATGGATAGACATTTGTTATTTTTTTCAATAAGGCAGATTTCTGGTGGCTGAAATGCTTTTTGAATTTCAAAGAAAAGAGGAAAAAGAAAAGCAGTTGCTCTAGATGAAGCTAGTGATAAACTACCTCATAGTCTTAACTTCATGAAAATAAAGGCTATGTTTCATAATATTCATGTAAGTTTGCTTTCATTCAAGTATTTCGCTCCTGATGGAGAAAACCACCCTCATTTCTATGGAGATACAGTATTAGGAAATGTCTGGGCACTGTCAAGACTGATTTCCATGGCCAGGCAGAAGAGCAATGCCACAGAGGCTGGTCAGTATCACACTTGACCCACAGGCTAAGGTGGTTCTATTTAATCACAAGCAGAAGGGAGTAAGTTGACCAGGAACTCGTGGGAGTGGGGAAATGAGCTTAATTAACTCCTTGCCTGACTAGGACACCGTGGGCACTCAGATCCTCTCAAAACTAGGTCTACTGTATTTTCAAGAACACTAGCAATGGAAATTCCTGGCTATGTTCAATAAGATTTTGCATATTTTGTCCTCTAAATGACAGAGATCTTCATGCTAAGAAAAACAACACTGAAATGGATGAAAAGATTTCTGCTTTTGGTGGAATGAAACATCTTCATTTAAAGAATTAATTTTGTTTCTTCAGGGGCCTCGAAGCAGAAGGGTTTGGACTTCTGGGGATTTGTTTGTTGTTTTTTTTTCTTTTAATAATATCAGTGATGACAGTGCAATACTGCAGAATTTGAGGGGGGAAAAATGAGGTTCTTTCTCTTTTCTTTTTCTCTTAAATATCCATTTGTCTCTGTGAGTAACTAAGTCTACAGGAGAAGCCAGCTCAGGCAGTTCTTTCAATTTCAACTAAGAGAATAAAAAATAAAAGAAAGAAAATGAAAAAACAAAAGAACCCAGAAATGGAGAGCACCATTGTCACTGATGAAAAATCTTTTACCTTTAAAAAAGGCCACAAAATCCTGTGATCTCCAGGATCTTTAAAGATCACCTGTGATCTCCTGTGATCTTTACTCAGTCAAATTCCCAATAAAGCCAATAGAAATTTTGCCTAAAGAAAGAGACAAAGCTTTCCCCCCAGAACTTCAGTATTTTACAGAAATGTTTTAAAATCGGCAGTTGTAATAAGGTCATCTAGAAACACTTCTGGAATAGTTACAGAGTTTTACATAATAGCATTGCAGCCAATATTTGTAGAAAAGTAGACATGAATCAAGCTAAAATTACCCTCAAGTTGACTTTTAAATTCTGAAATCAATATTTAGTTTAGGAATTAATGAAGCTAAATTACTTAAATGAATTAATTAAACTTAATGGCTTTAGCTTAAACTTTAGAAGAACTGTAAGAGGGGGATTTTTGGCAGGCAGAACTTGTCTTGCCTTCTGTGTTTTTAGATTACTACATAACTTGTCACGCCTGAATCTTTCCAGGCTGCCTACACTGTGACTGGGAGAGACCTAATAGTTACAGAAAGGATTCAAGGACAAGTATTTTGGTTTTTCTCCCCTCGGTGATTCTTTACATGACCTCCAGTAAACTTCTGAATCTCAGCCCATGTATTTTTTTAAATAGGAAAAATTACACCAGAAAAAATAAACCAACCTCACAAAAGGTGCTGCAAAACTTAATTACAGCAATTTCACGACTATAAGGCACACCCTTTTGACTAAAATTTTGATCAAAACCCAGAAGTGCACCTTATAATCCAGTGCATTTTATATACAGACAAAGTTTGGAAATTTGCCAACCTGGATGTGTGAGCCATGGCAGCCATGCAGCCGAGCCGTGCCAGCTGGTGCCAGGATGGGCAAGAGTGCCGGGGCCCGTGGCACAGGGAGGGCACCTGGGGCTGCATTTAAAGGCATCCATGAAAACTGTTTGCAAAATGAGCACCTTCCAGTAAACCCCGGGCGATTCTGTTACTAAGTTGTTACTTTGTTGCGCATGGATCCTCGCTGCAAAAAAAGGGTGCACCTTATATATGGACAAAGTTCAGAAATTTGCCGACAACCCAGAAGTGTGCCTTATAATCCGGTGCGCCTTATAGTTGTGAAATTACTGTATATTTAAACATATTCAGTGATTCTTAGGTGACAGAGTCTAAGTGCAGTATGACTGTCATGCCTTGTATTGTGCATACCATGAAAATAAAACTCTGTATACCGTACACCTGATAAATTAGTGTGAGGAAAATGGGCACCTGTAGCTCAGATGCCTGTCAGTCCCTGCAGCTGGGCTGCAAAGGTCTTTGCATGTGTGTGCATGCATTCCAACACCGAGCTATTGACTGTTACTCCAATTATTCCCAAGTATTCTCATTTTACTGAGCAGGTTCCAGCACTCAGATGGATTAATGACATGTTGCTTCATAGCACTGAGTCAAGTGTTCCTCCTTATGAAAAGATAAAGTAAAATAAACCACTCCACTAACAAGATTCATTAAGAAGGAAAGCAGCCTGATTCAACAGAGATGCAGCGCAGCGCACCTGCTGCACAGCCTGCCTGCAGTTCCAGCTGCAGGAGGGGAGGAGAGGGGAAGTGCTGGATGTTATCCAGCACTGTCTGCCCCCACACTGTGTGCTATCCTTTGCAGAACATCCTAGGGTGCACAACAAATCCCTGCAAATGGCTGTATGCTAACGTGTGTTTCCTAAAGTGCAGAAGGTGTTGCTCTCAAGGACACATGCAGTTAACTAATGCATTTTTCAGGCCTTCTGATGTTGCTATGTCTCCCTTCCTCTCTCCTTCCCCAACACAAGCTGCCAGAAAGAGCAAAAGCACAAACCGCATAAACACTAAGCTAATGATCTGAGCCCAGTAAGTGATTAGAATCTTCAGGTCAAATTGGTGAACCCTGTGGATGCTCATCTCCTAGCTCAAACTTCCAGCAGCTCATAGACTCAACTCCAAAACACCATCAGCTGCAAGCCTCTTTTAGCCAATCTTCCCAGACATCATATTTTAGTATCTGTAGTGCATTACCCCTGCATCTTTTCACCCATCAGTCTCACCCATACCTTTGTCATGGTTATCCCTATTGTCATAAAAATGTGGGAAATGGCTTCAAAGCGCGGGCAAACACAAACAAGTGGCACAGGCAATTTTTTGTTGTTTTTTGGTAACGCAACACATGCTAATTCACTACAGAGCTTACTATCTGTGTTTCTCTTTTGTTTGCCTTGTCATTACAAGGCTATTCGCACTGTTTCTATCAGGTTGCAATAGAGGTAACTGAATGTCATGCTCCTACTGATGCTGCAGAAGCTTTGATTTCTGTGAGACTGGGATTACATCTTCTCTTTGTATTCTCTTATCCTACTGATTTCAGTTCTGAGCTGATGCATCTCTAGATGTCATGGCATGCTTTGTAGTGCCAAAGTTGTAAACAAAGTACTCAATGGCAGGTAACTAATGTGCATCCAACACTATAAGTATCAGTTATTTTTCCGTACTCTGGTTCTCACAATGGATTGCTCTGATGGTTCTTAACAAGAGTCAGGGCTGGGATTGAAGAATATGATGAGTGCTTAATTGTGAAAATGACAAATCAATAAGTCCTAAAATAAAAAGGCTGGAAAGGGATCTTTCCAATCCTGTGTGGCTTCTACAGCTAACACTAGCTATTCTGACTCAGAGTACTTTAGGGTATAACAGATTTTGTTTCAGTGTCAGATGCTTGAAGTTTTCCTGTAGGATGCAGACATTGCTGTTTCATGTGTTAGGGACAAAATCTGGGCTTCTTAATCACAAATTCTGTAATCTGAGTAGCACTCTAAAACCATGAACTGAGTAAGAGAAAAAAATTTATGAATGCGCTGTGTGTTAAGATAAAGAGATCTTTATGTGGGGCAAGATAAAAAAGTGGTCATTCCCTCCCTACCAAACTGGCAAGACCAGTGCAGTGCTGACACAGGCAGGCCTGGCACTAGTGGCACTTGAGCTGGATGCTGCACTGAGCAGCCACATCTTCAGACATTTGTGAGGAGGAAAGGAATTTGGCAGGTATGAAGGGACAAGCTGCTCCAGCCAGGAGGGGCAGCATGCAAAGCTGGATGATGAGACAGAAAGCAATCAGATAGGAAGTGAAGGAAAACAAGTGTGCAAGGGAGGGCTGCAGAAGTGGGAAAGAGGGGACACAGCCAGCTCTAGCTGCAGGTCACACTGTCTGAGCAGC
The DNA here is from genome assembly GCA_009812075.1 of Sialia sialis. Classification (NCBI taxonomy): domain Eukaryota; kingdom Metazoa; phylum Chordata; class Aves; order Passeriformes; family Turdidae; genus Sialia; species Sialia sialis. Next base: position 6,168,919 of record VRYO01001681.1, on the reverse strand, counting down.
CCATGGAAATGTGTGACCAAACAAACTTCTGAGGAACAACTGAGGAAAGGATCTGCTGCACAAGCAACCTGCACACTGCTGGAACGCAGGACCTGCACTGTTACATTCAAAGCAGGGCTGCTGCTTCAGCCCACACAACTGCGTGCTATTGATGAAGATTTCTATTCTCCATTAAGCCATAGGAGGCCTCAGCCTTAATAAAATCTGTCCTGAACTTGTGCCCTTTAAAGCCAAGCTGTCATGAGGGTGCTGCAGTAATGTGAACCAGAGCCCACATGGAGTGGCAGGGTACAATGGCCCCATTATCCACAGCGCTTGCACTTGTCCCACACGGGGGGAAAATCCCCTGAATGATGTCAAGACCTTTTAAATGTCAGGCGTTCCCAGCTCTGGGCACTTGTGCCTTGCAGCTCCGAAAAGAACAGCAGAATCTGGACTGCAAAGAGTCACCGCAGGCTGTTTACAGAGGAAGGCAAGCAGGGCCAAACAAAAAGAAGGAAAATGTCTGAGAAAAGAGATTTTTGCATCAGTCGTGAGATTTTGCCTGGTAATTAACTTAGGAATCACGGAATTGTTGAAAACGTTTGATCTGAGGCTGCCTTGGGAGAGAGGGAGCAGATTGAAAGTAGGGGTGTTGAGGAGTATTTATTAACAAGTCTCTTAAATTGAAGGGCAGATAGCCAATGAAATCTGACTTGTGAATTTAATAAAGTTTTGTCAGCATATGGTACCACTCAGGGGACATGAAAAAGGCATTTTTGTTACATATATATGCGTGACTGGCAAGGAAGCTGTAATGAGAAGACTGAAGCAAAAATAGATGCTCTTGTTTGAGCACAGGAAATGAAGCAACAAAGAATGTGCCCAAACACCCATTAGTGGTAATACGAATTTTGAACTGTATGATTTGCAGTGTAAATGCTCTAAATTCTCTGTAGAAAAAAAGTAAAAATATGCAAAGAATCAAACAAGAAATTAATAGAACCTTTTTTTTTATTTTTGTCTTATAAGTCACTTGTGCAAAATATTATAAATTGCAGGTCAAGACTTTGGAAAAAATAATCATTCACAATAAAGTGATTTACTGCATATGGACTCATCCAATGTCCATGCTTCAAAACTCCCTCAGACTTCACAGGGTGCCCACCCCCAGAATATTACATCTTTTTTGTTCTTCAGTCAGTGTCCACAGTTTTAAAAATGCAACTGAGAGTCACAGAAAACTCATGAGCTGCAAATAGAGAAGAAAGAGAAACAAGATGTCCCATGATAATATGCCTGGAATTCCCATTCTACCTTTGGAAAGATTTCAGTGGGCTTTGGCTTAAGCCTGTGAACATGGGGATGGTATAAAGAAGAGCAGAATTTTTCAGGAAATTACTTCTTTTGCACTAATTTCTTAGGAGAATGTTATACTTCCAGAGGGCTAAAAGGTCCTTGTGCTAGGTGCTTCCTTTTGGTAACAGCAGTAAATTCCTTGAAAGCAAGAAATCTTTTATTTACTACCCACCTCATGCTGTGGACACTTACAGTAATTTCATGATTATAAGCCGCACCTTTTTCATTGAAGAATCCAGCCTACCCCAGTAGTGCGGCTTATATTCAGGTGCGGCTTATCTATGGACAAATCCCAGTAAAATACCAACCCAGAAGTGAGAGCTGGCTGGGGAGGGCTCGTGGGGCTGCCTTTAAAGGCTTCACTGGTCTATGAAAACTGTTGCAACTTGAGCACCTGACACCAAACCCAGCTGGCAGTGATTCTGTTACTAATTTGTTACTTTGTTACACATGGATCCTTGCTTTGGGGGAAAAAAAAAAAAAAAAAGAGTGCGGCTTAGAGTCAGGTGTGGCTTATGATTGTGAAATTACTGTACACTGATTTGGCAGAGTACAGGACGGTTTTAATTGCAGCACTCTTCCCAGGTGAGCTAGATACTGGCAAAAGTAGTGCAGTATTTGGGCATTAGTGGAGTTCTTCCAATAGATACTGCATTTCTGTATTAACAATCCAAAAATGTCACATATAAATGCATGACACCTACAGTAAAATGATACATTATTTCTTAGTCACTATGACACTGTTATGTGTCTTTGCTCCTTCTGGGTGTTGTGAACTCACATGGAAGGAGATGGTATTCAGACGTCCCTGGCTCTGTCGAATGAGGATACCGACGTCACGTGGGAGAAATATTGTAAAAATTTTAAGTTGAACATCATATCCTTCCTTCATGGTTTGATACCTTTCAATTTTGAATCAAAGATGGAAAGGTAAAGGGAAGGAAAGCTAGAAGCTGTGAGTTTTCCATGTCTGAAACAAGCTCTGTAGGTCTGATGGCTTTTTGTCTTCCAAAACCAGCCATGTTGTTTGACCAAAAATTCACCCCACACAAAATTACAGCACCAAAAGAGAAACCTCATTAATTGCTGTTCACAAAATATGTCTGATATAATCATGTTTCAAAGTATTCAGATCATTCTTAAAGACTAAGAAAAGGAAAGAAAGGAAATAACAAGGAAAAAAGAAAACAAAGTCAAGCTTTTTCTGGGCAGAATATCTTTAAGTAGTCCTGCACCCAACAGAGACTATTCAAGAATTCTCTTTAGCTTTTTTAGAGGTTCCAAGTAATTTCTTACGAGTTCATTTTCACTGCCTTATTTATATTTTATTATTTTCTTCTCTTTAATAAAATTTGGATGTAATTTCAGAGTCTGATGTGACTGCTGGTAGTCTTTGCCTTATGGTCCCTTCTCTTTGTTCTTACATTTGATCTCTTCCTTTTACCAAAGGTGCTACATTTGATGATCAAATATCTGAGTACGGTGACTATCCATTATTTTACAGCTTTGTGGGCTGGCATTCACTTAAAATCTCCAGGGTGAAAGACAGAAAAGTGATCCTTTCTTTGCAGTGCTCCCAGCAAATAAGCATTAATCTAGTTTGAAGATCTCATTATTTAAGTCAAGATCTACTTTTAGGTCTAGGCACATGCATGCAAAATGTTCTTAGCAATGCCTTATGATTCTTGTTGATGCCCACTAAGAGGCCATGAGAGTCCTAAAAATGTATTCATTATTCAATAATATTCAGTGAGATTCATCACCTGTCTGCTGCATTGCCTGCATGCTGTTGCTAAGCTTTGAATTGCCAATTGCTTTTACTAAACATGGGTCACAGTATTAATTTCAGTTTCATGACTGGCCAAGAATAGCCTGTAAAAAAACAAGTTTGAGCAAACCCTGATGACTGAGTGAGAAAAATCAAACAAAACCTTCCAATGACCACTTTGCAATACTGACTTGATATTCACTGTTGCAAAGAATATTCCTGTTTTGGAAGATACCACGCCACATATGCAAAAAGACACCAATGTAGTTGCTTAAAAATCACAGTAAACACTAACAGAATGTCGGGTTTGTGTGTAATGACCCAGCTGTCACTACTGCCATGGCTGCCTGCCTGCTGGGCTGCAGAATGATGTTGTACCGGTGGGATACCCAGAGCCTGATATTGCTGCTAATCGGCATCGCTGGGAGCAGGATGGATACAGCAGAGCCTGGATTCCCCCTGAGCTGGGCTCCCACTGCTCCCACAGTAGAGCTGGAAACACTGCAGGAGGAGAGGAGAGGAGAGGAGAGGAGAGGAGAGGAGAGGAGAGGAGAGGAGAGGAGAGGAGAGGAGAGGAGAGGAGAGGAGAGGAGAGGAGAGGAGAGGAGAGGGTTGTGATGGTTTGGGGTCTGCTCAAATCCTGTTTGCTGGGGTTCCATATCCAAAAAGGCTGTGGGAGCAGCTGGAGCAGCTGCTGGAGGGGAAAGCTGAGTGCCCAGGGCCTCACGCTCTGCTGCACCACTCCTCACAGGGCTCATTCTTCAAGAGTATCGCTAGCTGGTGTGTGTTTTTACAGGTGTGCCACTGCAACTCTAGTGCAACACACTGTAGTGTGAAATTCATCAGCAGCCTGGAATTGCAGGACAAACAACTGCCGCTTCTTCATCTCCTCTTTTCTCATCTTCTGACACCTTCCTTTTACTGAAACTGCAGCTTTTGCTAGGTTGGGGCATTCAACAAATCAGCGACCTCTAGTTTCAAACAAATCTCAAAATAACTCCAAAACATTTATAAACTTAAATGGAAGGAGGAAAAGAGAAGCCTGAGGAGAGTAAATAGAAATTACTGTTTGATAGTCATGTGAAAACACCCAATAAATAATTGCAATTCAGGCAGCTGCTCCTGCAACATTTTTTTTTGTTGTTGTTTTTATAAAGAATGTGCTCCTGTTGGACTTATAACACTAGACCAGAGCTACCCTTAGTGTTGGGGTGCCAGGTCTCCACTTATTTTGACTGTTCCTATCTGGACAAAAAGAAAAAAAAAAAGTAAAAATCTTCTTGGAAAGTAACTTTAAAATTGTGCATGCTGAATACCTGCTGACAGGAAATTTTAAATTCCCACTGGCACATGTGTGAGCCCTAAGTGCTTGCTTGTCTATCCAATTAGTGGGAGGAGAAAAAAAAGTGAAAGAAAGTGTGTTACTTGAATTGAACTTAACAACCCAGTTCAGTACTACAATATTTGTAATCAGTGGAAACAATAAGTATTTTTTATTGAACACTTCTGAATAATGAATAAATTTAAGAAATTTGTAATCTGTTTTGCTGAGAAGAAAAGCAAGCTAAATTAATTGAATAAATTATTCATTGTAAATTATGGGCTCAAGTCTACTACTGTGTCCTTGTATATATACATTAATTTTCTGGCATCTCTGCTGAGCTTGCTAACAAGTATACCAATTAGTAACAATGATACTGGTGATTTTATTTTAGCTTTACTTGTTTCTACATTTCCTGATTTTGTCTGGTACCAAAAGAAGGCCTTACTATAAGCACACAGATTTTTCCATCTCAAACAAAATAAGAAAATAGTCCTGTCTAAAAAAATAATAGCAAATGTACAACTTATCTGAGCTTTAAAGCTTGATCCTTCAGTAAGAAGTCTGAATCCATTTCAGCAAGTGCCCAGACTTTGGTATAAGTATGGGGAATAAGTCTTCCTGTGCTCACAGTTGCTGTTCATCTCTAGTTAAGAAACGGAAATAAATAACTGACCCCAGCAACAGAGAGACCTCAAACTTAAGGTATGTAAAAGAAATCTTATTTTATAGCAAATACTTATGCCTGTGTAGTGATTTGGAAAAATACATGTTACACATCTGACTTGGGTAAACAAGACAAAGTTGGTCAGAGAAAAATCTATTGGGGATTCACAAGAGACTCACTGGCATGGGGACTTGAGCTACTTCGGGGACAGAAAGTACAGTAAAAAGGATTCAGCCAAGCCCATATGGGGCTTTTTAATTAAATTCAAAGTAGCTCAAAAATTTGAGGCAACACTGAACTACAGAGTTCTGGGCTGGAATAATTTGATCTAGTTTTATATGCCTACAATATATGTCTCTATCAGAGACAGCTCATTGTGGCTGCTTTTGTATCACAGGTTTTAGTGCAGTTCCTCCTGATTCAGGTGCCTGCGTAGGTTGAGGTGAACTCCTGGCCAGCCCCTTTCTCTCCATGAATTGCACAGTGAAGCAGAGTGGTCACTAGCTCAGGTGAAGTCAGCCACGATGTAGATGTCTGGCTGACCACAGCCATTTCTGTCCCAGGGTGAAATTGGAGATGGATGAGGAACTGCTGTGTTAATACCTGTGAACTGATGCTGAACATGAATTGGCCATTTTTAGCAAGCAGTGTCTCTTGTTTCAGGAAAACAATGACAAAATGTACAAAGAATGAGCAAGATAGGAAAAGCCTCAGTACCTGCCTGCCTTCCTCTAAACCACAAAATTTATTAAAAATAACCAAATGGAGATATTTTCTTATAATAGGACTATGGACTGATTTCTTGCCATGTGATGCAAGGCTCTGAGATAACCAAAGTTTACACGAAGTGGAATGATTGAACATGGCAGATATTAGTTACATAAAAACTCCATCTAAAAATTACAGATGACCCATGTAGTGTATGGATCACTGATATATCTCTGCCATTGCTATTTTTCACAAACTCTCACTTCCTGTCTGTACATCCCTTTGCAGGCAGCTTGAATAGCATCTCTGGAAAACTCAGAATTTCTGAAGAACAATGAATCTTTTTGTTAAGGGTTAAAGCAGCAACAAAGTAGCACTATAAAATGAGAGCAAAACTTCCTCATTAACAAAATCCTTGGCTGTCAAAACAAAAACCTATGCTAGGATATGTTGTTATCTGGCTCCTATTACTTTGACTTTCCTCAAGGTCTTGAAATCCCTCACTGACTGTCTCTTTAGAGAGAAAGGGGAACTTGGAGATGTGGTAGCAGTGCATATTCTGTTCACTCTCAGGTTCACCTGAGTCTGCGGAATCACCAGGGGACACTGGTTTTGGGAGAAAATCCTAATGTCACACTGCTAAATAGGGCTGAGAACTTGGGTGTGTGACCACCTGGACTCGGGGTCATCTGAGGGATGTTCCATCAATCCGTACTGTCTATCAAGCCACTTCTGGGATTAATTGGGATATGTTTCTGCTTAGCCCTGGGGAATCACATTGGCAGAGAATTGTTTCAAGGGGAATGGATTGGAAAATATTCTTGAAGTTCTCTTCTATCAAATGTTTTGCATAGATGGATGCACTTATTAGAGGTGTTGACTAAGGGGTGGGTGTGTGCGCAACAGGGCATCCCAAAGACCTACGGAGATAGAAGGAGATTGCTTTATTTTCTGTACAGCATAACCTGTGATCTCCTGGATCATTATTCAGCTTGGTTTCTGTGGCTCTATAAAAATTAAAGAGAACAGTATGCCTCAGTAAAGGGTGAATTCCAGGTTGTTTTTGTTTCCTGTATACAGTCTCTTATTTCCTTGCTGGATGCCCCCAGTGACAGCAGAGCTGAGATTACCACAGTTTACATCACGCAGACAAGCTGTTATGAGCCAAAAGAAAGCTGATTCTTTCCTACATTTGTGTTGATTTTCAGTATAATTAATCCCTGTGGTCTAAACGCATGGGACTGGATTTTGTACTTTCTTTTTAAATTTAGCACCTACCCTTGCTGAAAAATCATAGTTTTATTTTAGTTTCCTTTAATTTGGCAGTTCAATAAATAGTGAAGATAGTATTCTGCATACAGCATGGTTCATCATTCATCTCTATAAATCTTGTTCCAAAGAGCAGTCAACATTACAGTTTTTACTGTATGAGAAGTAATAAATAATACAAAACCGGAGTATTATCATTCTGAAGATAATCTGGAGCAAAAAAAAAAAACTATTTCAAATTCACTTTATCCACTTGTAATTATTCTTTCAGGTTTTAAATCTTACTCATCTCTTCACCCAGCTACTTGTCATATACTAAAGTTGTTGGCAAATAACTAACAGGAACTAAAGAAGAAATATTTGTATGTATCACTAATTATAACTACAAGAGAGGAAGAGAGCATCTAATTAAATGACAATGAGATCTGTGAAAGACTTTAAGAACAATGAAGAGGGACAATGTTTACAAATCAATGAATAAGTGGAACCTCACACATACAAGACTTTCCGAGTTTTGTAATCACAAAGTAACAGCTCTTTTTTTTCCACTGAAACAGGAAATTTTCAGGACCCAAATTCTAACAGACTTAGTGAGAAAATGCTTTTTTAAAAATATAAAACATTAATAATATAATCATTGATATTGGAAAGGGCCTCCAAGATGATAGTCCAACCTTCAACCAAACACCATGTCAACAAAACCATGGCACTGTGTGCCACATCTTGAATACTTCCAGGGATGGGGACTCCATCACTTCTCTGAGCAGCCTGTCCCAATGCTTGGCAAGCTTTTCAGAGAAAAATTCTTCCTGATGTCCACCCTGAGCCTCCCGCTGCACAGCTTGAACCTATCTCTTATTATCCTACAAGGTTCCTTTCAGTTCAGGATATTCAGTTGCTGGGGAGATGCTCAGTGTTGGATCAGTTCAATGCCATGTTCAGTACATGTGGCCCAGGGAAAGGGAGTAACACAGTCTGATCTGAGAGGTTAAAAGCGTCCACACATTGAACTTAATGTGCCCTGTTATACCAAAGAAGGACAAATTGAACTGATCTCTGCAGGAGATGTTCAGCACCTTTGAGAAAAGCAAAGCATTTTAATCTCCTGCCTAAGTACATGTTTGAGAGCTTAAAATCAGTTTCCATAACCTAGCCAAGATGTCTGAAAATGCATATAATGTTTCTAGCACTGTCCACCCAGAATCAGCAGTTCCTGACCTTTGAAAGTATCCCAAATTTCCACCTTTCCCTTACTGCTGAGATTTAGTTGGTCACCCTCATTAATGACATGTATGCAGAGATATTGCCCTTTGTCAACCTGTTGTGCTTAAGGGCTCTCTCTTGAAAACAATTTGTGAGATTTTGTGCCCTTCCACCAAGGCACTGGAAAACAAGAAGAAGAGTTTTAAAACATGACCTGATACTGCTGGAAACTGCACCATACACTAGTCACACCAGCTCCTCTCCAGTGACCTCATTCAGCAAGACAGCTGCTCAGGTGGCTGCTGTGCCTCCATTGCAACCATTTCTGCTCTGAATTCTGTGTGTATAGAAAACCTGACTCATGGCAGGTTTACTGCTGCTACAGTGTCCACACTTACTGTGTGAATGCACATCAGATTCCCACAGCCCACATCAACACAGAGGCAGAAGTTTCACTGCAGTCACCCAGAGGAGGGACGTCCTGCTGTAGGGGACAAGCACACCCAGCCACATTACCAGCACAGTATACACGTGTCTGAAAATGACCCCAGCCCCATGCCTCCACAAATGATGCTTTGCACTGTTTCAGTCAACAGCAGAAAGGAAAGAATATTTGTTTCAGCAGAATTAAAATAAAGGCAAAAAAGCTACCCTGACAATATAAACATGATGTTTAATTTTGTTTAGTTTATTGAGGCCTTGCTAGCTTATCTCAAAAATGCATCATTTTCTAAGCAAAATTGTCTGCATTCCAGTGCTTGTAGCACCTTCTGATCACAGTATGAATGTGCTTATTGCTTTGGTCACGACAAAAAGATCTACCAGAAAATAATATCAGTACCACCACTGATTTACTTATGACTGCTCCCATCAAAGTTTCAGGCAACAGGCATCTGCTGGGCAAAGTTCAGGAGGGGTTCAGTGCCAAGCACACTGCTGACAGTATCACAACCTTACTACTATTTTCTGTGATATAACCCTATGGCTTTGATTCAATTGCCACTTTCTGTTTGTGTGTTCGTTTGTTTTCCCTAAAAGCTCTTCCTCTCTTTTGGAAAAAAAACCAGGTAAGCAGATATATAGGCAACCAAATACTAGATATGTTTGAGAAGCAGAACATAAAACTTCAACAGCCACATGCACTGGTCTCATTCTTGTTTATCCCGAAATCATTACACAAGTGGAGAAAAAAAGGAAATTACAAATATCCTTGCTAGAAATAAGGGTAAAACCAGAGGTCAAGAAACACATTCTGGTTTTCACTGCTAAGGCAAATCAGTGGTTCTCCTGAACAGATAGATCTGTTCCTAAACACTGTGTGGGAAAGTGTCACCACTTCCATTAATATATTCAGATTAATGAGAGACAAAAGAAAATAAAATGTTTCTACTCGAGGAAGGACACAGCACTGATTATTAGAATTTGTCAGCTTCTGGTTGCTAGGTTTTAAACTGACTACTTGCACTAGGGCATGAAGTAGATTTCGTGGATATTTATGAAGTGTATATGACAGCTTGCTATTCAAAAATTCTGTGTGCATGGGAGATTTTTTTTTTTCTTTAAAAAAAACACATTAGAAAACTTCCTGAGGCCACAGAACAGGACTTTTTTTTTTTTTTCCTACAACCATATTATGGCTCTAACTTTACTACCTGGATAACTGTTTTAGTTTCTGCTATTTATAAGCCTTGTGTTCATTGCATTGCTTTAGTACAAGTTGCCTTGACAAATGCAGAGTTGGAATTATTCTGAGAAATTGCTAGCAAAACAGTCCAAGTGTGGAAAATATATTAAATAAAAGCTTTATTGAAATAAATATACAAGATGAAAAGCTACAATAATGCCTACCTCACTGACAGGTTAATAGCTCAGTGTTTAAAGTCAGAAAAACAAGAGTGGACGAGAACAGCTGATGGGTTACAAGATGCCATGCTTGAACTTTTCTGTGCACTGGACTCTCATAACTCCTGTTCCAGGCTGTACAAAGTGATGCATTGCCTTCTGAAGAAAGTGATTACTTTTCACTTACAACACTGGCAGCATAGGAACTCAAGCCTCTTATCTTGGGCATATAATGTTTTGAGTCCTATAGTCTGCCAGGTGTACAGGTCTTAGCCCTACCACCAAGCCATACCCTGAATTTACTCTGCTTAATTTTGGTGCCCATCATTCCAGAAGCTTCCTACATCACTGCCTGTAAATGGGTGCATGCATTTTTCTCCACAGTGTTCACACTGGAGAAAAAACCTCTAACTAGTTTTATGTGCAGCTTTTGTGCCAATTTGTATCTTGATCTCCCCCTAAGAAACACAGGGAAGTAGGCTGGTCCCAACATCAACAAGGAAATGTTCTAGAAATAAGCCTGAGAGTGTTTCCTGAGATGTGTAAGGTTTGCTGATGTTTTCACTCAATTCTGGCAAGAATTGATGTACAGTAATTTCACACTGATAAGCCGCACCTATTTCACTGAAGAATCGAGGCGATCCTGGTAGTGTGGCTAATCACCAGGTGCGGCTTATTTATGAACAAATTCTGGAGAATTGTCAACCCGGAAATGCGAGCCGCGGGGGGAGCAGGCGTTCCCTGCCCCTCAGCAGCCGCACAGAGCGAGCAGGAAAGATGGGAGCAGGTGTTCCCTGCCCCTCAGCTCCTGGCAAGCGGCCGGGACCCCACTGCTCCCCACTCCCAGCGCTGCCCAGCGCTGCCCCTTCCCGCTCCCGGCGTGGCCCCGGTACTGCCCCTCCCACTCCCAGCCCTGCCCCCTCCCGCTCCCAGCGCTGCCCGCTCCCGCCGCTCCCCCAGCACTGCCTGGCCCCTCAGCAGCAACCCCACCCTGCCTCGCAGGGGGAAAAATGATAAAAAAACAAACAAAAAAAAGCGCAGCTTTTTGCCCGGTGCGGCTTATTTATGGACAAATTTCGTGGGCTTCCCTACAGCCTGGATGTGTGGCTTATTACCAGGTGCGGCTTATGAGCGTGAAATTACTGTAAGTACAATCTATGCTGTAAAACAGACATGTAATAACCCTTTTTTTTTTTTTCCTTTTTAGGGGAGTCAGTTAATATTGTCATTTAAAGCACAAAAAGGGCTCCATAAGAGATTAAGGTTCAAACTTAATCTAGTGAGTCATGGTGTACAGGCAGAGCTCTAAAAAGAAGCCTAAATACTCACCTCAAAACATGCAGTACACCTGAAAGCGGTAATGATGGAAGAATAGTGCAGAATAAGAATTTTAATCTGCATTCCTGACAATGAAGAACTCAACTTCAAATTAATATTTTTTTTCAAGGTATCTAAAATTTTTATGGGTGAGCAAAGCAATTTCTTGTCCAGACTAGGTAAAAGCTGACACAGCTCTCAGGCTGAGAACATCTGCTTGCAGGGGAGCAAAATAAACTGGAAGAGTCCTGCCAGTAATGGCCTTGCAATGCCCTCTGCAGATGTGCAGGTCAATATGGTTCAATATCACAATCTCTAATGGATTCTGTTTTTTTTATCAAAACAAGAGCTGCAAAGACATTTGTTATTTGGCTGAGAGCCTTGGTATGCTCCCAAAAATGGCAAATGGCAAAATTTGCAGGTCAACATGAAACATCTCAAAGATACCCAAATATGACCCAAATTTGGTGAAAAAGAAACATAACTTGGTGTAAATATACCAGCAGCAATGTCATTAAAAAAGAAACAGACAAACAACCAAAAAAGCCCAAGTGCATGGAAATTAAAAGATTACGCACTGGAAAAAACTACCAGATCTTATACTATAGAGGTGGCATTTATTTTATAAAATTAATTAATTGTTTGAACAGAAGAAAATTGAATATTAAGGCATACGGACAGACTGTGAGGGGACTAAAAGGGAGAGACTGCACTGGGTATTTCACCATTGAACTCCTTTCTAAATAATAACAGGAGAAAAAATGCAGGTTTCCAGAGAACCAACCATATTGTTAATTAGCAGTATAATTTATTCTGCCTTTAATGATGGCTTATTCTGCTCTGGCTGACAGGAGAAGAAAACAGGAAGGGCATTTGGAAACCTTGTGAAAAATAGCCCCAGTTTTAGGGCATTTATACTTGAAAAATGTACAATTGCTGGTGGATTAAAACACACACACACACACACACAGAACATCTATAAACAGGTGGAAGAAAAATAAGTAATAAAAGAGTGGATTTTGTTTATAGACTTGACTGGTTGAAGAGGGTATAATTATAGGACCTGCTTCCAATCCATCCTATGTAGAATAATTGGTGTGCACAGGAGAGAGATTTTTCTCATAATAGATGGGTCTCCTCATGATGGAGCAGAATGATATTGGTGTGAATACACTAGAATGACAGCATAATTTAACAGCAGGGATGACAGAGGATGGATGTTATTAGTTTCAGCATTTCTGAGTGTTGTACTTGCAGGCACATCTTACTTTCACACTGAAGGTGCACAAGGTAAAAGGAGTGGCAGTGACCAGAAGCTTTAAGGAAATTAATTAGATTGCACTTATCTTTCAGCTGTACTGCTGCCAAGCTGTTCTAGGTGCTGCAGAATGAAATGTGCCCAGCAAAACTGTTCATGTTTGTTGGGAGAATAACCTTAAATTTGGAGAATGCCCTTTCTTGCTCTCCTGCCAGAGCTGAGCCAGCCAAGGCAGCTGAGAATAACAGAGATGTAAACACCCTTCATGTAGTTCTGCTCCATCACCTTGGGAGTGTGTGTCCCCTGCCAAGCTCAGGGTTGTTCTATCATGCACAGGGAGCTACTCTGCTCCCTTCTAGCATACTTCAAGTTCCTGTGGCAGATGAACTGTGAGGAGCTGATCCTGGCTACAGAAGAGGCACCAAAGTTGGTTACAGGCCTTGAGTAAAAGGGTCTTCAGCCATGACCTTAGGGGATTTTTTAAAAATCCCTCTATGGTTCTGAAGGATTGTGTTCAATCCACTTGCTCCTCTCAGCATTGACCTGGTGTTTATAGAGCATCCTTGATGAATTTGGTACTCCAAACAGAATTAGAGCAGTACTGATGTGCTCTGAGTTACTACTGACTCAGCATTTACCATTACATGTTGAGAATATTCTCATCAACAGGCTTTGTGAAAAGCAACTCCCACTGACCACCCCACTACTCATACAAATCTCTTGGATACTGAGGACCTGGAGATGGTTCTTCCAGCTGAGGAGATCAGGTTTTCAGTACTGCCATCACTACCAGGCTTTTTTTTTTTCTGGAAACAGTGAGAAAGGTTAATGAAAATAGGCAGACTGTTACATCTGGGCAGTCCAACAGTGAACAGAACCCCAGACTAGGAGTTAGGACTCCTGGCTTGTATAGCATACTGGGTAGCCTTCTTGGTTTTTTGGCTTCCTGAGATATGACAGAGTTAATTTTGCCTCTCTTTCTTAGATGTTGCAGACCAAAGAAATTGACACCATCATTATTATATTCACTGAAAAGTTAGCAGACACAACGACTAAAAGAAATCCAAAAGTTCAGTGTTCTGCAGTGTGCAATAAATAGTACTACTGTTACAACTACTGACAATTAGTTGCTGAGCTGAGAGTTGCAAATACTTACTTCAGGATGATATACTATCCTGTATACCTATGAGCAGTGGAAACAAATAGCAGGATATCTCTGCGGAATAGCCATTTAAAAATATAAGCTGTACAGAAGAAAATGTGATAAATTATTTATGTGATACACCAAAGACATAAAAATGCTCAGACGTAAATTATTTATTTTTCTTAAATATCTGTTAATTTCATTTTAGAGGTCTTCATCCCCTACTTCCAATGCTGGGTTGACAAATCCTCCAATGTTTGGCACAGATCAAAGCTATAACTTATATTTTAGTTAAGTATTTCAAGATACTTGCTCCAATTTAAATTTATTAAGAATAATTAAAAGTGTGTGTCAAAAGCTAGAGGACATAAAATACCCCACAGCTCAGTCACAAGCCTTGCCAAAAGTTAAATAAAAACATTCTCTTCCAGCAGCTTTCCAAGGAATAGGAGCCAAATCTATCTCTGGAGCAACTGCTCTGAAGTCAATAAGGTGGCACAGGGAATAGATTTGGCCAATGCCACCTGGCATATGGCCTTCTAGGAAGCATTCTGATTTATTGACATCTTGGCCACTTTAGTGTCTTCTGTCTCTCAGGTGCATCATTTCTATTCTGTAGGATACCTTTCTCCACTGTGCTATTCCACTCACACCAGCAGAAAATCAGCAAGGCGTGACAGAGCACAAAGCCCTGCAGAAGGTAAAGTGAGTAAGATTTTAGTCTGGGGATCTTCTGTTTCTCCTGCATCCCACCAGTTTTATTTTCTTGTTTGGAAATCCCCAAATTTACATCGGCATGAGTGGTAGCTTCAGATAAACTCTTGGGTCTGGTCTACAGAAGGTCAGGTACATGGGTTGACATGCCACTTTGCAGCCCACTCCTTGCTGCAGAAAAGCCAGAACTGCTCATGGTACAGCTCCTGAACCACAGTAGCTTACAGTGTGCCATATAAAGACAGCACAAAATCAGTAATCATTCCCTACACTGACAAGTGACAGGGATAGCAGACACAGCACATAGTGTAACAAAGGAGATTCCCAAGACATCACTTCCTTATTTTAGAACAGTGTTTGCTGCCTTGTCAACCTTAAATATCACCTCTTCCCCGAAGAGAGACACCCTGATCATTTCCTTCCCATGTATTTGTCTTTTACCATGGGCTGGAGGGAATATACGCCACCACATGGCTTTCAGGAATGTCCACGAACAAGGATGCTCTGCCTCATGCTCACACCTGCAGCAGCTGTAGGCAGCCAAGCCACAAAAGCTTTTGTAGCCATGAGCAGCAGGCAAGCCCAGTCTCAAGGAAAGTCTCAGTCCCACTCATAACACACTGGCTACCCACCAAAGTCACTCTGAAGCTTACTCTCTTTTTAGAAACAGGTGAATTAGGAAAGTGTTTTATAAACGCAGGTTAACAAAATGAGGCAGAAAAAGGTTTGCAGGTAGCCTAAGGTGGATTTTACCTGGCTGATGCTTAAGCATATTATGACCTATTTCTAAACTTTCCACAAGAAACAAACCCCTTATTTAAAGTTTCTTCTTTTCACTGTAGACTGTACTCACAAAGTAGATTAAAGTCCCTAACACATGAGTAAACTCTTAGTTACATGAAAACTGTTTTTAGCTGCCTTTGAGTCACATGAGTGTGGGTGAGAGAGAAAAGGATTTATGTTCTGAAAA
The DNA here is from genome assembly GCA_009812075.1 of Sialia sialis. Classification (NCBI taxonomy): domain Eukaryota; kingdom Metazoa; phylum Chordata; class Aves; order Passeriformes; family Turdidae; genus Sialia; species Sialia sialis. The sequence goes on along the minus strand of VRYO01001681.1, from coordinate 6,153,400 downwards.
GCCTCACCAAGAAAAATTCTTGATTCTTGATTCAAAAGCCTACATATTAGCCTTTCACCCAAAAATTAATGATGAAGTAAGTTAAAACTGTAAAAATCACACATTTAAATATTTTTGTATAGGTTATTCTCTCCCTTGCCTCAGTATCTTCTGTAATCTGCCTCATTGCCAAAAAACTTTGCCAATGGTGTTTACAGTGAAGAGTGCCTCTGAAAAACTGTGATAGTGATGCTGTCATTGATACCTGCTCCCATTTCTTTCTTCCCACACCACCTTTAATGCCAGAAATAAACTGGAAGAAGTTATGGATGCAAAATGAGCAACATATAAATACAACAGGAAATGCAGAAAGAGACAGCAGCTGACTCTCCACTGCTTCACAATCTATATAGTCATTTAGATCTATGCAACAAGATCTGAAAATCCAGCTGTGCTCTCTCAATTACACTGTCATCAATAATAAAAAATCTGCATTCAGGATTTATCTGGTAGTTTTGTTGCCAATACATGAAACAGCAATGTACAGCTTGTTTTGCCCTTCTATCAAGCATTCACAATATGCAAAATCTGAAGTACAGACTCAAAGAATAAGTAATTTTCAAATAAAAAGCGCCTTTTAAAACAACTCTTTGAACTGAAAGTTGTTTGTTTTTTGTCTTTTTTGTGTTTCAATTGTTTAGATAAGCTAAAAAAACACCAGGCTACAACAACCATTTTAAGTACTATGGTAAAGAAAGTCCATGATTATTGCTGTACATACAAAAACAACCAAGGCATTGGGAGTCATGGTTACTGTTCATGAAAGATTTTGATTAACCGTGAGGCACATTTCCCAAACACATATTATCTGAGTTCTGCAGGAGAAATGCACAAACATCATGGCTCAAACAAAGGGCTAACAGGAATGCACCAGCAGGTGGGAATGCAGAAAAGACAACTGCCTGTAAATATGCCAAGGTACAGAGAGTGACAGAGAAATGAACCTGCAGCATGATTTGGATTAAATGGGGTGAATATAACAGAAGTTGCCTAGAAAAGAAACATCTACTGGAAGTTACAGAAAGAGAAGTTATTTGCACAGCCAACTGAATAGGTTAAGCAAATAGCAGATGTGTCAAGTGCCATCGAGTTAAGACTCAAGAGAGGATGGTAGGGTTAATTTTTGCTAAAGGGCATGAAGATGGGGGCTGGGGCAGGTAACCACCATGGACATGAGTCAACTACCATTGTGTGTGTCCATGACACAGAATCACAGGTCTCAACGGCCATATGAGCATGGTAGGAAGGTGCTAACTCAGTGATAATCAGGGAGGGTTGATCATATTCATCCCCATTCCCTTTGTCAGGCCACTCCAGGACATGTCCTACTCTTCAAATTACATGCTGAGGAAGAAAGCATGGCCTCAAACTGATGTAAACATGGGTGGTCTACAAGACTCCTGTGAAACCCTGCAGCTTCTCTCCAACTTCAGTCTGAGGGAGCAATACCCTCCAGATATAAATACAGTGATTTCACAATTATAAGCCACACCTGATTATAGGCCGCACATCCGGGTAGCCAGGTAGACCACGGGATTTGTCCATATATAAGCTGCACCCGAATATAAGCCACTTTTTTTTTTTTTTTTTAAAGCGAGGATCCATGTGCGACAAAGTAACGAGTTAGTAACAGAATCCCGCCAGCGCATGATTTGGTGTCAGGTGCTCAAGTTGCAAACCGTTTTCATAGACCAGTGAAGCCTTTAAAGGCAGTCCCAGGTGGCTCTCACATCTGGGTTGGCATTTCGCTGGGATTTGTCCATAGATAAGCCGCACCTGATGATTAGCCGCACTACTGGGGTGGGCTGGAATATTCAGTGAAAAAGGTGTGGCTTATAATCGTGAAATTACTGTACCTTCCTCTCTCCACAGTTGAAGGAATTGCCTTAATGGTGTACTAACGTGACTTGGTTATGAAAATTCTTGTAAGATTTGGTGACCACAGTTAGTCATTACTTACCATGTCAGACAGATCTCACCTCAGTGAAGTGCTTTTTGCCCCTCTAAATTTCCTCTGCAGTTGCAAGAAACTGTGGCAAATCTCAAGTTTCACCTACATGTTGCCTGCATGCAGTTGGCATTTTCTCTGTTAATATTGTTTCCCTGGTGAGTGGAATGACATGTAAGAGTCAGCACAGTAATTTCCCGCATATAAGGCGCATCAGAGTATAAGGCACGCTTCCGGATTCTTGGCAATTTCCTGTACTTCGTCCATATATAAGGCTCACTGGCATATCAGGCGCACCTTTTTTTTTTTTTTTTTTTTATAAAAAGCAGGGATCTGTGCGCAACAAAGTAATGAAATAGTAACAGAATAGTGTCAGGTGCTCAGTTTGCAAACAGTTTTCACAGATCAGCGTAGCCTTTAAACACAGCTCCAGGTGCCCTACCCATGCTGCGGGCCCCGACACTCCTTCCCCCGGTGCCAGCTGCTGTGGCTGCCCACGCGGCGGACGGGCGGGGGGGAGGTGCCTGCACTACACTGTGGCATGGGGTGGAGCTGGCAGCTCACACTTCCGGGTTGGCAAATCTCCGAACTTTGCCCATATATAAGCTGCACTGGCATATAAGGCGCACTTCTAGATTCTGATAAAAAATTCAGTCCAAAAGGTGTGCCTTATATGTGTGGAATTACTGTAATTATTCATGAAAACTGTTATTAGGCATCCCTTATCAAAGAGAGTCACAGTAAATCACCTAATGATCATACAGGCTGAAGAGAGATTTGCACAGAGAGATGCAATAGACTTGCAAAGAATTGAACAGAAAGGGGAAGAGCAGAAATAATAAAAAATTTTTTTGAAGGGAGAAGTATTTCAATCACAGTGATTGAGCAGTGGATTTCAAGAGAATTATGTCATGCATGATAGTCATCCTGATTGAATCATCTTGTAATATTCCACTTAGCATATAATATTTGATGTTACAAGAGCATCAGGAAATTTTCAATTGACAAAGTTGTTTGGAAGACCACACACTAGCTGAAATGCTAAATATAAATATATTATAAACCAATTAATGGAAATAAACTTTAACATTCATTTATTAGCTCTTTTTTTGAGCACTATAAATATGCTGTGGTTCTCAGTTGGGGGTTTGAAAAATAGCTGATCCACAATTTAGTGAATTTTGCCTTCAATTTCTCAAAAGGAAACTTTATTGCTTGCAAGAGACACAAATTCATTTGAAGTTTCTTTTAAAAATAAACCTGCCTGACAGTAGAAGTTAACAGGGTGGTAACCTTGTAAACAGATAAAGGAGTTTACTGGAATTACAGATTCTGTGTGTTTCAAGATTAAGTACAAAACTATCTCTGCTTAAGATAACACTGGATTTTATAAACAGAATATAGAGAAAGTTGAGATGATGCCTTTAAAAATATCAGGGCTTTATCAGTCTTTGTTTTCTATGAAAATTCAGGAAGTTGCCAGGGTACTGCATGAAAGGGATATGCTAACCCCTGCTTTTTCTCTTGTTTTATTTCTGAGATACTTCAGAAAGGCAGTTTCCTCAGTATAGCTTAATGACTAGGGAACAGCAAAGTGGTACAGAAAGTTCCAGATGATTTTGGCATTACAGATCATGCAGGCAAAGCAGAATGCTCCCTGGGTAGTTTTTTTGGTTTTTTTTTAGATTTAGAAATTAAACTTCTAGGCAAGTTTTCAAAGTATAAGTAGTAAGTAAAATAAGCATCTTAAAAGAACTAAGACTTGGTACTCTTCTAGAAAACTATTAATTGAAGGGGAAAAAAGACCCAGGATATTCCTTCTCAATGAGTTCATCCTCACATCCTGCACTCTTTTCAGAACTGTCTCCTCAGACTCTTATGGCTACAGGTTCCCATCTCTGTTGGGCCTCTTACAGACACTTCAGGTGGCTTGTATGACAATATTTTGCCTGAATCCTCAGCACTTCAGGAATGGAAGCAACTTCCTACTCATCCTCCTCTCTAAATCCAGGGGATCCTTGAAGGTATGGAGTACTCAGCATTTCATTACGAGTGATATGTTCTCGTCAGAGAAAATATTTTCCTCTCCATCCCTGTTTTTTGTTCCTTAAGTCTATAAATCTCTCTGTTTAGTGGGGCCTGCACTGTAGTACTGTAAGGCAGAGCCCAAACCTCTGGCTGAATCATGAGGTCCCATATAACACTGGTCAGCATGGAAATTGAAGCTTTGGTGTGCTGTGTTCTCACCTCTCCCACACTGCTGGCTTGTTGCACCATCCAGGGCAAGCTCAGCTCTCTGCATGTATGAAATGATGCAGACAACAGCATGTATCCATCTCACAGGGGTGCTGCACAGGCTGATTAATTAATGACCACTTATAAAGCATTTTGGGAAGCTCAGATGCAGCCTGCTCTCCAAAAGAAAATTGGAGGATGTGTTATTTCACTTTCCAGACTATTTCAGTTTCATTTCCCTCCAGTATTACATGGTGCCATACCTAAAATATGAGCACTGAGATAGGGAAGACTTTGTTTAGCAGCCTCTTCTGTAGAATCCATTATGACACAGCTTCTCTTTGCACAACCAGTATGTTTTATAACTTCATCGTGCACTCATTGTTTTGTTGTTGTTGTTGTTGTTTGGTAATTTTTTTTTAATATATTGAGAATTTATGAAGGTAAAAAATAAATGACTTATCAACTATTTATAAATCTTACAGGCAAGGAAACAGTTTTAGAGACCTAGGCAAAATACATTGGTACAGATAAGAAAATTTAGGTGTATCTTCAAAGATGTCAAAAGAAAATAAAAAGGAAAGCCTCAATAAACTTTGATATCAATCCCTCTCACAGAATATCCTACTGCACAATCATTACAACTCCCTCATGCACAGGTAAGAAAGGAGACCTTTGAGTAAAAAAACATTGTCCATGAACTCTTCACAGATGATCAGTAAAAGTTATTTAGCACAGATGCTGTGGTAATTGTGAGATACTAGGAAAATCAATGTTTGATGGCAGGATCCCAACTCCACCTTGGCAATACTCTTGAGTTAACATCACCAGGCTAGAATCTAAAACATGTAGAAAAAAATTGGCTTAGATAAGTCCTCCAAAGTTGTTATCATCACTCAAAATATCCCATGTTATTTTGATCTTCAAGTCACCCAGAGATAAATAGATTGTGATTTATATCCATGTACTTCTAACCTATGCTATCCACTGCCAGTTTAGGGACGATGGTTTTGTGAAGTGCTGTGAATACACATAACATCATTCTTTGGGCAGGAAACATTTTTTTGTTGTGTTCATACATTATGTATCACAGTGCATGTTTTTTTCAATATGAGGAATTATCCTAAATGTTAAGAATCTAAGCCATTATTAATGAAACACATAATCATAATGCTTCTGCAAAAGGCAAGTACAGAAGCAAACACAGAAAAGTAAGTGTAAAGGTGTAAAATCTGCTAAAAAATTGCCAATGTAGCATTCTATTCACACCAATTCTGCATAAAAATGATGAAGATATTTATAACACAGAGGACAGAATTCATTTTTTGCGTTATTTAACCTAAATAGAAGAACACCCTCAATGCTATCCCAGTGAATTTGTTTCACCTCTCATTGTCACACATGGTCTCACTCTTGTTCTCATCTAAACAATATACATGCAGAAGAGATATACACAGGAAATACAGTTTTATAACCTTAGTGACATCCCTACATGGCATAGAGGAGTCTTACCTAAAATCCACAGATGTACACACCACACAAAGGGATAAAATGTAATTTGTAGGCATGATTGGCTGATCTGCACCCATCTGTATATTCAGCCCAGGATAGGAACTCCATCTGCTGCAGATGCTAGCTACAGGGGTTTAGTAATATCAGCTTTCAAGGTAGGGAGTCTGGAGTACACCTAAAGGGCAGGCTAAGAGAGAGAGTTACAAGAGTAGTTGAGTTGCACCCCAGGGCTTTAAGTGGATCAGCCATCCAGCTGCAGAACTGCATGACATATTCCATCTGAATTAGCAACACTTAAAACCTGCATAATCAGTGAGAGCACTGAGAGGAAATGTCCTCTGCAAAGGTTCACTTTGTTGGTGTTCACATTCAGAAAAAATTCTGCTTATCACAGAGGGACTAGGATCCTGATCCTCTATCCCCTTGTGTTTCCTGCAGAGGAGAGTTAATATGTGTGACCTGTCTGTCTGACCTTAATTCTGCTGAATTCCTCTCCTTTTGCTCCCTGTGCCCAGTGAATTAAAGAGCATGCTGGTAAAAATGCTGGTGCTATTGACCAGGATTTCTATCTCATGCCTGGAAAGCTTGTGGCTTTACCTATTGCAACAAAGGTGGTCTCTACTGCACATAGAGGTACACAGGGAGAAAAGAAGAAAAGACAGACCTGAAAAAGTGCTTCAGCTATTAAATCAGCAGCTGTAGTACTGAACCTGATGGGCCTCCACTCTACAGAGCGCACCACAATGTTTTTACAACCAAGAACTTGAGCACCTTCCAACGCACTACGGCACAAAGTGACTAATGTCTGCCGGGTGCTTTGCATTTTCTCTCTCACACCCACACCCACACACACATGCACAGACTGCATGACTTCAGAAAAAACCAAACCTGTCAAGGCAGGATGTCTTAAAGCTGAGTAAAAAAGAACTTGGGGACATCTTCATTGGTGACCAGATTTTGTGGATTAATGAAGCAGCCACTGCTACTGTATATACACATAACATATATTGCACACTTTTTCGGGGGTCTAAGACATTTCTAAAGGTGAGACAAAAATCCAGACTGTTTCTGCCAAAGGGAAGGTTATGCTCCTCTGTAAATAACAATCATCGGTATAAAATGCAATAAAAAGACGTATAAGGAAAATATGCCAGTATTACAATGCTTTGCATGTGGAACCTATTCCCACAATTAATGTCTTATTCCAAAAGGTGCTTTTCTGACCTTTGGGGAATATTCAAGAGCTAAAATGTACTTCAGCAGGCACAGCTTTGTTACAATCTGGATGTCACAGAAATAGCTGGGATGAATTAGGGCAACAGCGCAATTAGGAAATTGCTAGTTTCTGACCTTTTCCCTTATGGATCTATTTGTATGGATAGATATAACTTTCTTGTCCATTTTTGGAACAACAGATTAACCAGTGATGCACTTTCAAAAATTCATCAGCCTTGCCAGAATTTCTCCTCTAACAAATAAGCTGCTCACAATAATAAAAAGCCCTGGAAGAAAACATGTTTTTGAACAGTAATTTTCCTTTGTCACATTCAGACCTCAGTGAAATGAGTTCATGCAAAGTTCTTCAAATGTTTTAGGGTGCTCACATTCAGTAAGATTCAAAAGAAAGGGAAAAAAATTATTTCTGAAGCAGTGAAAAGGAAAAACACTTCAGATCTTTTAGCTACTCTCACACACTGAGCAGTGCCTTAGCAGCTGCCAGGATGAAAGCTTAGCACAAGTTCCTAAAGGGGCAAGCGACTATACAGTGTGACTGCTGATTGCACCTTCCCTAGACAGCCTCCAGAAGGAAACCTTATTAAAACAGGATTATGTTAAGGCTGCATTCCCTGTGTCTCCATAGGGCTGAGTTTATGCAGTAAAAGCTGTAGTTAATGGCAGGAGTAAACCACAGACTGAGGTACACACCATGTAGCCTTCACCCTGACCTTTAATCTGAAAAATTCCAGCCAGAATGTTTAGTTTGGAAATATGGGTACCTATTACTGGATATCCACTGGCATTTTGTGCAATTTGCTTGCTTTCTGCAGTTGGCTTGTCAAAGTCGGACTCAAGCTTCTCAACAAGCGCGTCCACCTCACTGGCTGAAGCAGGAGGACTGAGAGGCTTGGCACCTCTCACACCAGTGGCATCAGGAGCCTTGCAGGGTCTGCAGGGAGCATAAGCAGCCATTGCACAACACAGGAAAGTGAAGAGACCCCAGGAAGCTCTGTCCTGACTGAAATACACTGAACCTGTGTCCTGGTTTAGGGTAAATTTGGGAGTCACTCCAAGACAACCTGTTATTAAATAGGCTTCCATTTCTGGTGTCCACGAATGTCTCCACTAAAACTTCCCTTATGTTTAGGTTAAAACTGAATCCTTGGTAATGGGCGGATTTTACAAAATTTCTAGTTTCTCAGAGAAACCCATTAAGTTAAAATACACCCCCTGCAAGGGCAAAAAACAACCCCACACAGATGGAATTTTCCTACTTCTAGTATACCTAGGTATTTGTAAGGAACAAGTAGATTTTACAAAATATTTTTTTTCTTTCTGTCCCAAATGAAACAAAACGATTGAGGGAAAGAAAGTAGAAGAGAAAAAAAGGACCTTACTTTTTCACCCCCAAATTCAGAGTTTTTTATTTGGGAGGGAAAAGAATAAAAAAAGACAGTGTGAAGTCCTTGGAGTTAGAGGACACTGTATCTTATTCGAGATGGTGGGTAGAACTGTGATGGTACTTCTGTCCTCTACTATTACAGAGGGTTTTGGAAAGCTGCTTCTACATGCTGCTTCTGAGGAAGGAGCCCTATTGCCTGCAGGACTCCAAAATTTCTTTAAATATCGTCTATTTGAATAAAAGTTCTGGCAAGGCTCAAATGCACTTATATTTCAGAACCTGATAGGAATATATCCCAAAATTCACAAAACACATATTTTCTTCATATGGGAGAGACGTTGTATATTTTCCTTTCCTGCAGAAGTATGCCGTATGTTTAATTCTCCTCAAGTTTCTTTTTGAATATTTCAAGGGATAAAGTTTTACTACATCCCTTGGGATATTGTTAGACTCATAAATGCCAATGTCAGGAAGTTTTGTGAAGACCTGAACTTCCACTTGAGTTGCCTCCATCCTTCCCTATACTATGCCAAGAAATCTTTTACACCATGGATACACTCTTCAATGTTTGTTTGTTCTACATATTCTAGTCTGCCATTGCCAAAGAAAATTGCAGCTGCTTACCCTAACATTACATTATAGAGTAATCCCTCCAGTCCCCTCAGTCTTCTCACTGATTTATTTCTTATTTTTTTTTTTTTTTGCTTAGTAGTGTGCAGGGAGGTTATATGTCCTTCAGCTGTTGTGTTTTTGAACAGAACACCAGCCCCTAAAATTACAGCATAGTATTTCAGAGTTTTAACTCTTTTCCAAAAATAAACAAACCATATTTTTTCCCTTCTGTGTTCTAAATTTAATTACACTTGCAACTGCTAGTGAGAAGCCAGATTGGCAACTTATTACTATTATTATTTTTATTTTTCATTATTACTATTATTATTAATTCTACACTGCCCATTTGCAGGCACAAATAATTTCAGTAAATTTTTGCACTGTGAAATACAGAACTCCTCACTGCTGATGTGACTGAGCTCAGATCAAAAGGTTCAAAATGTCATTTCTAACTGCTGCAGACTTCTCTGATGTTCCCTACGCCAAGGGGCAAAGCAACCATTACAATTTCATAGCTGCTCTGTGCTCTCTTCCAATAGGAACAAACCCTGCTTCCTGACCTATAACAGAAGTAATATAAAAACCACATCCCAAATAGACACACAGATATATTCACTTTGGAGTTTGATCCTTAAAAAGAAAAAGTCCAGTATGAACTGAACAATTGCTTTGCTCAAAACCCATGGACTTTCTATTTCACATTCCTGAAACAATGCTAGAAATTCCTTCCCACTATTAACCGTATGCATGGCAGCATGGTTCCATATGCTCTGCAAGAGTGTAAATACTGCAAAATTTACCAAGTTTGCTTGTAAAATCCAGAGTGACATTAAATGCATGAAGATGCTCCAGTAAAAAGGTGATTTATGTACCTGAGCTTCAATACTTCTAAATGAGTAAACCACAATATCTTTGAACATTTTAAAATATTATAAGAATTCTATGAGGAAAATGGAAGCACCTGATGGAATACAACTACACCAATTAAATATGTAACATCACGGAAACTTGAAAACTCAAGGAAAGAATGGAAAGTTCAGTCAACTGTTCATTTTATTCAAGAATTTGTCTAGAAGCCAGCTGTAGGTATCCATATGTACATTCCTATAAAAAACATCCTCATATCTTTGGTTTGCTTTTATTATCATGTATTCCATCTTGGAAAAACCACACTACCAGATTGCCTTTTCCCAAACCAGTCATAGCATCAAAAAAGTAATTTCATAAGATGCACTTTCCTCTTTGCTAAAGGCAGGCATGAAATTTTGAAGATGTTGCTGAGTAGTGTTGGTCTGGGAAGTAAAAGATACCATGAACAACCATGTATGATGCTGTAAAGAGGGAGAGTGAAAAATGGTCCTTACAGGAAAAAATAGACATCAAAAGCAGCTTGCCTGAATTTGAGAAGCACATCCCATCCCATCCCATCCCATCCCATCCCATCCCATCCCATCCCATCCCATCCCATCCACTGGTCAAGTCCAATTATGCTGTCCTTGAAACCTCATGTTATACATCACTATTAATTAATTGCTTATTAGTTATTTTTATTTGAAATTACCCTGAAAACACCCAGGTTTGCACTTAGATAACTTTTGAAACACAAACCAAGAAGTACATTTGAAGACCCTTCCCCCATACATCTGTTGTCTCCAGCTTTCTGGTAATATTTGCCTGGACACAGTAAGGATTTCAGAAGATACAAGCATAAATGAGTTCAAAGTCACAACACACATTTTAATCCTCCTCCAGACACATTCTTGGATACTTTTTCTTATCAAATGGTAAGCATCTCCCTGGAATGTTTATTTAATGACCTTGGAGTTAGCGTCAAGAGATTAATCAGTCAACTGTAAACAACTCCAGACGGTCCCCAAGAGTTTAAATTTTATCAGAGAAACTAACTATAATGAACAATAGAAAACTGTTTGGGTTTTGTTCTAAAAGACCCAGAATGAAAAAAAAAAAAGAAAAATAGAGGGGAAAAGAATCTTATCCCAAATGTAACCAACCATGTTCATTTTGTAATTTCAGCATCTCATTTAGCCTATACATCTGATAGATTGGTGTGTCACTTACTGTTTCCTGTTTTCTCATCCAAATACCAAGATAGCTAATTTACTTTAGAAGAGCTTTTATTTATGACTCTCTTCCACCCTGCTTTAATTTCAGGGGGTGGGACCGGTAATGTTTTTTTTAATGGGCTTGTTTTAATGGACTACAGGATATTGTTGTAAGGTCACTGACCACACTGACAGGACAGAAAAGACCGTGAATCTGTATTATTTTCAGGTCACTGAGTGACTAGGAGAGAATGGGCTGTGACTGGGAAGTGCCAGCTTTCATTATTCTGCATTGGTCTGCATGACCTTTCATTTCCACTCCTTTCCTACGTCTGCTCTAGCAGCCTCCTCTAGTTTCAGTTTTTCTCTGTAGGATCCCTTTTCAGCTGTAAACTCCTCATTCCAATGCAGAACACTGCTGGGAGTCGGAAGCAGTTTGTTCAGAGCTGGTTGGGTCAGGCCTCTCCCCAGCTCGGTTCCCAAGCCCATCTCTCTAGCTGTCATGTATAATTTATCCAGCAGGGCTGTGACAGACTGCAGTTCCAGCCTGTGGCAAACATCCATAAGGCTCAGGCTAACCCTGGGTGAACAAAAACAGCTCACACAGTTGCCTCCAAGTGCTGTATTCACTAACCCATATAAGTACAACCTATTTTTCAAATAGTATGACGCTCAGCTATTGTGAAGTTTGGTTTTTAATATAATGGTTGTGCCCATAAGTGCTCTGCCTAAAATAGAGAATGACCTAGCAGCAACAACACAAAACACAGCATTAGAAGATAGTGATATGCGAGAGATGTTGTCCTGCCTCTGGGCTTACAGAAAACACCCTGCTCCTCCAACCTTTTATCCATCACTACAGTACTGCTGAGCAGCTGCTTTTTCTGTAGTACTGCCAGTCCGCACAGGGCAGGTGTTGCAAAGCATGTAAATTCCAATATCACTTGATAAATCACAGAAAAATTAGGAAAGTTTAGACATGAAAGAATTGAATAAACTAAAAAATTATGGCATTTGAAGCAGGATGAGGATCATAGAAAAGGAAATAGGGGAACTGAAAAGGACGAAAGAAGAATCAATATTGCTTCAAGATACTCTTGCAAAAATATTTCACACTTTACTCTTCATTTATTCAGAGTAGTCTTCTTTCATCTCCAACACCAATGATTCTTCCTGCCTGAACCAGAATTACATCAGAAGACAATGCAATAATATTGCCATTTCCTAATTCATAGAATTCTGAAACAATATAAAGGCAGAAGGTATTCTGAACCCCAGATATAGCTGGCATTTGGGGTAGAGAGAAGGGCATGAAAGCAAATATAAGCCATATCAACAAATAACTGAACACAGATCTTTTACCTCTTTCCTTGGAAACATTCAAGAGTGCCATGGAAAAGATAAGGGGCAACACATGTCCAAGTCTCTTCTGTTTGTTTGTTTAAAAACAAGCTGCAAAAAATGACTCTAAAGACACAGATTGAGAACTGTTGCCTGGAAAAATCAACATCAACGCTTCCAAACTGTTCTCAAGCAAGAGCCTGTTCTCAGGCCTCAGCACTATTTGCAATTCGCTGTCCACCTTATCATCAATCATTCAAAGATAAAGTGGCATTGCTCTGGGCACCATTTAGCAGTTCCTGAAAAATCTGAAAACCTGTTCTTACCCTGGAACATGGCAACTGCTCCTACTAACTTTTATCTTCAGAGGGTAAGAGGTCATTTAGTCTATATAGGTGAGACCCAGCACGATGGAAAATTTGGCATTTTCTAAGTATGAGATGACATGGTAATTCTGAGGACAGTAGAATGCCAGAATGAATAGTCTGGTCTGGCAGGCACAGGGCTTACAGCAGTAGAAGAAAGATCAACAGGCCCAAGTCTTTTGGGCGACAGGTAAGACAAGGTAATTATCCAGGGGCTGAGTCAATAGACAATATAAGGGCTCACATCACAAAGTTTTATTGTTGCAAATCATTGATTGCTTACACACAACACTATTTACTTTAATTCCACGCGTTCATCACCACATCTGTCATTGGTGAATTGGTTCATGTTTTTAAGATGTTCACATATTACATTATAGCCACTCCATTTCACACTAACAGCAATTCTACATAATTCATCACTGTCACTTCAGGCAGTGTTCTGCAGCTGACTTGTCCTGCAGAAAGAAAGGCAATAAAGATGTACAGCAATGTGGCTCTTTGAAACCTAGTGTGGCAAGCCCTGTGGCAACATGCTTTTGGTTCTGAATTTCATTAGCAAACTCCAGCTCAAGACAATTCTTCAGTGAAAGGCAGAGGAAAAAGAAGTTTCTGTCCCTGTTGACAATGGTTAAAGTCACCAGTCTGCTAGTGACTGTTACACAGACGGAGAACTAATTCCTATATAGTGGGCTCCATGGTTATGAAGCATTTTAGAAATTCTGTGCAGCTCAGACACATGACCTTCAGCATCCACCAGTCAGAGTCTGTTTAAAAGGAGGCACATATTTGCCTGTGCAAACTGAAATTGGACAAGCCTGAACATCAGGCACCCATCTGTACTCTCAGCCTGAAACACAACCACATTTTCAAGTGCAGCTATTGAGTACTGAAACATCATCATTTCAACCCAGCCACTGCAGCAGATCAGAGTGTTATACAACAGATCTCCATTTCTATGGCTCTGTATAAAGTCAGGCAGACTTCGCATGGATCAGTGTAAACCCATGAAAAGAAAACAACAAAAGGAAACTGTAGGCAAGAAAATGCTATTGTGTTTCAAACAGCAAAACCCAGAATAAAGTAAATTCTCAAGTACTTGAGAGAGATGGCTGGAGTACTTGCGCCAACTTCCTTCTTACTTTGCAGTTTTATGAGACTGCTCTATTCTTCCAGAGGTAAGAGTACCTATTTCAAAGCTCAATGCAGCCACAAAAAGATCTCACCAGAATACATTAAAGATGCTTTTTGATCTCTTGCATGACAGTTGATATTAATATTGAAGCTATGAGGAACCAGTGATGTGGAAAAAGTGCATACAGAGTCTAAGATAAACTCACCTGCATTTTAGGCAAACTACATTAACCAAAACAATGCCCGTTGGGACTTGTAGGTTTAAATTCAAGACAGAAGGCAGTTATTCTTATTTTTCACTTTACCTAGCAAGGAAAAATAAAAAAAGTAAAACCTAAGCTTCTGATTAATCTAGCTAAAACTATCCCAGCAAGCAAAGAGAATAACTCACAGAAAAAATGGAAATAATTCACTACTGGAAGATATAAAGCAAAGCACCTGCTGAAATCATGTCTTGCTAAGACATAAAGCCTCTGTTAGAATTAAAAACTTACAAGTTCAGGCCAGGAAGTGAAAAATTGGTCAGGTATGGCTAAGGAGAGGACCCACCCAGACAAGATTTGCTTTCACAGCCTGATATGCAAAAAAGGGAATCAGTGCCTTTTAGAATGAGCCATCTGCCCAGGAACAGCACTTGAAGAATGTTTCTCTGATATAGGAAAATAATGCCTACTGCCTGGAGTTCAATAATGCAGTGGGCAGAGTTTGGTAATTTTCAAACAAGTTTGGATGATTTAATAATGTGCAACAATAGCATATTTGATTACTCTTGCCTTAACTTCAAAATTTTTCAGATCTTGGTCAGTTAGAGATCCAGGACTGCCAAAAGAAAATAAGGTTTCCATGGGAAGAGAAATATTATGATCCCTCACTCCCATGAGTTAGATAATCCAAAAATCACATTAACTGCCTGGTTCTAACCTTAAAAAGTATCACATTCCCTTGGGTGTTATTCAACACATCAATTCCTCATGCTGGAAAGAGTAAACAGCTATTTTAGTTCCCATCTCAACTATTACAACACCGCATGCCTGATGAAGACATCACCCAGACTGAGTGAATGGGTAAATAATTGGCCAGTTTTGAATTTCCATCAGTGTTAAAAAGGAGGATTACTCGGAAGAATGAGCAAGTTGCTCTGCAATGTTGTTATCTCGCTCCCAGCCACCTGGCTGAGAGTTTTGTGCCTACCAGTGAAGATATTGAACATCCAATCCTTCTTACATATACTTCCCCAGAGTCCTGCAAACCAACCTGTGCTGAAGCCTTGACTCTTTTCTGTGTAGAAATCTGACTTGGGAAGAGAGTGTGGAGATGGTTTGGCTTGAGATTTTATTCTGAACAGACTGTGAGGACAGTGACATTAAGCACTAGAATGGAATAAAGGTCTTTCAGGGCTGAGGAGTTCAAGAACTGAGTTCTCTGAGGGCACTGAATTTTTTTGAGGTTCAAAGATTTTTGTGGCCTGAACCAAAACCTTTCTGAGGTGGAGCAATATCTCACTGAAGATATTCTGCTCATAATTTCTTATAGAAGATAAAGCAAAAAAACCCCACCCCACTCCATGGCTGCTTTTCCCATCTCCAAAATACACATAATTGTAAACAAGGAGAGCGGGAAAAACCACTAAAGACAGCAATATATGTCAGTGTAGAACCTCCCACAGTTCTTCTCTTCTGACTTCTTCTCCAGACCCTCTCTTCTATGACAGCAAAGACTGCTGGTTAGCTTTTTCACAGAAAATTCACTACCCAGGACCATAATATTGAATTTCCCAGTACAACACAGAAGTCTGTGAGTGCTGCAAGAAATTCCCTTCCAAACACAAAATGAAAAGAGAGTCTGATTAACTAAAAACTGAGTATCAACATGGTCCCAATGAAGTGTCTTAAAAAAAAGGATAAATTAAAAATTGTTCAGTAAAAAGATGGAGTGAAGAAGATAAAAGTTTCCTTTTTCTCCCCTTTTTTCCCCCAAAGAGTTTGTTTTCCTTTGCATAAAAATGACTTCATTAGAGAAAATTGAATTGTGGGCAAAGTTCTCTAATAGCAAAAGTAGTTTGATTCAATTTTATTTCTGATGTTCAGCTTCCATTCTTTCTCTGGCCCTCATATCCAGTCACCATGGCAACAAAAGTGCAGAAAAATCCTTTGCCCATTTGATAATCATTTAATCATTTAACAACAAAACAGATTGGGAATGGGAAAGCAGAGTAATGGGAAACACCAAAAGGAAAATAAGCTCTGCTATCAAAAAAAGTCATATTCCCCAGCAAAGAAGAAAAAAAATTAAAAAGAAAAGAGAAGGAGCAGAAGAAATGAGAAATGGCCTACAGGATTTGTGTACCTCACCGAAAGTAGATTTAAGCTTCTCATTGCTCTCCTTCACACACTATACTGTCTTTTATTTTCTCCCCATGGGAGACTGCAT
Source organism: Sialia sialis (assembly GCA_009812075.1). NCBI lineage: Eukaryota > Metazoa > Chordata > Aves > Passeriformes > Turdidae > Sialia > Sialia sialis. The sequence goes on along the minus strand of VRYO01001681.1, from coordinate 6,137,101 downwards.
GCTGTCTGAAATGTCCTTCCAGTAGCTGAAAAAAAATCCAGATAGAAATTCTGATAGATCTATATTATGATTTCAAAAAATGAGAAGAAACGTTCCTAACCAATAGAAGCCACACTCTGGAGTTTGTCTTATTTCTTCATTTATGTCAGAAAAAGAGGGCTTGCCTCCCAAGTGTTTTTTAGTAGGAAATCTCTGAAATACCAGCACAATCCACGGGGAAGATGCCCTGGCAAAGGTCTCTGTCACCTTTAAGTAGCAGGGCTTATGCTCCCCTGATGATGACAGCAGAGTTGTTGAGCAGCTGCTAGCCTTGATCAAAAACCCTGAGAAAGAAAACACCACTACAGGCAATTATCCGTCAGGGTGGAAACTTTCTTTTCCAACAGACAGAAATTTCCTGCAACGTGTCCTTGCCCCTGACACGTGCACAAGACAAAGTCCAGTTCAGCTCAGAACACAGCTCAGAACAAAGTCACCTCTTTGTCCCTGGTAAATCTGTCTGTGGGGGAGAGCTGCAGGATGGATGACACATGGAAGTGTGGACATCAAATGTGGTTGTAGGCAACTGGGCAGGTACGTTGCACTGGCAAAGCCCCAGTGGATGAACTACTACAGCAGAAAGCCACAATGTTGAATCTCCTTCCCAGCACAAGCCCTCAAAATCCACACAGAGGACATGCTGCTTTTATGAATAACCTATGTGTAAATTAAATGATTACTTTTTTTTTTTTTTTAACTAATATAGTAACTCTTTCCCCTCAAAAATACCCCTCAACAAACTAACTCAGTAAACATTCAATTTATCAGAAAATCCAGGTTTGCTTTCTGTCCATCAGGCTAGATATGGATATGGAAGCTAGCAAGGTAAGTGATTTACCTTATTCTTTTCCCTCATGCCGGGATGCAAAACTGTATCTATCCTGACAACATTTCATTAGGCAATTTGTTATCTGTTCGAGTTAACTCCAGGGGAAGTGAAATTATTGTTAAATCTCTGTACTAAAAGTCAACAGCTCCTGTGTCACGGTGGTGTATTTGATATGGGAAACTGTAAATGATCAAATGTTCTTGATTTACCCTTGGCAAAATGTTGCATCCCAAAGAAGGTGGTGAGAAGAGGGAAGAAATTTGTGTGACAATCTTGGCTACTCATGCCTCCCCTAGAAGAGCAGCTCGGCTCTTCAGTGGATATTATTGCAAATGCCTTATGAAAAATATCTTCTGAGTATGCCTGTAACAGAGAAATTTTTACAAGGCATTAAACTGATAAGCCCTAATATTTTAAAAGCAATTGCTATTTCTCAGGTAGGAGTAATGTATCTTCAGGCTTCTACAATTATTTGTAATGATTTCTCTGAGGTGACACATCAATGTGACATCTCAGCAATTATCCAAACATGTCTGTTAGGTACTACATTATTCCCTTTGCAAAGAAAGGGAACGACACATTGCAAATTTGTCCTTCGAAACCAACATATGTGAAGGTCACTAGTACAGTAATTTCACGATTATAAGCCGCACCTTTCTCATTGAAGAATCCAGCCTACCACAGTAGTGCGGCTTATATTCAGGTGCGGCTTATATATGGACAAATCCTGTGGTCTACCTGGCTACCAGGAGGTGCGGCTTATAATCAGGTGCAGCTTATAATTGTGAAATTACTGTACTAGGAATAGAGGTTTGAGTTCTGCAGTCCTTTCACCAAATATGTACCCACCTCCCCTTTTTCTGTTTAACAGAGGAAAGGTGAGCATTTATCCTCCTCAGATCTTATCCCAAAAGAGGTGTCTTAATATATGCTTTCTCTTTCAATCAGGGAACATTGAATGCAGGTGAATGAATAAAGATAACTTTGACAACCCATTCCCCAACAAATGACAACATCAAATAGCAAAATTCCAAAATTAAGAATTTTTTGATTTATCTTCTAGCCTCAAGTAAACAAGCAGACAAGACTTTTGCTTTAGTAATGCCTTTAGATTTACCTTGCTTCACACTCACTCATCTTTTTCTCTGCAACCCAAGGACATGGTACATCTAAATTCTTGTCACACGTATGGAGGTGAGAGCAATGGCAGATACAGATCCATGGGAATTTTCAACCTGACCTGCAGTTCTTACTCATATTTATGTAACATTGCTGTGCATAAGGGCTTATAACACTGCTTACTTCAGTACCTATCCTGACCTGAGGCAGAGAGCTACAGTACAAGCTTAGATAGAGATGTGTTATCCCTAAAATAAAAATAACCATTCAAGTATCATTCTCCACAAGCCCCCACATGTTTCATACTTCCAAAACTTATCCAATAATTTAAACTAAAAATTGTCTCAATTGTTCCAAAACCCCAGGACACTGCCACCAGAACATTAAATAATCCATTTTATGCCAGTCTGGGCCAAAACCTAATTGATTCCCAATATACACGTGAAATTCCCAAGGTAGTCAAGCTGCAGTGCAACTTGAGGTTTGAAAATTCCTGTTGCAGCCTGCTGTGCACTTCCCTTAGTGACAGGCAGCCAAACAATGCTCCAAATGAAAAGCAAGGTGGGAGGCACTGAGCTGAGCACTGACATTTTCATACACCACCACAGTGTGGCAATTCAAGCTGGGGCCACCAGTGTCAGCAAGAGAACATGTGCATTATTGTATACAGACATTCCCTGCCTTTCCTTGCCCACATATAGATGTATCTGTTTAGTCATTTGAATCTCTTCTCTAATTCTTCTAGATAATTTTCCCCTGTGCTCTCAGACATCCTAATTTAAGTCATCACAAATTCAGGAATTTACCAGTTAGCACATTGAAACATCCTTATTACTGAAAAGGAGCTGGCAGTATTGTAACACAGCTGCTTACCATTTCAGTGGGACAAAACAAAATAATTAGAAGCAAAAGATTCCTGATATTTAACTAGCAATGTATTTAAATAGCTCTCTGTTGCTATTTTATAGTAAGACAATTGCCTACTAAAATATAATCAGTCATTTCAAGTATATAGTATTTTTCCTACCTATAATTAAAAATTACTCTCAACACTTAAACCCTACCTTTATTTAAGACCCCACGGCATTTTTGATGTAGAACACTACTCCCTCAAAAATCCAGCCACTTTTATGAGTGGGTTGTACTATGGAACAAGCAGCCATAAAGTATGAAGCAAATAAAAACTTAATAGTATTTTAATTAATTATTTGCCTTTTCTATACCATCACACTAATATCAAGTCAGTTCACATAGGTGGGGAACTAAGCTCCAGTACTTAAAGTTATATAATTTTTCAGAGGAAATTTTATTTAAAAGAAGTTGCAACAAAATTGGCTGCATTTGATCTCTTACTATATAAAGAAATCCTACACCTGTATATGTTGAGATGTCAGAGACATTTAGAAATAGAAGATAAAGGTGAAAAATGCACTTTGTTCTCATTCCTTTTCAGTTAGGCAGGTTTTCAGAGAAAACTTTTCCAGTTTTATGGATCATGGTTGTGACAGATGAAACGTCTGTGCAGAATTTATTTTTCTTGCAGAAATAACATTCTACCAGTTGTGCCAGGAGATGGCAAGTTTTATGGGCTTATTTCAATTGAAAACATCTGCACTAGATAATATATGCTGCTGGGTCACATGTTAAATAACACTATTATATGTGACTGCATATAACGGCTGTTTTGCATCTTCTTTATAATGGTTTGTAACTAAGCATAATTGTCTTGGATCATTAAGTGAAGTTGCTGTAACATTAACCCTTAATGCTTTTATACTTCTTAGTTTTTCAGTTAAATAGGATCTGATTCACGTACACGCTTGATAAGAACCATTTCCAGAAATACAACTCAGGGCGTACTTATGTTATAACTCAAGTTCAAAAGGCACTCTCAAAGCACCTGCCTGCCTCCTAAAATCTCAGATGCCCATAGATTTTTTTTTTATATAAGAATTTCAAAACAATCCAGTTTTCTGTTTCTAAATACATCAGTCCTAAAGGGCTCCTTGCCAAAGCTGTGTGCACTCTATTTGAATTGATAATGTCTGGAGGGTTGTCTCACCCAGCTTTAAAAAATCAAGTTACCAGAACAGCCTGGATTGTGGATGAAATCTCCAAAAACTGATGGAGGACTGATAGAAGGCAAGCCCACTTCCACCACCATCTGCATCACAACTTCCAACTTTTCCGTTAGGAACATGCTTGAGCACTTTATTGGATTACCTGAGTAACTATAGCTTTCCAGATAGATTTTTTTTAACAACTGACTTAAAATCTGACATGCTTGAAAATCTCAGTATTTGGTCTTAATTTAAAGCTAGCCCGTGGTGGAGTTCTAATGAAAAATTATCGTGAGTCTTATCACATTAAGACCCCCTAGATTTGAGTATATAATACAGAAGACTTCAAAAATGTCACAATTCTAGTTATATCAATTAGGGGATTGTTGAAAACTGAATCTTCTGCCTTCCCAATCCTCCCTTGTTTATGAATTAAATCTGGAAGTGCTTTTCTAGATAAGAGTTACATCAATGTAAGACTCGTACATTTGGCCCTTTCCCCAAGTATTTTTAACATTGGAATCCAACACATTCCATTGCATGGTAACAGACTATTGGGCTAGTAAAAAAATGAAAACATCTTAGAAAGCAATGTGCCCCCTATGAACACCTGGACACAAGTTGTGGGAACAAGTTTAAAAAAGCATGGATGCAATCTTCTTCAACACATGCTATTACCCAGGAATCTTCTCATCACAATCTATGCACAGCTGGTTTTCTTCTGCTAAATGAAGGCATCGATGACTCAATCCACAATGATTTGCTTTCTGGGAAGTCTCTCCTGGAGCTGATAAAGGCTAATGATTGGGAGTTGTTTCACAGGCCTATGCAATGTCCCTGCCAGGCTCCAGGAGGAGAGGTAATGGATTGTCCTTTGCTTCATCAGTCTAGATCAGTCCTGTTCTGACAATTATGGGAATGAAAGGTGCTGAACAATGAAACGAGGCACATTATTGTACCAGATGGTCCATTTTAGAACAATTCACATACAGGTCTAGAATGAGAGACAGCTTCAAAATTCACTACAAGCATTTTCAGACTGTTCCAATAGTTTCAGTCCAGTTTCCTTACTTTGATTGGAACAACAGAATTTTTATGTGTTAGTTGCTTTCAGGATTTAATCTCATTTGTTTAACAGCATTATAACTTCCACTGGCAAGGGTTTATTCATTTATTTTGACATTTATATGGGCTACAATCACACTTGTTTCACTATCCCAATATCTACCACAATGGAACTCGGCAAGATTTTTCTCTTAGCAATCTCCCTTTGTAATTAGAGGTATTACATCCAGACTTCTAATCAAACTGGCAAAAATGCAGTGGTTACATGTAAATCATTTTATGTGCATTTCCAAGCTAGAAATCTGGGAAGTCCAAATCCAACAAATTTTCACATGTATTTTAACTCAGTGAACTCCTTCTAGTAAATTCACGGTGTCTACAGTAATTTCACATGTACAAGGCGCACCGGAGTATAAGGCACACTTCTGGGTTGATGGCAAGTGGCCCTACTTTGTCCATATATTAGCCACACCAGAGTATAAGGCGCACTATTTTTTGAAGCCACAATCCGTGTGCAACAAAGTAGCGAGTTAGTAACAGAATCGCGGGGTTCTCAATTTGCAAACTGTTTTCACAGATCAGCGTAGCCTTTAAACGCAGCTCCAGGTGCCCTACCCATGCCGTGGGCCCCGGCACTCCCGCCCCGGTGCTGGCTGCCACAACTGCTCGCGCAGCAGCAGGGGCGGCAGCCCTGTCGCATGGCAGCAGCTGCCCAACCAGCTCACACTTCTGAGTTGGCAATTTTCCAAACTTTGTCTATATATAAGGCACATCGGCGTATAAGGCACACATCCAGGTTTGGATCAAAGCTTCAGTCAAAAAGGTGCACCTTATACACGTGAAATTACTTTTTTTCGATTCTAAGTAACAAAAATGGTTTTGTTCAGGACACACCGCATGGTTCTCCATTTCCTCCCTCCACCCAAGTCACTGTGTATTAAATGATATTGCCTTTATGTTCAACATGATAATATAACACAATCTGTCATACAATGAGATGGGAAATACTGGGGAAAAAAAGTCATAATTTTTCCAAAATTTTTCTTTTTTTTCATGTTGGGTGCTTGCTGCTGTGGGTTCCATCTTTGTTCCAGGTTTGAGCAGAAAATATAAATAATTCCAGCTTCTTCAGGATAGCGCTCCTCAAAACAGACCATCTGCAGAATCACATCCCCATACTATTTTTATGCCATCTGCTGTTGGGATATTTTGCTTAATGGATCCTTTGTGGTGAAGGAATGTGCATGTATCTCCTGTTCTCTTTCTTCTATCAGTTGATTCAATAAGAAATATGAGTGGTCTGTAAACAGGGAAGTAAAACAATGTTCTGTGTGCTAGCTGGAAATGAGATTTCCTGTAACATTTGCATGCTCCCTGAGATGAACCAAATATGCAAAGAATTGCAGGCCAAGCCCAGAGACAAGTGTGATTAACCTGATTTAACAAGTATGATCACAGAGAGGGAGAGGTCTCTCTGATAATGGCACAAAGAGGTTCTGTGTGTATTTAACAGAGCTACCAGCTAAATTCAAAAATGCCATGGAATAACTAGGGATGAGAAAAAGGTTGATATCTGTCTCTGGGAGGGACAAACAAGATGTCATAACAAAACATGAAGTCAGCAAAGATGTTGTCTGAGCTATCATGGAAACAAGGAAAGGACAACACAATTTATTGGGAATGAAATGCAATTCTACTAACAACATTTTGGCACTGAGTGTGGACCTTTTACCACATCACACTGATTTAAGAGGAATAAATTGCACCACCTAATTAAAAAGAAGAGAGATAATACAAAAGGGCAGAGGCAGGGTTAAAGCTGACATTGGAGAGCTGTAATTTGCAACAAAAAGCTGGAAATCAACATCCTGCTGGCAAGACATCCAGTGAAATGAATGAGGTGACAAATCCATGCATTGTCAAGAGGGCGCCTGTACATCAGCTTGTGTTAGAGTCTACTATTTTAATGAAACAAGTTTCCAGGATTGGGTACAAAGTCAGAGAGTTAGATAAACTTTTTGTTGGCTCATCTAAACTGAAACTCTTTGCAAGCAAAAGATCCAGTTTCTACAAGGATCCTCACTCCTAAAAGCTGTTTCTTTAATATTATTATTATTTTTACTGTGGAGGTATTCTAGTTCAAAAGGACTGCCTTGAAATACTGAAGCACTTGGAGTCTTGATGTGAAAAGGATACTGTGTTCTGAGCTCCTAGGAAATCAAGACAAAAGTCCTGCTGACCAAGTCCTTTCCCCTGCCTAGGTTAGTAATTTAGAAACATTTTTGAGAACTTCAGCATTACATCCCTATTCAGAATAGGAAATAGTCTGAAATCTTTTGGGATAGGAAGCCCACTTTTGTTTTGTTTTACTAAGGATCTTCCACTGTTGCCAGAAAGTCTGTTTTCACACAACTGTTTTTCTTCACAGTCTGCAAGTGACTAAACACTGCACAGCTCTGTCAGAACTGGTTTGAAACAGAACCATCTGAACAGAGCTGCTGTTAACACTTCAGAGCAGTGTAGAAACTAGTCCTCTTGTCCAAATTTAGGGGTTCTATTTATTTACTTTTTTAAATAAGAAACAAATCGTAAACAGATCCAGGATCTATTAAAAAGCCAGAACCTTTAAAAACTTCTTCTGAGAAAACGAAGCAGAGGGAGAAAATGTACTTGCTCAGGAAGAGCAAGCTCAGGGCAGGAAGAGTGAATGAGAAGTCAGGTTCAGATAAGGAGCAGATTTTGCTCCTCCTGCCTCTGCTGAATCTCCTTTTCAACATTGATCCATGGAAGGCTTTTCTATAGTAACACAAACTCAGTAAACACAGGGCTGGAAAGGACCCAACAAGTTGATCTGGCAAACTCCATCTCCCCAGGTAGGACTGTCTCCACCTGCATGGTCCTCCCAGCAGCTGCTCCAATGTGCAGGAAACTGAACAACACATTTCCTTCAATATGTTCCAATTAATGTTTTTATTCACTTTTCCCTAGATCATCTTCTTCTGATTCCAATCTCTGGTGAGTCACAACAGCCAGGATTAGACAATATTTTAGCTATTGCCTCACCAGTTCTGGAGAGGATGGCAGAATTGCATCCTGTACTTTATGACCCTTGCTTACATCCTTAGTATAGTGTTCATTTTTTTTCGTAAAGCATGGAACTGTCATGTTTATTGGGCCATTAACTACAGCCCTTTATTTATTTTCTCTTGTAACAGGCTAGTGATAATGGGTCTAACTAGGAGATAGACTCTGATCCCCCAAAACACTATTGACAGTACTTCTGAAACAAAAAGGTAGGACAGATTCATTTTCAGGTGTCTGGTATAGCAGCAATGTGATCTTCCCTTGAAAAGAACAAGTTAACTACAAAGTCACTGAGTTGCAGAAAAATGGAAATCCTCAATACATTGGGGTTTTTATATAAATCACTTTTCAGAGAATAACATCAAAAAAAAAATTACTTATACATCTAGTAATTTTGTCCTTGATAGCATAATTGCAATTACTATTCTGATTCCTAAAGAGTCTGATTTTACAGAGGTGCTGAGCAGCTGCAGTTTTCATTGATTTCTGGTGGAGCTGTAAATGATCAGGACTTTTGAAAAATCCATACCCACTGTGATTCAATCCTTACGAAAAAGATACTTTCATGCAACTTGAAATATAACTTGAAAGTTATTTATTTCCCACGATAGGTATTTCCAATACAATTCTCCAATAAATAATGAATCACGGAAAGAACTTCCTTCAAAACATTTTCAAAACATCTGATATCTAGCAAATGCTTTGCATGTCTAGAAAGTGCCTAGGTTTTTTAATCTTTTGGAGTGTTGTTTTTTAGTGTCAACAGTCAAGATTTGTTCTTGGATACAAGCTCCCTCTGTGTATGTATCTTAGCAGAGCTTGGTAGATAATAGAATGCAGCCTGAATGTGCTAGAGCACTCAGAGTTTTTAAAAATCACTGGGTCACATCTCAAGAAGCTGTGCAATACCCTGAAGCTGACACCATATGCAACAGATTTTTAACACTAAAAGTATTTATGAACATTAGTGGTATTTTTTTTTTTTGTTTTTTTAAATAGCTTTAATACTTCAAACCAGGTAGGAGGAAATAATCCCAACCTCCCCTCTTCTGAGCAGATTGCTTCTGAAGTCACATTATTTTCTGTGTTTTAGAAATTAAAGTTTGGATCTAAACAGAAGCTGCTTTTGTTTTGCATTTGGAAGGATAGGATGAGGACTGCTAAGTGGCATTCTGACACAGGAGAATTAAACATGCCTAACTCCTTCATTGGCAAAACTGTCATGGTGCTATTAACTATAAAGGAAGGAAGTAAAGCAGAAATGAAAGCAGTAGGCCATCATTTGAATATTGCACATCTGAAAGAATAATTAGGCACAGATCAACAGGAGCAAGCAAATGTAAACACCAAAGGGGACCTCAGTGGAGTCTTAAATCAACACCTGATCATACAAAAGAGTTTGCACAACTACAATTATTAAAATATATTTACATATTTTACATGCTGCCATTAAATAAAATTTACCATGATGGTTTATAGCAATTTATTTGATCAATAAAATGAGATTTTATTTGTGACAAAGTTACAATTCCTCACAGAAAATGTTCTGAGACGAGATGCACACTCTGTTCACCATTCTGGAAATAAGTATATTGGACTGAAGCATTTTGCCAGATTCAAATTTTTGGTGGCTTTTTTTTTTTTTTCCTCAGGTGGGAAGATTGTTTTTCCATAATTAAAATATGCTGGTCTTTCAGACTAGTTGCTTAAGCTATGTCATATTTCTCATAGTTCACCATCAATAATGAATAATCTCAAGGCAAACAGTCCTCAAAAACACTCTTAAGGGGTAAGCTGTTCATTGAAAACATTCAGGGACTACTGACAAATAAAAATGGCATTCTCAGAAATCAGGACTAATTAATGAATGATTCACAAGCAGAAGAAACAGCAGAACTCATAATTAATATTCTTTACTTCAATAGCTCAACCACAAAAAAGAAATAACCCTAAACAAATGAAAAGTTGTGGCCTGAGTTGCTCTCCAAATAACCAAAAGATATGATATAATAGTTCACAGTATCTTAGGAAAAATAAGACTAAGGATATGGCCAGATATATTGCAAATTATAACCTGTCAAGTAAGCTGATTGATGACATTTTTGCTCCACACTAAATTGTTCCACATTTGCATTCTGTGCATTGTTTTCTGTTGGAACCTCAAAACCATGTTTTTTAGACTAGATCTTTGAGAATATAGGGGAACACCTTTTGAATAAGAACAATAACTAATTCAAAATGTTCCAAAATGCACCCCACCACAGATCTTTCCTAAAATTAAAATAAAAACAAACAAAAAAAAAAAGAAATAAACATTGATTGGGACTTCAACATTAATTTTACCTTTAACTTATTCATTATAAGGAAGATTACTTAAAATAATAATAACAAATCAGAATGCTTTGCCTCACAAAATATTAAAAAATCTGTCACATTGATGAGGTTAAAAGAAGGGAAAAAAAAAAAGAAATCTTAGAATTTTCTTCAGATTAGACTGTTCTTACCAATAACTTCTAAGAACAAGAGTCAATAGAAATGTAATATGATTTGTGTAACAATTGTAAATTGAATTTTTAAATTCTTGTTCATTTTAAGTTTAGTTGAAATCATGAAAAAAAGTTTAAAAAGAGGAAGAAAGGAGAGATAAATGAAAGAAAAAATGAATATTTTTCTCTGGGAAACAGATATTAAATATGTTAATTTATTCCAAAGTTCACATTTTCTTCTTCTCAACTAATTCTAATAAGGCTTTTCCTTATGCCATCTCTTCCAGCATCATTACTACTCTTTGGAACAATATTATAACATAGTGTGCTGGCTCTGGCTGGGACAGGGTTAATTTTCTTCCCAGTGGCTGCTGCAGGGCTGTGTTTTGTGTTTGTGCTGCACACAGGGCTGATAACATAGAGATGTTTTTGTTATTGCTGAGCAGGGCTTGCACAGAGCCTCTTCTGCTCTGGTACTGCCACTGCTGAGAGGGCTGGGGTGAAGGGGAATTTGGGAGGAGACACAGCCAGGACAGGTGACCTCAAGTGACCACAGGGATATTGCAGACCATGAGACATCATGCTGTATATAAAAAGTGGGGTGAAGAAGAAGGAGGGGGGAATGTTTGCAGTGATGATGTTTGTCTTCCCAAGTAACCATTGCATGTGATGGGGCCCTGCTGTCCTGGAGATGGGAAGCAGAGAGATAATTCCTTGTTTCTTGTTGCTTGTGTTCATGTCTTTTGCTTTCCCTATTAAACTACTTCTATCTCACAACTAATCTCAATTTTACTCTTCAAGTTCTCTCCCCAGTCCCATGGGTTGTTTGAGGCTTGGTTGCCACAACAGTAATTCTAGAACTTTTTTCTCCTCTCTCTCTTCATCTTTCTATTATCCATCGTCTGATTCTCTACACTTCACATTTTTAATAACAGTTTCTATTCCAGAAATGCTTTGTGAAGCACCCAATAATACAGTAATTTCACACTCATAAGCTGCACCTGGCTATCAGCTGCACTTCTGGGTTGCCAGGAAGACCATGGTTTTTGGCCACAAATAAGCCGCACCGGGTGATAAGCCGCATTATTTTTTTAAAAAAAGCGAGGATCTATGTGCAACAAAGTAACGAGTTAGTAATAGAATCGTGTGAGTGTGGGGTTTGGTGTCAGGTGCTCAATTTGCAAACAGTTTTCACAGACCAGCGAAGCCTTTAAACGCAGCCCCAGGCACCCTCCCCGTGCCATGGGCCCCAGCACTCCTGCCCCCAGCGCTGGCTGCCTCCACCTCCGCCTGCTCAACAGTAGCACTGGCTCCCTGTGCTGCTCAAAAGCAGCAGCTCACTGGTGAAGCCGCGTGAAGCTGGCAGCAGCTCGGTGGGCTGGCTGTGTGAAGCTGGCGGCAGCTCGCCACACACTTGCCAGTGTCTCCGGCTCGCCGCCCACCCGGCAGCGGCTCCACAGTAGCTCCCTCCCCGGCTGGCTCGCACTTCCGGGCATTTCGCTGGAATTTGTCCATAAATAAGCCGCATCTGGTGATTAGCTGCACTTCCAGGATCGGCTGGATTCTTCAGTGAAATAGGTGCGGCTTATCAGTGTGAAATTACTGTACTGTAGCGTTCTGTGCTCCCTAAAACCCTGAAAACTCTGCCTTAATTCCTGGGGACACTGTGAAGCCTGCAGGTGTCTACAATACTTTCAAGGAAAATGAGATGAAGGCATTTTAAATGAAGTTGTTTGAATTTTCAATTGGAGTAGAAATAGATAATACTGAAAGCTGAGTGTTCTTTTCCAGGGAAGATATTGTAGGGCAGATGAAACAAGATATTTAAGAAGTTTTTGTGATGGCTCGGCCTTCAACATTCATCTGTTTTTTTCAGATTTTATATGTCTTAATATGGAGCCAGCATCCCTTCCATACAGAAAAGTTGTTTTTTAATAAAGAAAAAGCATAACCATGGTATTTCTGTGAGCTCCAGTCTTCTATGATGAAGTTTTAAAAAATTAATCTGAAAACAGAAACTGGGCAAAATGCAAAGTCAAATCTCTGCAAAGCTTAGAATCATTCTGGTGCAGAATAAAATACTGAACAAACTCCAAGAAATGAAATGCATTCAGAAATGTCAAGAGGTCTCATTTTGACATATTCAGTTAAAACATCCAAATTTCTTAGAAATAAGTTGTTTGGTTACTCAGTCTTATTCCAGCATATAATTTCATCTTCTTATTCTTTCAATCCAGTTTTGTCTTCTGCTTCCACAGCAGGCTGACAGACAGGCCTTAGGATCAAAATAAAACCATCAATAGCACACATTAGCTAAGGTGAGTCATATGATTCCAAAAAAATGCGTTACTGAATATGTGTTTGACCAAAAACTCAGTTTATAAAAGAATCAAGTTCTAGAAAGGTAAAATTTATCCATGGCAAAATGCTATTTTTATTATATTTATTTAATATTGATCTGAAGGAAAATAGTTTAGATCACTGTCAAAATAAAATCAATACTCATATTCAGGTCAACTAACATAAAATAAAATAGCAATTTTAATTTTAATTCTCTATCAGAAAAGTATGACACCTAAAAAATGCTATCCTACTCTTCTTCCTACCTTGGAAATTGCACTTCACGGTGGAATATCATTTCAGTGAAAAATTCCCAACTACCTCTAGCCAAAATCCATGATCAGGTACTTGAATATGTTTCCTGATTTTTACAGAGGCAGAATTCTCTGTGCTTCCACCAGCATAGATTCATACATAGTAGAAGGAACATTCCTATTCATTAGCCTGATGTCCCACACAGCCCAGTTAATAGAGATGCCCTGAAATATGTCATATCTGGGTTAAAAAACAAATTGCAGGCATGAAAAATTCACCAAAGTTTTTAGTGAGAGCAAGTTCTTCCGAAGGTCAAATAACCTCACTGCTAAATATTTGTACCTGATTTCTAATTTAAGTGGATCCCATTTGCAGACAGCAGCTCTCCCTATGCACTCATGTGCAAAGCTGATGAGCTCTTTATTATGACATTGCTGCTCCCCATGCAGTTAGCTACAAGCTGTGACTGAGTCCCGCCGTAGCCCTGTCTTTGTTAGGGTAAACAGATTGTGCCCACTCAAGTCTGACCACAACGCATGTTCTGAGCGCTTTATTCATTCTTGTTGCTATTCTTTGATGAGAGCATACTGCTGGTAGCAGACTGAACACACTGGGTCCATAATTTGGTCACAATTTTGAACACGAGGCCAGCTACAGTGCCCCTGGAGCTTAACAGAAAACTTCCATTTGGATGCAAGGAATTTCCATCAGCATCGCACAGTCTATGCTCTTTTGGGGAGCAGAGTGCCAGCCAGGATCCTGCCTGCTCACCTGCTTGCCTCCCACCTCCTTTCTCTCCCCATCCCTCCTAAGAGGTTCTTTGCATCCATTTAGGCAACTGGTATCCCACTGAGACTTTGCCCTTAACAGCACTCTCATTAAATCAAAATAAAAGCAATACAAAATGTATAAACTAAACCATATCCAATGTGCAGCTTGTGAGTGCTCTTTTTATTGCTGTGATTTAAATGGAAGAATTTGAAATTCAGAACTGAGAATCTCTCTCCCTCCATATATCTTTATGGGAGAATCAATCGGTGTTCATTATCTAAATGCTTTTGACAATCAAAAGTTCAACATTACTTTGCTGGTAGAACAGAAGAATTCAATGGTTATTTAAAGATCTTCAACATGGCTATGCAGTTTTTGAGACAGATAACAAAAAACTCAGTTAAAAAAATAAAAGTCATGTTTTTGGCACAAACATTTCATCTCAAAGTAAGTTCTGCAGTTTCAATGACTGGTTCCTTGAAGTACAGTGGCTTCTCTAAAACAGACTTCAAAGAAATGGAATTATTAGCCTGCTTGTGTTTGACAAGGACTCATTTGTTACCCGTCAAGGAGACACTCTCACCGGCCAAATGGTAACAGCCTAAGACAAACTTTGTCAAAAATTCTCATGTCAGGGAACAACCCATTGGATAGAGAGGAACATTTCTATTTTTAGTTGGTTGGATAGCCAGCTTCCCAAAAAAATAAAATTGTATAAAGTTTCTCACCAAATATGACATTTGAACCCAAAATCTGTATGTCTCCTCGTTATAAGGAGAGAAAATACAATAATTTCTCTTCCAAGTTATGGGGCTTTTTTCTTCGAAAAAGCATTGCTGCAGTTTTCACACCAAGCACTGTGAGACCCATGTGTGCTGATCTGCCTAGAGCGAGCAAACCAGATGAGCAATCTGATTCCCTTGGGCCCTGCTCCCTGTAGGAAGCTTTGCACAATTCCATGTCTTTCCCACAAGTCACAGATTTTCCATCAGCATTTTTTTCTGCTTTTTTGAAGTAAAATGAGTCTTTGAATAATTTCCTGTTGTCTGAAAGCTCTGCAGTAGCTGAGCTCTTGATCATGAAGCAATATGAGGTAACTTCACCCGTATTTGTAGTCCAGTATGTTAACATGATCTTTTCATCTCTTAAGGGCTGAGTGTAACTGCCAGTCAAACACTTAATTGAGTCTAATGATCTCACAAGCATTAAGAGATTTCATTAGGTCAACCCTGAGGGGTTTTAGGTTACATTCATTTCTCAATGTATCAAAATAAAAACTGTTTTTCCATAAAGCAATACATTCTCACCACTTCATGCTTAGATATCCTTATTGATTGTGCTTTTATTTCAAATAAACAGCACCATCCAATCTCTTTGAAGTACTCTTTGTGGCCAAGTTACCTTGGCAATAGCACTATGTGGAAAAAGGAAGTATTCTCTCTCAGAGAATTTTCATATTTTGAAATCCTTTTGCCTCCAGAAGCAAGTCCCATTTGCAAAAAGAAACAGAGCCCTGACTTCGTATGAGTGAAATAACCTATTGGTTTTTCAACAGCTCTGAGATCACAAATGAAACATCAATTAAGTTATTTTTGGCAGACTGCTGAGAAGAAGAGAGAGAAACTGGCAAGAAAACGATCCTTGCTGCAACAAAACCTTATTTGTGATAAATTTTAGCTTCAGAAAGTGAGACAATTCTGACACAAGTTGTTTAGTCATGGTTTTGCCAGCTAGATCCACTTGGCAACTCATCAAGTTGAAAGAGCACTTAATGAACACTTAGATGGTTTTAATTTTGTCTCTAGTATTTCAGATTTTAGTCAACATCTTTATTTGTCATACTTTACAGCAAATAGCACAAATATAAAACCATATCTGGAGGAAGCACATTAATATTAAGAACAACTATGCACAGTGTCTAGCTAGAATGAAGAAGCCAGATCACGACATCTCTTGAAAAGTTTAAATAACCTGCTGCTCAGGTTATTTTGTGAAATTGCAAAACTGATACTTGTTCTTTCGTAAAAATTTAAATTATAAATATTTGGCTAAAGATTACAATTCGAAATTCAACTTACTTTTAACATTCTAAGTGTGCTGGCTTGCCTGTGAAAATTTCAGTGTATCCTGCCCAGTTCTGTTCAACCTCTGCTGTATGGTACAGACAGAGCACACAGACAGAAGCTGATTTAATTGGGTTGTACAGAGCAATGCTCCTGCTACCCAGTCAGATGTACCTACTCAGTCAAGACATTGTCTTGCAGAAGAAAATTTCTGCTATATAACCAATAGAAAATGCTTCTGTAATAAAGCAATATTATATTCATGCATATCTACATGTAAACACCAGGATCAATAAATTCTATTAAATTCTCTGGCGCAAAAAAAAAAAATCAAAACCCCTTTTAAAACTTCATATCTGAGAGTACAAGGGACAGAGAAGGATCTGTGTTCAGCTGTGTGCCCCCCAACATAAGAAGGGCATGGACCTGTTGGTTTGAGTCTGCAGGAGACCACAAAGCTTATCAGAGGGCTGGAGCACCTCTCCTGTGAAGACAGGCTGAGAGAGCTGGGGTTCTTCAGCCTGGGGAAGAGAAGGCTCCAGGGAGACCTTAAGGGCCATACAGAAGGGCTGAGGGGGACTTTGTACAAGGACATGGAGTGACAGCACAAGAGCGTAGGTTTAGGTAGGATGTTAGGAATAAATTCTTTACTGTGGGGGTGCTGAGTGTCCCTGTGGTGTATGTTCCTGCCCACAGTGGCTGGGTGAGGGGTTTGGAATTAGATGATCTTTAACATCTCTTCCAACTCAAAGCATTCTAAGATCTATGATCTACAGTCAAGTCAGGTGAAAATGTGTTTAAACATGCTTACACATGAGGATCCAGCTGTCAAATAAGTATCCTACATAAAATCTTCCTTCTCACCCTCTGGCCTACGTGGCCAAAACACAAATCCAAATTTTTCAGTCAACTTCTGAAACTCAGCAGGAGTCATAGAATGTGGGTTAGCTCTCTGATGCTCAGGGCATCATTTGTCGGGTTGTGGTTGATTTCTCTAAAGAGCCAAGCAGCTAATAGTTGCTATAAAGTTGTCTGTTGCAAAGGCACATCAGTCTGAAAAGGCAAAGAGTCACAAGTGTTTAAGTCCATGCTAAAGTTTTGGTTTAGAGTCCTAAAAGGCAAAGTCCCAGTCAAAGGTAGAAGCTGCTCTTGATGGTCCCAGCAGGGCCGATGTCGCTGCATCAGTTCCTTTCTTCTTTGGGTGGTGATGATGGCAGTGAGGAGAGCAGGAACAAAAACAAAAGGCAAAAGCCAAAAGGCAAAAAGTGCAGCTCTCCCCAGTGCATGGACTCTTATACAGAATCTTCCCAAAAGACACAAATTTCAGCCACTACTTCTTAACCTATTAGAACTCTGGTTTCTTACCAAGCCAGACTACATATAAACTACACATATGGTCTATCTGAAAAATGTAAGCAGCATTCTTACTATAATTTTATTATATCTAAAACGATGTTCCTGGAGCCTTCACACTAGTATCTGGGACTATGTTTTTCAACCTTCACTAGAAATTCCACTACTCTGGTATCTGAGACCTTTACCCAGTAAAAGCACTTAAAACTTATTCTTACTTACTTTTTTACTTGCTTATTCTAAAACTTAAACTTACAGCTCTACTTTATGTGTGAGTGGCTTAACATACTTCAGTCCATTCAAAGGTTTTAATTCAATCCCTGCAGTCTAATTTCTCTCTGAAGAATTCAAACTCTTAACTTACAAACTCCACCAACAGACATTGATGTACACCTATAAACCTGATATAAATTGTTGAAACCTGGCTAATACAAAACCAGATTGAACTCACCTGATGACTTTTCTTCAGCTAGCTGGATTTTTTTCAGTAAAAGCTGTTCTGCTAACCCATTCCAGAGAATTCAAAGGATATGAGATGATTCTGAGTCCAAACAACCTACAGTTGTAGCCATGGCTTTGATAACATGAAATCCAAAATGGTCAACTTGTTTTGAGAAATATCCACAGTACTGCTCCAGAGATGCAAGACATGACAGAAAATTTTGGAAATAATATTATTTTGTGTATGCAACTCTTCTGTAATAGTTACTTCAGCAATCCTCAGCACAAGTGAGCCTTACCTTATGATGTGGATGATGGCAAGCACAAAGACAACAAGTTTACTTAAAACGTCAGTAAACAGGATGATGCATTTAAAATGACAATTTATCTCTCAGTTAACATTCAAAGGAAGAAAAATTAATCTACTGAAGAAGAAAGAAACAAAAGTAATGGAGTATGTCATAATCTGGGTACCTAATCCAGAAAGAAAATTTTGTAGCTCAGCTGGATCAGTGTTTATACAGAACAGTCAATCATTGAGAACTAGAAAAAATATGAGAAAACACCCTGTTGTTAATGTTGCAGAACAGATACATGTGCACTATTCCAAACAATAAGGAGTGACACCAAAAAGTGAATCAATCACATTAAGATTTTAATTTAATTTTCTTGGTAGTCAAGACATAGAAACAGAGATACCATGAAGATGAATGCCAGCTAAGAATGAGAGCTTCAGATCTGTGCTACTGCTCAGATGAATATCACTGCTCACAGAAACTCCTGAGGAATAAAGGATGTGTAAAGTAAAGATATCCTCCTCCTTTAAAAGTTTACTGGCTCTAGATTGATGGGTTTTCTGTGTCCGGGTAAACAGTTTATCACAATCTAGAGAATTACAGTAATTTCATACATACAAGAGGCACTGGAGTATAAGGCGCACTTCCGAGTTGCTGGCAAGTTGCCGTACTTTGAACATATATAACGTGCACTGGTGTATAAGGCACACTTTTTTTTGAAGTGAGGATCTGTGTGCAACTAAGTAATGAATTGGTAACGGAATTGCGGGGTTAATGTCAAGTGCTCAATTTGCAAACAGTCTTCACGGATCGGCGTAGCCTTTAAACACAGCCCCAGGTGCCCTCTCCTGCTGCCACGGGCCCTGCACTCCGCCCCCGGTGCTGGCTGCCACGGCTGCCCGCGTGGTGGCGGGGGGGAGGCTGGCCACCCGCGCAGCAGTGGGAGTGGCAGCCCGACCAGCTCACACTTCCAGGTTGGCGAATTTCCAAACTTTGTCCATATATAAGGTGCACCAGCTTATAAGGTGCACTTCCAAGTTTGGATCAAAACTTCAGTCAAAAAGGTGAACCTTATACATATGAAATTACTGTAAACCAGCTCGGCATGAGGGCAAAAATCAGCATTCTTCTGATTTCTCTTTCTGGCTTTGAAAGTCCTTCCTGTGGGCAAGAATTATACAAGCAACATCACCACATTGGGGTACAAGGAGATGTTTAAGTAGCACACAAAATCTTCAGCTCACTTGTCCAAAGTCATGCAGAAAATCAGAGGTAGAACTGAGAAATAAGGCCAAGAATCTTAATCCTAATTTACTCATTAATAGATCTTGCCATCCAAAAATTCTATAATCAGTTTTAGTTATCCAGCTAAATACCTTTTTTTTCTCACCCAGAAGTGACTCTATATGCATTTTGATGCCAAATGTATTGTTACCAACATCAGTTTTGTTATTTAGATGATGAACTGCCTTTGCTATTTTCTGAAAATTAGATGAAACTGGTACATTCCCATTAGATACTGCATCTAGTAGGACCACATTAAATAAGCCTTGTTAAATCCTATAATTTGAATATATATCTGATGAAATCATTCATTAGATAAATAATTAAACCAGAGTCATATATAATAATGTCTGAATAAAGTCTCAGATATTTTAATATTATTATATGAGTAAATGTGGTATAACGTAATTGCTACCTGCTCAGTCAGCACATCCTCCTAATTTTTTCATTGTATTTCACAAGTACCAGATACCTCACAAAAGAGACTATTCTAGAAAACTCATTATACAGTGCCCAAGCATGATGTGTAGGCAAGGCAGAAACCTAGGGTAGTTGGACTATATGAGCAACTTTCAGCCTGTAAGTATTCATCAGTGAATAATTATCCCCCTTTTAAAGCCAGGAAACTGAAGCCACAGAGAACATGAAGAAGGCCTTCACAGCCACTCATTTCAAGGTATCCATTCCATGGCTGTTTTTTTTTCTCCTTACTTTCCCTCCTCGATTAGGAAATTGGAGACCTCTCCTGAGCTGTAGCATTGCAAAAGTACACAGAAAGTCTGAAGAAAAGGAAGACAGTGAATCCAAGTTCTGAAAGCACTAAACTGATGCTTCACTTATGCCAGATGTAAGCTCTCATCCAGAATAAATGTTTACCTATGGATGCAGTTAGTCATCTTGTATGTATGTGTCAAGGACTAGAAATATAAATTAAAATAGGTAGAAAAAAACACATTTGCATTTGTGACATAACTTTAAGCACATGTAACACTCAAGAGCTTACCTTTCCTACTTTTTCCTTCTCCCCTTACTTGAAAATGCTCTTCTATAGACATACAAACAAGAATGTGACTAGGTACAAGATATTCTCATTCCTAGGGAAAGTTTATCATCACCTGGCTGAGGAGTTGATGATGCTGTTTCTCCTGTTAGCCCATCAAAATTACAGTTATATCAAGCAATATGAAACCACTCCAAAAAGAAAGTTTGAGAGCCCCTTGATTTCACAACACACGTGTAGGCAGAGTTACAGTGTTCTCCTCCCAGGAATGAAATATGATCTTGAACATTGGACCAGAAAATGAAGGAGCAATGTAGGCATGGAGCCATAGAGCTGTTGGATAACTGAAGAAATCACAGAGGATGAGGACAATACCTTCTCATCAACAGGAGAATGTTCAAATTTTCCTCAGATTTAGCCTGGAACATGTAATACCCATGAAATGATTTTATGCAGTCATGTTCTTGCTTGTTGATTTACCTCTTTGTGACTGCTCAAAGGTGGCCAATTTCTGCCAAATTTGACAGGGTAGCTGTGGTTTCAAAAGTGTTGAGTTCCTACAGGTTCCTTGCAGACCAGCAACAGAGCTGCAGCACATTTTGCCTGCTTGCTGAGGGAGGAGCAGCAATTTGAGCTCTCTTGTGGATACCCACACAGAGAGAGAGGGTGCCGAAGACCCTGCTGTGCAAAAAGCCACAAAGGAGCTTGCTCAAGCTGGGGGCAAGCAAGCTGCCAGCACTGAGCCTGTTTCATAAAAAGTCTTTTGTTCTCACCTGGATCCCAGAGCTGGGAATTCCAGGTAGAGTCAGGGAGCTGCTGGCAGGCAGAGCAAGGCCCTGCAGGCTCAAAGAAGAGAGGAGTTTGACATACCACTCTTCGGGAACAGAGTTTTGTTATCTTTGCTTTAGAGGCAGGTGGCAAGACAGAAAAGGTGGAAGGAAAAATGGAAGCAGATAAGCAAATTAGATCCAGAAAAACAGTGATGTAATCCCCACTGGACAGACTATCATAATATGCCATCAAAAACCACTGGGAAGTTTAAGGGAATTAATTAGTTTTAAGTTTCTATAAATATATTCTTGAGTGACAGGTGTTCTGGCATCCATATGCAAAGCTGACTGCCCAAATACAATTCCAAACCACCCGCCAGGAAAAAAAATCCTGTTTATCTGCTGAGAAAATAGATATATTGCACCAATCTGTTCTTCTAAGGGATGCACACATGGCAAACCTCTTAACTCTGTCATGTGCATGTACATGTAATTGTAGAGTGAAATGTGGAAATAGGAAGAGCTGCACAGAGGCTGAGAATGGGCTTTGTTTTTCCCCTGATATACTTGGTATTGATTTTTTCCATCTAAAAAAAAGTGATAAATAATTTACTTGCTCATCATAAGACACTGAAGAACAGATTCCACCCTCTACAGTTACTTCAGTTTTTCACTGATGTGAGTGTGAAGTGATTCAGCTCCCTTCTCAAATATTTGCAAGTCCTTCTCCTGAGTGAAGTCTACTGTTCTTTATATTTGTATATTCTTTTGACTTGGACTCAGTATTCCAAATTTAAACAAAGCCTGAGTTCAAAATTCTAGCCTTTAGTATTTAAGCCTGCAAATATCAAAAATTAATTTGCAATGCAAAAGCCTGCATTCCCTTGTACTAAGAGATGTTATGTTCACTTGATTACACAACCACAGAATAGCTGAAGTTGGATGAGGTCTTTGGAGATCATCCCATCCAGATGCCCCTGCTCATACAGCATCAGTTGCTCAGGGGTTTTGAGTATCTCTAAGGAAGGAGACTCCACAACTTCTCTCTGGGCACTACTTCCACTGTTCGGTGAAAATATTTTGATTTTTATTTTTCCAAATAATTATCTACTTGGAGTAAAAAAGAAGCGTTCATTTGCTATGAGAATATTAATTACCAGCAAAAAAAGCCATAGACTACTTTCTATGAACTATATCTTAAGTATGCTCAGTTGGATAGCTGAACTCAGAGAGTGACTGTACTGCTTTCCACCTTGCAAATTGTTACTAATCCAGTAATGAATTTTGGAAAGTACAAGGACGATACCTGTGCATACACATTACACATGCTGTAGCAAGAACTTTCCAACCATCTGACCAAGAGGTGAACTGCTGAAAGTACCAAATGTTTCCTGAGTGGTGATCTTCACTGAAGTAGCTTTCAGCTTTGATCACTTGTCTTAATCACTCTTGCAACATTCTCTGCTGCCAGCTTGACTTCTTGTATTCAGTTGAATACACACAGTGGGCAGTGCAAGGAAGCTGGGCTAGTACTGAACTGTAGAAATGCTTGCAATAAACAACACCTGTCATTTCTATATAAAGAGAAAGTAATCTTCCATACAAAGATATGACTGCACTGGGATGTCATCCTTCCTTGGCTTCCTTCTCACATGGTTTGATCTTTCTAGCTTCTCTCAGGGCAGGACTGCAAGGTAAGATGAACCACCAATCTGAGTCACAGGAATCCAGCCCTGGGCCCACTTCTTTCGATAAACATAAATCCAGCCAGTTCTGCATAAAAGATCTCTCAGTGTCACGTGAGAACCTCTTTCTAATTTGCAGAGCAAAGGAACCCATCTCTGACAAATATTACCCATGTAATAGACTGTCCTAACATGCTGCTCTCTCTGCATCATGCTACTTTCTTTTCCATCCCTGCTGAGTTACCCTGTTCTGAACATGGTGCTTGGAGCCCACATCCCAGAGGAAACAGCCTGCTAGGAGGCACTGTGCATTACAGTGCTTCCTTCACAACATGTGAAACCCATTTATCTGGTGACGACTGATGTGACCTTTTCTGGGGGTTGAAGGAAATCATAGATAATTAAGATTAAGCTAGGCTGAGGTAATATCAATTTATCACCCTAGAGAAATCAAAATGCATATTTAATGAAAGAGTATTTTCCTTGATGCTGAGATCATAGGAAAACAGACCTTGGAAATCTGTCTCTAACTCTCATTGGCCTGTACCTGTCCTTTTACAGCTAAGAGGCAGCCTCCATCCAGTTTTATCACTTTCCTTGCCATTAATACAGGTCCTGCAGTGCCCACAAAATTTGTTTTTAATTATAGTAACAAAAATACATATCTACGGCTCCAGGCTTCCATAGTACTTTCAAAGACTGTTCTTTTTGGGCTTATTTCTACAAGAAAGAAATGGCAGTGCTAGAGCCTGTCTAGAGAAGGGCAATGGAGCTGGTGAAGGTTCTGGAGCACAAGACTTATGAGGAGCGGTTGAGGGAGATGGGGGTGTTTAGCCTGGAGGAGAAAAATGGCTCAGGGAAGCTTTATCTCTCTCTACAAAACCCTGAAAGGAGGTGGTAGCTTGGTGAAGGTTGGTGTCTTCTCCCAGTGACAGGATAAGAAGAAACAGCCTCAGGTTGTGCCAGAGTATGTTTAGATTTGATATTAGCAAACATTTCTTTGCCAAAAGAGCTGTCATGCACTGGAACAGGCTGCCTGGGGAAGCTGTTGTGTCAGCCTTGCTGCAGGTCTTTAAAAGCTGTCTTGATGCTGCACAAAGGGACAGGGTATAGTGGTGTGCTTAGCAGTGGTATATTTACAGCTGGTCTTAATGATCTTAAAGGCCTTTTCCAACCTAAAGGGTTCCATAATTCTATGAATTTATACAATAAAAGAAAATCCAGCACCATTAATCCAATAATTTCAGTGGGAATGCCACAATGTACAGATGCTACTTTCTGTCCCTTGATTCCTGTGAGAAGTTTGCTCTCAGCTTTCTCCAAATATTCTTCAAAATAGATGGCTTCTGAATCAGCCTGAAAATTCACCATAGAAAGGTTTTCATCCCATGCCAGGCAGCAATTTCAGTTTGCTGTTGCAAAGGATTACAGCTTCTACAGCATGGCCCAGAGGAGAAATTTTCCAACACATCAAGTCTCCTTTCAGACCCAGCCGCTTCAATTTCAGCTCAAAGTGCCCACAGTTTCCAAAGCACTGGGATCACATTTGCCCATGCAAAATATCTCCCATAATACATAGCTGTATTCCTCATTAGCTGGGATTTCCAAATCTAAAGTTATAGCCCTTTTGTAAAGGACAGTGCAAACATTTAACATTACAATGACAGACGCAGAGGTAAGTGCACTAAGGGCCAAATCCAAAAAGAAAGGCTGCAGTCTTCCAAGCAGCTGATGATGGTAGGGTGGCAGGAACAACTGGAGAATAAAAATGGCAATATTTAGTGCTTGCACTGCAGAAACATTGCTGTAAACTATTTCCACTGAGTAAAAGCTTGACTTGTTGCTATATGTGGAAAGTCACTACTCTTTTAAATAGATATTAGGTGAAAGGGTTGGAGGACAACCATCTTCTCCTTTTTGTTGGAGGAAGATTAACCTTTGCAAGGCCACTTTAACCAAATATTATGCAAAGTCCTAAGAGGAATAAGCACTCTCATTTCCATCAGAATCCAGGCAATTTTTCATTCTCATGACTTCCCCTACTGCCCTTGAGGAATGGCATTCAGAAGTCCCAAGGTAGCTTTTAAAATCCATTGCCCAGGAATTTAAACTTGCAAAATACATATTTTTACAGCACTCAAAAAGCTCAGACTCTCCTGAATATTTAAATACAAAAATACCACCCAAGTATGCTCAGATGGGACAAAAATGGCATTTGAAGTCCCTTTATCTTGCTAGAATACAAGCTAGACTGACAGTTGATTTCTATAGTATTATTAATTTATATTTATTAGCAGAGAGCTCAAAAACATTAATATTTTATAGCACAGAGGGAAAAAATATCCCTTTTCATTATACTCTGACCACACTGATACTGTCACGGTTATTACTGCAAATTTAAGAAAAACAACAACAAAAACTTCAACACTGTAACCGTGTTTTTTCAAGGTTGTAGATTATTCTCTCTGCTGCCAGTAACATGACAGGGCCTTAGAGAATAGACTCAGGAAACTTGCTTATAGGCAATTTTTACATATCTTTTAACTTTCCTCTCACATTCCCTTCTAGGTAGGAAACAGAGACAAGGGTAAAAGGATTCAAGTGGTTTCTTTCTGTCCTCAAAGGGTATCCTTTCTTTACCATTCCCCTCTTTCTTACTTTGCACCTCATTCCAGATGTTACTGTGCACCAGTGAGCATCTGTGGCAGGTAACTTGCCAAACAGAAGTCCTTCCATCCAGAGACAGAGCTTTTCCCAGAGTCACTGGCACAACAAATACAGAGAATACCTTCTTTGATTAACTGCAAGTCTCATGGCAAACAATATATGATAGCTGCTGAAGGACAAAGCAACCTGAATCTGTAGGAATGATAAAAGCCAGTATGTCTCTTCTGATAAATTTTTTTTCCTACTTGCTTTTCTAGTATTTCTCAATTGAGGTCAGCCACCACATCTGCAATAAAGTAATGAATGCTTCTTCTTTTTCTGTATAGTGATCTTAGGCTGTCTTAGACAAAAAAAATGTGGGGGAAAAGACATATAATTTTTACATTTATAGAAGGAATAAATTTTTTCTCTGCATGTAGTAATTAGTGATGCAAATGGTCAGTAAGCAATATTTCCATACCTTAATAGAATAAAATCTTTGGTTAATTAGGAGATTAAAACATATAATGAATATGTGAACTCTGCCAACTGTTCTAATAGAGGCCATCAGCTCATTTATATTGTTAATTGAACAATTAGTATTGCTGAATTGTAAACCCACAGGAGACAGAAGTGGAGAACATGTTCCTGAGACACTGCATTACTCTGTTGGCACCAAATATCTGTGACCACAGGTGACTCTATTGCCCTCCAGAGTCTTTCAACAACATGGTTGGATTTCAACCATTAGGGAGAGAAATTTAAATGTGAAAATATTTGCATTTTGCTAGACTGATTATAGTCCACTTCTTCAGAAATATCTCAGCATATGAAGACTGACAATTAAGCAAACAGAGAAAAAAAAGACAAAATGGTCAAGAGGAATAATGTACCCTGTCCAGAACTTCCAGGCATCAGAGACACCCCTGGCCAAGCCTTCTTTTCAGATGGTGGAAAATAACACTCTCCCTGAGAGTACTCCTATTTTTGTGCATTGAAATATATATACACATATTTATTTAAAATATATGTCTGTGACTATTTAGTGTACAGATTTTAAGAAACTTGCTGAAACACAGTACTTCTGAACTTGCTGCTTACTGCAGAAAGAAAAATAATAAAAATGCATAAAGAAGAGCAGCAGACTTAGAACAGCTGCTGACTGATGGCACACATGAGGACTCTGCAGGGGAGAAGTTTCTACTGGGTTTCTATCAGCCTAGAATAATGCATGTGTTGGACTGAAGAGATTAATCTATAAATAGGATCAGTCTTTCTTCTGCATTGATCAGCAGACATTGGCATAGCCAAGGAATTTAAGGTGGATGATGCATCCAACAACAACAGAAAGAGAATGTTTTTTGTCTAAATTAGTTGAGTGGAGAAATTGCTTAGGAACAAGAAACTTATGGAAAAGGGCTATTACTGAAATGTTACTGAGATTAGTACCTGCACTGAACTTTTAATCTGTCACTCACAGTTCATGTTGGGCACATAAAGTCACCTAGGAGCTAATTGAACCAGTTTTTTACTGTGTTCTTGCTGTTATACACTGGCAATGCCAGTTTGATCTGAAAAATACTGTATTGTTCTGATGCTCTGTCAATAAAGCATCACCACACTGCTGGAGAACCATGAATGAAGATGTGTTTCCTTCTCAACATGAAGGCAAAAAAAAAGGAGAAGGAAGGTGTAGAGGGAGTGACAGGGTCTCTCTTGTCTTTTGATACTGACCTTGGGACTAGCTGTTCAGTGCTTCAGCTCCAGGGACTTAGTAAAGCCACCACTGAGTCTTCACCCAAGCCAAATGTGAGTTGTTCGTGTCCTCTTCAGGTGATGGTGTCTGGTAACATTAGACAAGTCTGCAATCTCTGTTTCACTGTACAACTGCATGTGTGTTGAGAATCCACTGTTGCCTGAGCATTGTTTTCCTGAAAGGAATAATAATATTTTCTTTTCAGTGCTCTATATTTCTCATGTTAGACAGGATTAACATCACCTATTACTGTGATGAAACATGGCAGCTGCTTAACAGAAACAATTATAGACAAGTTCAGGAAATTAAAATTGTGCTGGGTCAAATTGGGACTATGTTACACCCATGAAACAGCTCAGTAATTATTCTGGACTGAGACAAATTTAAACAAGGGAATCTTCAAAACCAATGTATGAAAAGTTGCAAAATAAACTGCAAGCAAGTGGAACACCATTATTCATGGTAGAAAGTGCTCTGTCTGCCTCTTCCTTAAATCATTGATAATGTTTTCATATATCTGTTTTCTGGGAGATCCCACATCAAATTCTAAAGCACCTTACACAGGTAACAAGGCTGACTGGGACTCAGAAATAATTGCTATGCTTTAACATTGAAAATACCAAATGATTTTTCAGTGTCAGGGTATGTGAAATCCAGAGTGACTAACCATTTGGCACACCATACTTAAGTTCAGGGAAGCAAATCCCAAGCAATTTTATCCATGGAGAATACACATTATTGTCACAGGACATCGTGCATTCTTAAGAAAGTTCACATGATTTCAAAACAACAGTAAGAAAAATTCATGGAGCAAAAGTACAAGTGCTATTGAGTACTGAAGTAAATATCTCTGCACAGTGGTACCTGACCTAGAGATAGCTGTGCACAGCTGTTACCTGTGAATCTACACCAGGGACTTACTGCAACAGGTTTGTGCCAGTTTTCAATTTTTTTCTTAGTTATCCAGTTGATCATTGTGAGTGACAAGATCCTGGTCTGGACTGAACTTCAACCTGACTCACAGAGCCACTCTTCTGTTCTTCCAGGAGAATTCTGCTCTTAGTGTTACTAGACATAGAACATTTACTGTGTACAGCTGATACAAGCTATGCAAAAACCATGTAAAACCAGGCACCATTACTGAAAATACCCTAATCACTAAGTCAATATTCACCTCTACAGTTAAATTTGTCACTGTATCCTAAGGGGAAAAAAATCCTGCAAGTCTAGTGCAGCAAGTACTGATTACTGTATTTTTAATGATGCACACCATATTACTACAGTTGTCTCTACATTGCTGCAGTCTAACTGTATGTAGCCATATTTTTGAAAAACAACAAAATTTTTATTTATCTTTATATCTCCTATGGTGTATTGAAAAACATTAGCGCAGTATGAGAATTAAAACCAATGTCTTAACACAGAAATAGATAGTGAATTTCATACTGCACTGAAACTTCAAACTTCTTCCCTCCCAATCTCTGACAATAAGGGGTTCAAAACAATCATAGTTTTGCTTCATTGGTAGCTTAAATTCCAGTATACACTGAAAATTTTACATGCCATATGAATAGTTGTACCATTCTCTTGTGAAAGAAGACCTAAACACTAATCTCAAAGGAAAGCAATCATGTCACATCTGTGATATATTTGTGAGAATTACGTGCATTAGTATTAGTCAGAATGGATTTGAATGTTGAGATGATCAGTGATTAGCTCTACAATTACACAAAGGTAACACTCTGTGTATTACACTTCCCCATAGTGAGTAAATACTAGGAAAAATTTACATTGCTAAAAGGTTAGAGTTCTTGGAACACAGAAAAAAAATGTAAAGTATATCAGTTCTTTAGCTAGTCTGTTAAAAAAAAATCAATCTTTATGACTTCTGAAAATTGATATGTATTAGTTATGAGTCTTATGTGGTTTCTTCAAATGCTTTTTGTAAAATTTACCAAGTTTTTTTTTCTTTTTAATAACTGAAGCTGCGTATTTTATGTTAAAATTAGAAACTCTTCCTTTGTGGCCTTTTAAACTTAATTATACATCACAATTGTTTCTGATTTTAGAGCTATCACAGATTCAACCTTTAATCTCTCTTTATTACTAGCTAACACTTTACTATATAGCATAATAATGAAAATGCTAGACAAAGAAACAGCAGAGGCATCTCCAAAGTATCCTGCTCAAAAGCATTAAAGTAGCTCTTTTCTTCTTAAAATTCACTGCTAGATTTGGCAATATGTATGGGCTTTATTTGAAGACTGGGCTTTCAACATTGCATTGCCTTTTGAGTGGCAGTTGGATACTATCAGTTGTATAATAACCACCCTTAGTTTCACCTAAACCTGGTATTACCTTCATTTATGTAAACCTGGAATAAATCCAGTAAAGTGGGTATATAAAGTGGTTATAAAGAATAAAGGCAGTGTAAGATAATAGCAATTCCTCCTCAGCCCTCCCCCACCTGTTTTATACCTTTTAAGACTGACTTCACCCTTTCCCCACTGTATGGCAGCCCACCATATGCTCAGCAACTGTGCTGGTGTTTTTTCTGGTGCTCATCTCACACATCTTCACCATGGGAGCCATGGCTACAGCAGGGAGTCAAACAGTAAAGAAAGGAAGGGGGCATGGCATCTGAGGTCTACATTTCAGTAATGTAAATGAATGTCAGGTGGGAAGTTTACCAGCCAAATAAATTACATACAGTTCAGCTACATCCATTATACCTGGCAGAGAAATAATCCCACTGACAGAATTTTCTCAGGTGATTGAAGCTGCTGAGAAGACACTGGAGTGCCGCTGTCCCCTGAGCCTGTTTTTTGGATAACAAAGGAGCAGCAGTATGTTACTGGAAGGTTTTGAGAATGGTTACAGAGGAGTGGTCTTCTTCCAGAAATGTTTTTTGCCATGAAGAGGTGACAAGCCTCCTCCTTCAGCCTGCTGTATTTATCACCTCGTATTAGGGTTGTCTCCTGGCAAGCAGAACACAAGAATTGGAACCACTGTAGCCTGATACACCTGTTAAGCTTTCTGACTACCACTGAGTTACACAAAAGCCAGGTATACACTGTGATTTGCTTTATTTGCTGCTTTTTGTTCTTAATTGCTTGTTTTAAGAGAGGATGCGTTTCCTGCACTTTGATTTCCGTGAGTAATGATGTGGCACGTATCCCAGGCAGCCAGGCACCACCAGGGTTCTTCTCTGCCTTCTCTCTCACCAGGAAGGGCTGACACCCACCTGCTGAGTCTTTCCTGCTGTCACCAGGCAGCTGCTAAGAGGGACCTGCAGATCCTTCATCTGACACGTCCAGCTGCAAAGGACAGGGAACTGAGGCACTCATCCTTGACTTCCTGATCTGCTTAGCTTAAGCACCTAAGCCACATGTACCTGCTACAGTTCCAGAGTGCCTTGAGATTCCAGTTTTGCCTGGGGATGATATAATACAAATATTAAAGTTTTCCCATCACCTCTCAGCAGTGTTCTCAGGAGCACTGCCTTGCCCCTTCTCAACCAGCAATTACAGAAGTTTTGTATTATAAAATCTCAGCATGAGAACAACTCTTAAAGAAATACTTTGCTCCAGCAAGCCTATTCATCAGGAAAATGCAAACTCAAGTCTGCTTCCTTTTTCCAGGTAGGAGGGGATGACTAAAAGGAAGTTCCCTGCAAAAAACACTCTAACATGCTCTTCAAAATAGCCTGGATTTGATGAGTTTCTGAATGTGATCCCGATAGCTGATGTAATTAGCAAAACCAAATAAACTATCATGTACTCCAGCATTTCTCCAAGTCTGAAATAGAAATGATGGAATATAATGAATTTTTCCTGCTTTCTGTGTAAGCCAGGTTTTGTTTCCTCTTTTTTTTCCTAATAGTACCTGCTGGTGCACCTAAAGCCCATATTTGTCCTTACAAAGTTTGTCACAGAACTAAGAGCAGAACTCAGTCTGAAGGGTATCTACTTAAGAGAGTGTGTGAAATTAGATAATGATGGCAAGAAGAGGCCAGCTGGACATCAGGAATGGATTTTAATACTACTGACACAGGATTTCATTTTATTTATTGCATGGTTAATCCTACTGGCATACCTAAAACAATAAAGAGACATCTTCATTTTTCTAATAAATAAATAAATTGCATTATTACTGCAGTCTAAGCCAAGTGAAGTTTAAAAGCAGGTTATTCAAGGTTATCCAACAAGAATCTCCTTTCCATGTTATCTACCTGTTTTGCAAATGCTTATAGCTAAGGAATGGTTGATGTTTGATGACCATTCTCTACACAGACATTCTTTCTAGCAGAGCTATTTTTCATCTACTTTTTACAGACAAAACTAATAAAATTGTGGGAAAATCTGTTGGCTTATTATTGTGTAGCCTTTAGGTGGATTTACCTGTGATTCATACAGTTCAGGAAGCCAGGGGAAGGACAGCCTATTTTGAGAGAATTTTCATCTGAGTACTTCTCAGGAAAATTTGAGAAAGACATATTTTCCTTACTGCCATATACTTCTTTACACAATCAGCAAGCATTTTGTTCTGAGCCTTGGTGATGGATGTTCCCAAGGCACTCTTCAAAACATCAGGGGTTTCCTCTAAATGTCCTTGGGCAAATGGCAGATCAAATGCCTTCTCGCTGAGGGTGGTGACATTCGGGGCTGTCTGGTTGCTAACTGCTGTCTCAAAACCAGCTGCCTTTCACTTGTGGCAGGCATACACAGAGATTCTGACAAACATTGTCCTTTGGGGTACAGAAGCACTGAAGGAACACTGGATGAACATTTTACAGAAAAAAAAAGCTGAAGGAATGCTCAGACCACACTGTAGAGAGAAATACTCCTCAGCTTCATATTATCTTGCTAGCCCAATTTCAAACAAGTCAAGCCTGGCTTGAAACAAACACCTCTAAGTCTGCTGAGATGCTGCAAGGAACTTCTCAGCAACAGGGAACGTCTATCAGGAGCTCACACAAATGAGCTTGCCCTCCCCCAGAAACTTGCCATTAGTCCTCCTTCTCTGCTGTCACTGCAGGATTTACTGCAGCAAAACCCTGATCCGAGCCTCTTCTGGGAGCATGTCTGAGGTAGAGAGAAAAACAAGACCCAGGAATACTCCAGGCTATCAGCATCAGGTAACTGAAATTCAAGGCAAACACCTCTCAGGACTTCCACAAATAGATTTCAGTCCTTTCTGGTTTCTAAAAGCCCCCGTTTCTCATAATCTCTCACACTTTTTTTTTTTTTCCCAAGAGAAGTGGGAATCTGCTATTACCCGCCTTGAACAAATGGGAATTGATGATGTGAGCAACTTGCTCAAAATCAACCATCAGCATTGAGACAGAGGAAACAATTGAACTCATAGCTCCAGAATCACAATTTTTTGCCCCAAACATTAGGCAATCATTCCTTCCTTTACATTAGGAATTCAGTGTAGATGTAATGGATACTTACTTCTTGAACAGGGTGAAACTATGTAGGTCTCCTCCTGACTCTCACACAAGCTTATCGGAAGTGACAGAGCTCAGAATCAAGACAGAAATCTTTGAAAATAGGGGTCCCTGTCTGGATTTTGTGCCCTTCTCAGCATAACTCCATATATCCCAGCTGCACTGACATCCAGAGCACAATACATCACACCTGCAGTCAGCAGTGTTTTATTTTCCTTGCTTCTGTGCTGAAGAGGAGTGCATGACGGGAAAATTGGTTCTCTCCCAAGATGCCAGTTAATTCTTACTTTCTAAAGTGTCCTTATTTTCTTTCTATGCTTATTTGGATAATCACACTTCACCCCTGGGGCATAGATTTGGAGTGTGCAATTCAAGCTGTGTTATGTTGCATTATGATGCTATGTAATACAGGATAAATGCTTGCTTCCTCTGGGATACTGCATTTTGAGGCACACTACTGCCAACACATAGGTTTCGGAAACACAACTAATGACAAAATCATAAAATAAGGAGGTACTGGTTCCAATTCAATGAAGGATAAAGAGGAAAAAAACAAAAACAGAGTGAAAGACAGAGCAAAAAATATAAATACTGTTGACAGTTTCAAATACAAAGCTTTCTGACAGGTATTTCTTGAACTTCCTTTTGACTTTAATACAGCCAATTCTGAAGATAAAAAAAATACAGACTCTTTCCCCTGACTAGTCTGCTATTTTGGCATAGTATCCAATTTCAGTATCTCTAACAGAAACATAATTAGACTCACGATTACAGATGTGGGACATCTACTCCCACCATGTTTTAAGTTGAAGGTTTAAGACCTATTTTTTCCCACCCTACTGCAACTTTTATTCTGCATAAAGCTTTCTCCTTTGTTCAAAATCTTCAAATGTTTATAAATATTCAACTATGAGGCAATACAAAAAAAAGCTGTATATCAATCTATACAAAAAGGAAAGTCAGAGATAAAAAAAGAGCTACTTTTTTTGTAAAATGATTAGAAGAATAATCAAAAAACCTTAAAACCTACATTCCCAGTTGGCTATTGGCAATTAAATCACTTTAAAACAGGTCTCATTACCCAGGAATTTCTCCTGGGCCTTTTGTAAATCTCTTTCCTAGGTATTTATCAGTGGACAGAATCACTGTTGAGATGGATGGCATGTATTCACTAACACCCCTGTACCCAAGCATACAGTGGGTAATTGGCTTCTGTCACATTACTACATTTTAGCTCCATGTAGTTGTAATGGGAATAAATGAATGGCTGCTATGGAGGATAAACACTGCTGCCAGCTGAGAAAATTGCTCAAAATTGGGCCAGCCTAAATCAACTAGACACTGAGCTTTAGTTTCACTAATTTCTTTGTGTGGTTTAATATCATGCTGTCACCTCCAGTACACTGAAAACATAGTACCTGTGGTTCTTACACAGGAAACTATCAGTGGGTTCCATCTCAGCCAGCTCCTGTCAATCCACCAGCCTGTCACTGATGATTTAGAGGCTGAAAATAAAGAGGGAAGGTGGGCATTTACTAACAAAGGTAGGCAGAGGTAGGATTAGCCCCACTATTCTCACCAGGCCCTCTACTCTCACCCTTGCCAAAATATACCTGCAGATGTGCTGCTTGCCCATGGTGCATGGTGCTTTGTGTAAATGGGCTCATCTCCTAGCTCACCACATAGCATCTACTTGATAAAATAAAACTCTGCAGAGCAGTCAAAAATAGTTTTGGACCACTCTGGTTCCTACTTTGTGCAGTTCTGAAGGAAAAAAAGTTCAGGTTACTATTTTTGCAAGCCTTGGCTGTGTTGTCTGTATCACCTAGTTTGCATCACATGGTACAGGGAAAATTAAATATCCAGAAATTCATCAGAGGCTGAGGGCACACAAATGTCTTCTAAGTTCCTCTCCTGCTGTTGCTCAGGGACAGAGTAAAGAGATGTTACTGTCTGTGGCATCTGGCTTGTTTGGCAATCTGAATCAAATGCCTTGAATCTGCAGAGCTTCAGCTTTTGAAACAAGTAAACATTGGATTTTAATGAGACTGAAATAAACTGTAGTCTTGGTCCTTGAAGGAACCCAGGGGAGTAGCAACAGGAGCACATGAGTGAGGTAAAAAATTAGAGCAAACTAACATCAAGCAATCCAACATAAAATAAATGGATTCCTATCAAACAAAGCCTTTGTGAGGTGCATCTCTCTGCTGGATACAATGTCAAAATGTCTGCTTTTCCCATCCAAAGACTGACATGTGAAGGCAGATGCTGTGCTTCTCCAGCTGTCTGGGCTACTGAGAAACAGAGGCAGCAGATACTTGGGAAAAGGATCAATTTTACTTATGATGTTAAAATCTCTAAACTTCATAACATCTATCTGGACTAAAATTGCTAAAATTTCTCTTTATAACCATAGGAATTTAATTTATATTACAAAACATTTACTGTCAACAATGAAAACTCTTTTTATAAAAATAGCAGATATGAAAATACCTATATTCATATGAAATAATTGGATATATGAATAGATATATGAGTGGGTTACTTTCTTTTCTCTCTCCAGGACCAGCCATTTAAGACAGATTAAACATTATGTTCTTTTTTTGGCAAATGTCAAAATCTCCCCAAAATACTCCAAGGTTTTGACTGATTCATTTAATTGCTTTGTCATATTTTTTTTTTCCATCTGTTGAGTGAGAATATTGAAGTATGTACTGTAATTCACTTTTAGAAGTACTTTTTAAAAATAGCATTATATTCAATTAATGACAAACCTGATAACATCCTTGAAATCAAAGGCTAGTTTCTCCCATCCATTTCTCTTCTTTTTCACTACAGCTTTTAGATGAGGATGCTTTCTTTAATTTGCTTCTTGTTTGCAATTCACATAGGCAAATGATAAACATATAGATCATATATATGTTAGCTATAATTTCATCTCCAAAGATTCATTACCTCAGAAATTCAAAAGTGATCACAAACCTAAGATTAGAGAAACCAAATAATTCTAGTGGAGTACTTCGAAGTATTTTAGGTGTCTTGAATTACTTGTGTTTCACATATGTAGCCCTTAGAGAATATGTTAGGTAACAAACCAGAAAACACAGCAAGTCATTGGCAATCCTGGAAATACCATGCTCAACTGAAGAGAGTTACTGTGAGAATCAGCAGAATTTGGTCCAGTATTTCTACAGCAGTTGAAACGGAAGAACTCTACATGGACACTTAAAATTGCTCATAGCAATAAGAAGCCTTGGCAGCCCCAGCTCAGCATATCACTTAAGCATGTGCTTAAAGCTGGGCATGTTCTTTGGATGTGAGGGGTGATTATGGGTCCCAAGCAGTTGTGCAGTGCTGTATATGCATGGAGGGAAAATATCCTTCCTGACCCCCCGTGGGCAATCATCTCAGTTCCTGAAGCATGAAATTAGAGTGGCCTTATCTTTGCTTGCATACTGTAACTACAAATGTTATTAGCGATCATAAATTTAACAAGCCCTATTTTAAAATCCATCCACAGCATTATTGCATGACTTTTGAAGACAGTCCTTTTCGAGAACTTACAACTTTTTCCCTTACATCTTTTAATTTCGTTTGGGTGAACTGGGGGAGGAAGGTCACCGTCAAACCTGCTGAAATGCAAATATTAACAGTGGTGCTTAGCTCCATTTCTGCTACCTTAGAAAAAAACGGAAACTTCCCGATGTGTAGAAATAAAAACATTAAAATAAATAAATACCTCTTCCCTGGAGTCTATGAAAAATCTTTACACCTCAGGCAAAAGATCCCAGTTTTGGAGTGTTTTGGTCTAGTTGAAGTTTGTATTGTTTAGACCAATAATGTCACTTTGCTTCTCTATTTGTCCCTTCTTTTAATGAGGAAGCCCCAGCACAGCTCAGCAGAAATGACTGATCACCAGTATAGAGAAATCTCCAATACAGGCAAAGATAATTGGCTGTATTTGGACGACAGCAGGAAGAGCAGTGCAGGTTAACTTTTCTGTTCAGAGAGATTCTTTGCAAGTATTCCTACTATTTAGAAGGAGAGAAAAGGTGAATGACAGTGCTGCTTCCCACACATGGAAAGCCCATCTCTTATGCACAATGAGCAACATGTGTTTTTCAGTCCAGATTACTTTGTACTTTAGCCTGAGGAAAAACAACAAAGTCACTGTGAA
This sequence comes from Sialia sialis, assembly GCA_009812075.1. Taxonomy (NCBI): domain Eukaryota; kingdom Metazoa; phylum Chordata; class Aves; order Passeriformes; family Turdidae; genus Sialia; species Sialia sialis. The sequence continues at coordinate 6,100,130 of VRYO01001681.1, read as the reverse complement.
AACAAACCCTTCAAAACCCGGGGTGGGGCAGAGTATATTTCTCACTTGACCTTTCTTGAAACCGTTCCCCCAGCAGATGAGCTCCCACTGAGACTTAAGCCATGAACAGCAGACAAACAGATGTTAATAGCATCTTCACTGAAACACTGTGCTGGTCCAGAACTCCTGCTGAAAATGCTACTGGGCTTTATCCTCCCTCCTGTAGGCGTCTGTGCTAACGCAGACCTTGTGAAAGGATTACAATTTTGCTGCAGGCTCATGGAATAGAAAAACCAGAGCTGTGAGGGAGAAAGACCTTTACTGAACAACAGAGCATCTCTCCAAATAAGCTTATTTAAGAGTCAGATGGGAAAAGACTGGTCTACCTTTTCCTTCTTGCTTCCCAGCCTTTTGAATACTCTGTGATTTGCATTGCATTTGAACCTTCAGCACTGCTCACCCTCTTGGCAAGTCCCCCTTCCATTCCATTCCTGATCTCCATGTGTCTTGATTACACTGATTAAAATAAAACCAATATATCAGAGACCTACTGAAGTAGCTGACTCCAAATATCCACAACAGCAAAAATAAACATTGGTGCGAAGCACCTGCAATCAACAGAAATAAAACTAAAGCAAAAAAGAAGTAGAAGAATAAAGTATTGATGGGAGAAAGCATCCATAAAAATAATAAAAAGACCAACTGAGAATTTTAATAATTTCTAATACTTGTGTATTGGATAAGGTGGTAAGAGTTGAAGAAAATGAGGATTTGCACCAAAATAACATTAAAATTAACTGTTAATTTGAATGAAGTAGAAAAGCAAATACAGAACCTCTCTGCAGTACTGCTGGATCAACCTCCTGATCGAGAAACATGGAACAGACATGAATACATTTCATGATTTTTTTATGCCTTGGACTAAAAGAAAAACGTCTTCTTTTAAAAATATAATACATATACTATTTTTTCCTTTGAGAGAGAATGACTTTCTAATGTGAAGGAAATGCAGGTGCAAAAATGGCTCCTAAGTGTGCCAAAATGAGGTCTCCAGTTGGTAAATGGGTAACAGCTTTTTTTATTTTACCCCTTTTCTGGAGCTTCTGATCATTATTCAAAAATAAATGCATTTCAAGTGTATGGTTGAATTTAGGTGGAAAGTGCTATTGCATCTCCATTTTATTTTTTTTTCTTTTGCTCTTCCTTGCTCCTAATTGCTCCAAATGATTTTGAGCTTCAAGGCTTTTACATTAATGGATGCCCCCATTCAGCTGAATTCAAAATCCTCTTTACTATGAGCACTGAAGGACGATACACAAAACACTAAAACCACATGGATGGTTTATTTTATTCAAGCACCAGTTGCATTAATATTTGAAAGACATCACTTCATGTGTTTAAACACTTTAGAAAAGAAAGAGGGATGGGGTCATGCAGGAAGAGACACCTGACTGGAAAGAAAGATGCCCACTGCTTTGTCTGAAATATGATGCCAATAGAAGAGAAACCAGAGTGGTGAATCTAAAATGTTATACACCCTTTGTAGTGGCTTCTAAGCATCACAAAGCACCTCTCTGCAACCTTCCATGACATATTAAGAACTTTAGCACTTTGCATCACACTCTGAGGTGACCTATACTGTCATGATATTATGATCATTACTACCTTTAATGTTAATAATGGGATTTATGACATTATTACACAGAGGCCACAGGAGGAGAGGTCTTTTCCTCAAAGCCAAACAACTGAACCTAGGGTGTGAAGAAAATACAAAAGCATGCTGTACCTTGTGATGTTTTGTCCCACTGGAGTTCATTTAGTTGGATACTGGGACCGACAACCTTAGAACACAGCCTGGCAGGTGATGATGGGGCCCGTCTGTGTCTGGTAGAGATTCAAATCCTAAATTAAGTCTTGAGGCAACACTTCTTCAGTGGGGAAACAAATATGACTCCGATTTGGAGACAAGGCATCGGGGATATGAAGGTGACACGAGCTGTTTTATACAGAGGTGCACAGAAAAACACCTTCAAAAAATTTATGCACTGGGAGATATATTTGTTCCATTTTAAAGCTTAAGTCAGATGTATTTCACCCAAGAGTACAAAACCAAAACTATGACAAAATAAAAATGGAAAAAAGCTCAGATGAATAATAGGCATATTCTCTCTTTTTCCTGCTATATCTACAAAAAGGCCTCTGCAGGATGGAATGCACTGGATGTAGTTTGTGACTTGATCCGTAAATATCCAACAAATATGAACTTACACATGAAAGGAAGTATTCAATATGAAGCAAAGTGACCTTTCTCTCCCTCTGTCCTTTATAATTTGAAGAAGACATAATTTCCTGTGGAATCTGTCTACCTGACCCTGGTGCCCCCACCAGTAACAGAAATTGGTCGCTGCTGTTGCACACAGAGCTCTTCTGGCATTGCCTTGATGATCCTTCACATCTGAGAATGAAATGCTTAAACTTCTTTGGCTTTCCAGGTGCTTGTTCTCTTCTCTCCTGCTGCACACTAGCTGACCACTTTCCAAAGGTGAGCCCAGGAAGACAGAGCATGTGGAAGGGAAGGAGGGGGGATTAGTCTCCAAGCATTCCCACAAGTTGCTTCTTTTCAGAGGCTTTCTTGTTGAACATGGAACACAACAGATCCCCCTACAAATGCTTACAGAGACACCTTATTTCAGCTTTTATTTCCTTTGTTTGTTTCTTCAAAAAGACTGACATTATTATGGGAAAGAACATTGAGAGAACAAGTGAAATTTAAACAACATCCTGCTCTGAAACATTCTGGTTACTGCAGAGAGCATCTGTGCCACTGTATTTTAAATAGGGATTTGGAAGAGAAGTAGCTTTGACAAGATGATAATTTAGTCCTTTTGACTCCCTCACTTCAAAGTGAATCTATCTGGAAATTCTCAGAGGAAAAAAAGTTTTGCTGAAAAATGCCAAATTCTTGACCCTGACCTATTTTGTTTGCAACAACGGGGGTGATACAAACTTCTGCCAGAGAGAAGCAGTGTTTCTGGGATGTCAAATAGATTCAGCCCTGCTTCTGAGTGACTGGGAATCCTGCCTGGTAATTTCTGTCATCAGCTGAAGAATAAGGTCATTCTCAGTTTGCCTTGTTTTTAATTGGCCTTTAGTTGGCAAGAACTGTTTGAAAAAACAAACAAACAAACAAAATCCCACCAAGTAAAAGAATAAACCAACCTCAACCATCCAAGTAACCAAAAATAAAACCCCTCACTAACAAAGCAAAAAACTAATCCCCCCACAAATATAGGGAAAGCAAAACCTCCTTTTTGTGAAGTGACCTTGATTTCTTTCTCTCTCAGTAAAGAAAATATGACTACACTGTCAATACTGGATGTTACTGATCTGAGACAACTTGGGCTTTATCTACCCAGGGGATTTACACACATTTTCCCACTGAGCAGGAAGCAGCAGCAGCAACACTGGAGGTTGCAGTGAAAAAGTTCTGGAGGCACGACCTATATTTTGTCTTTCCAAATGACTTATCAGCTTTTCAGGTGTTAGAATACATTTCTTGGGAAAGAGAATGGAGGAAAAAATCATTGATATTTCTACCTCCACTAAATCCAGGCCAATGTTTCACTTGGGAAAAATTGGTGGAAACACGCTGAAAGCAATGAATTAATGTTTATTCACAACCAACCTGAGAATCTGTATTTTCATACATGAACACAAACCCACAGAGGGAGTAGGACCAGGCAACAACTGGCAGTAGATGGATTTTTTCATTTCCTGAGTTTGGCAGTATGTTACACCTCCCAGGAATAGATTTGCCACTGGCCTAACACTTCTCTACATATAAAATATTTCAGAGGATGCTGCTGAAATATTTTCCTTTATTAATTTAAATATTTGCCCATTTCACAAATCTCAACTCAGTTTCTCCTACTTCATTGCCTCACTACTCTGTGGCACACAGTGGATTACTGCATATGAAAAATACCAATCCTGCAAACTGGCAGATGCAGAAAAGAGCTACGTTAAATTGTTTTTCTTAAAGTTGAGTTAATCCAGCCTCTAACATTCATTGACTCAGTTTTTTACAGCCCTTACAATGGCATCTATCCTCTGGCTAGTTTCCACTGTTTATCTGTAGAGTGTAAGTTTCTTCTCTGATAATTTCTGAGCAATCCTTGCTCTCGAATGCTGCACTTTATGACACACTGCAAAAGTAACAGAGAAATTAGCAGTCATATTCTATGAGATCTGAAAACTTCCTTACATGAGTTGCTCAAATGAAAGACTTTTCTTTTCTGCTTGTAATGGCATGAATGAGAAAAGGAACAAAATTGGCCACAGCTACTCAGTGCCTGATTAACAAAATACATGCTGCTCCAGCATGCTCGAAGGCTAGTAATTCAATTTAAAGGTATACATTAGAAGCACGTTACGGCTGATTCTGTGCACTTTTAATTGGCTTAACTACCAGGTTGCCAGAGAGGAGGTGGAACTCTTGCTGAGATGTTCACTCAGTACAGAACAACACGTTAGGACAGATTGTCAGTTACCCAGAATGAACTGGAGTTGTGTAGAACCCTTTTTTCTCAGTGTTGTTTTCTAATCATAAACATTCCCCTTGTTCTCATATCCATCCCACCAAGTACAAATAAAAACAAGCTTCTACCAGATTTCATAACGTATCAGAAAAGCTATAACAAACAAAAAAAAGGACAAAACATTGCTCATTTCTGATACTTACCAAAACTTTTGTTCCAAGACTTCACTAATACTCTCCTTTCAAGAAAAATAATTATTTAACGTTAATGTCTGTCATTATACAGTCATCAATAACAATATCACAGTTTTGCTTGTTATCTCATTAACCTGGTGTTCCTCATGCTTCCTCTCATAAACACTATTAAAGAGTGTTATTATAACCTTGCTGTTCATTTAATTGCTGTTAAAAATCATGATGATCTGAGCAGTCTAAGTAATTTTTGGCAGCAGATTCCAAGCTTTCTAACAGACTGCTTTCCACCTGGTTTCACTTCAGGATTCATCATTTCCCTGTAGCTGGCAACCCCCACTGTTGCAGCTGCATTTCTGTCAGGGTCACAGGCGCAGCTGGGGTACACATCTTACACAGGGAACTGTGGTGACTTGGCCAGATCATTAAATCCAGATTTTTCATTCCCCCACATTTTTTGTCTGTCCAGGAAATTCAAAATAGCAGAAGAAGATGGGGGCTCTGCATTTTAAGTGACTTGCAAGATGTGATTATTTTTTCTTAGAGTAAGTGATGTTCAATTGTGGGAAGGTACAGAAGTTCCACCAGCCAAGCCTTTCAGGATCAGTTCGAAGCAGAAGTGGAAAAATGAAGCATCTTCCATTATTTCCTCATGTGTAGACTATGAGATTGAATTGTATCCACCTACTGAAATCTGGAAACTCCAGTAAATCTTGGTTTCAGGTTTTCTGTGCATCAAGCTTAATATACTTGATATACAAGAAAAAAATTTACATGCAAAAAGGCTTAACCTATTCCTAAACTGAACTTAAGCTAATAGTGCAGTTCATTTAATATTTAAATTTTACATCTGGAAGCCGCACATATGGAATGTTACAGATTGATAGAAGTTTGTTCAGCTCCACCACAACCCTGAACTCTGGCAAGTCTGAATATTTGCTCTGAATTTCTGTAGTATCCCTACAGTAGGACCTCTAAACTCTGTGGTATCTAGAGATCTGAATTGTAATTAATTAGATAGTATTGTACATAGCAATGTTAATTACTTTGAAAGGTTCCAGATGCAAAGGTAAATCAGAGTTTGTGTTTTCCTCTGAATATCTAAATAAAATTACTTATATGGGAACATGTAGCTGGCTGTGGATTATAAATCAAAGAATCCTGAAATCCACAATTATGCTTCTGCAAAGAAGGTTTTCTGGTTTTAGTAAAAAGATGCAGCTTTCTGAGGTATGGATGCAAGCCACTTCCCCAGATCTAAATATCAAAGGTTGAGGGAACTCTGCATCCTCATTATAAATATATATCTGAATATATGTAACAGACACTGCAGTGGAACTCATCCAAATAACAGCACAAACACTCATATGAATGATAAGGAATCCAAAATCAAATACAAACTTTCTGAGATGTTCTGAAAGTGAGTAGTTATTTCACAGGAGGTTGAAGGTGTTCAATAGCCTTGAAAAATCACAGGCCAAATTGTGCAGAGCACATAGTAATACAGATACTGGTATTATTACTCTTTTCCTCAAGAATTTTGAGAGAGACAATCCCCAGCATGGACTCTTTCAAATTCCAGCCAATATTTCAGGCTCCAGCCCAAACAATTGTACTTGTTACATAAGCCACTTTCCCAAAAAATGCATTACTAGTAATTTTGCACTTACAGATATACATCTTCTACTCTTAAAAATCACTGTTAGTGGAATTGAGGGGGCTTCAGGGAGGAAACATGGCTTCCAGTATTTTACACATAACAATATTAAATAAAATAAACACTGAAGTTTAATAATGAACTTTTACAATTCATTTGTTCCATAATTTAAAAACTAACCTGATCACTTCTTCCAATCAAAAGTGTGCCTTCAGAGCTCTCTGATTTACCTAGAGCTTCCTAGTGTGACAGAACTTGCATCATCTGAGCAACTACAATCGTTTGCAATGACATTTCCATATTTCACAGTCCTCTGTGAGGTGACAGAAACAATTCCAAAGTCTTTACTGCCATTAGAAGTGATGACTGTCAAAGTCACAGAACTGCTCAAAGTTAGAAAAGGAAGGAAGCAGAAGGAACAACTTCCAGTAAGATATTTGCACCCCCCAAAATGAGCATAAAAACAGGAAATTCTGGCTTCACATTGGAACAATTCTTTGTCTCCTCTGAAACTTTGGATAAGCCAAGCTTTTGCTAATGATCGAACTGAAAATAAGAGGATAGCAGTCTCCTAACCCAGGTGTGCCAGCAAAGTGCCAATGGTCAAGGAAAACAAATACCCATCCACTGGGTGTTCTTTCTTTCTCTCCTACTACTTTAGTCTGCTTATGGAATGCCACTCCTGCCAATACTTTCAATGCATCACCATTTAGTGACATGTTGAATCTTGACTACACTTTCCAGAAATGAGATGTCACATATGAACAGAATTAGGGATTAAATTGAAACAATTTTACAGCTCTAATTACATGGCATGTTTGGCACAGCCATCAACAATGAATGCTTTCTTAGTTACTCACAGAATTATTATTCAGTTAAGTGGTTTCCACTACCTCCATATAAGCTTTAAAAATCAAATCTATCTTACCTGGCCCTTTTTAAACTCAGGAATTAACTGACCAAGCCAACAAATGTTTATATGATCAAGATTTTATCCTGTGAGAAGAACAATAATCCAAATAGTTCAATGTATCATTCCATAAATGTCAGAATTAAAGCACTCTTAAACCAGATTAAAAGTTGGGTTGAAAATCAGCTTCCTACTTCTAAGTAACAAGCATGCCATAATCTAAAACTATAACTTTTTTCTTGCTCATTTAAAATCAGAAAACATATATTTATAGATATTTCTAACAAGTATGGTGGGCTGAATAGAATACAAAATATGCTAAGTAGTATAGCATGATAAAAATGTTCTACTGAATTCAAAACATTTCAGGGCATGGATCTTGACCATCTTTTTGTTTTACATATGGACTCAACCCACCTCTTCCACATGGAGTGATGCTAGTCTTTTTGTGGTGAAAAAGTAGAAATACACTAACTTTGCTATATATCTTGAAAGATGCATTTCATTATGCAGATGTCCATTTCCTCACAGGCTTTTAAGTCCCAGCAAGGTTATCAGAGATCTTTAAACACGCAAGTCCTTCATTCAGCTTTTTAAATTTCTGGCTTATTTCCTGATGCAGGAATTGGCTACAGTAATTCAGGTACAAATGAAACTGCCAAGAAGCAGCTGCACTCCTTACATTCAGCCAAATACATACTCTGACTCCAGCTTTTTACTGTTATGATTTTGTTTCACAACATCAATAAGGCATTTCAGCTGTAATGGTCTTTAGGGATTATTACTGAACTTCTCTGGCTCTGTGACTTCACACAGACTGAGCAGAATTGTGCAGCATTATTTGTAGGTGCTCATTTACATGGATCACATCACATATTGCTGGCTAAGGCAGGCAGCCCACAAAAAGAGGGTTTCCTCCTTGTCTCTTAGCCCAAGAAGACACTGCATGCATACTTCATGCCTTACACTCCCATGGAATCTCTTGTCATCCAGTAGTCTCACCCCACTGGGCCATCACAAGAGGGAATCAATTCATAAACTGTTGAAATGAATCTCCAAGGAACATTTTTTGCTTGTGTTTGAGTATAGTCCTAGAGGGGAAGAAGGAAAGTGACTGACTACTACTACTATTGCATTGATAGGATTTAAATGTTTAGCACTTATACAGATGGTAAGTTTGTTGAAGAAATTTCTATGCTTAACTTTCCTTAGGACAGGGAGCAGTGGATCAATCCAAATTATGCAATTTTAAATCAGAATTGCTGAATGGTAAACAAAGTCCTTCTTTTCTTGAAAGGTATTCAGAAATCGTAGGTTTGCTCCAATACATCTCTGTTCTAAACTGTTTGAAGGTGAAAGCCATCTTAAAAGCAATCTAATGCATGCTCACAGCCAGATGAAGCTGCTGCTATTTTGCCACTTCTGTTTGTTTAGTAGGTCATTTACATGACTCCATTTGGCTGAAATATGTTTAAAGAATCTATTGGATTTACGTATTGGTAATAGTTTACTAGAAGGTTTCTTCTGTTGGTTTCTTATTCTCAGTGTACTTCTGGAAACTTTCTCACATCTTTATAATTTAAATGTACATTATCATAACTTCAGCATTGACCATTTTAGCCTGATCATCTGGAAGTCATGGAGCAGCAGAATAATCCTAAAGGTTCCTATGTGTGTCAATGACATGAGACTGTGGTTTTATAAAATGATTGCAAGCTCTGATGTATGCCAGATGCAGAGAAGCCAGATTAATTTTCTCCCTTTCTCAGCTTGGTTCTCTATCCTGCATTCTTTTATCTTCAGATAAATAAGACGAGCTATTCCTCAGGCAGAACAAATAGGAACTAGATCTCTGCAAGATGACATAACTGCAGCCAGGTTGAGCCCAAGCCCTTTCAAAAATTCCTTATGAAAATTCCCTTTTTACTTTGGAGTCTCTGTCCTACCCCTGTGCTTTGTTTTGTCTACAGTCTTTTTGTTGCTGTTGTTATGGAAGTGTGAGAACTGAAGTGAGCACATCTCCTTTTTCCTCACCCAAAAGTGTAGCTGTAAATTTCCAAGACTGGAAATATGATCGAAATTAACCTGCTTGTTACAAGACACAGTTTTTATTTTCTGTATTCCCACAGTTTCACCGTGGGTTTTCACACAGGTTTGTCAGCAGGACAATAGAGATATCACAGATACTATAAATTAGGTAACCTCTAGAATTTGCTTTGATATGCTTATCACACATAAAATAAAATGGAGAAAAAGCATTCTGTTGAAAGACATCAGTTCAGCATTAGTATTATCTGTCTTTAATGTAGCTTACAGGTAGCTTAGTCAGACAAAAAAAAAAAAAAGAAAGTTCTGAGTGGTTCCTTTCCAAAAAAGAAGCTGACAAAACCTTCTGGGAAATGGAGCAAATCCTTTTGGGAAAGTAGTTGCAAGCTCATGACTGAAAGCACAGAAATTGGTCAATAATAATAGTAATATTATAAACATAACTGTATTTTGATTTGGTTTGTTTTTTAAATGGCTTGTAAAGATACTGATTCTTTAGTTCTGTTGTATAAAACCAAATGGAAACAATCTGATGGAACTCACACACTTGTTACCTGCAGAACAAAAAGAGGGAAAATGTTGAAACAAATTTTATTCTGAGTTTTCCCCTAAATAGAAGAAATTTCAGATCTGAGATTTTTCATTTTACTTCAGTTCCATCTTATATAACTTCACTGGAGGTCAGGTGTTCGAGACAAATCAAGTGACACAATGCCAGAATGTCACTGTACTCTGATCCTCAGGGCAGACACAACAGACTTTTCTGTGAAAGAGTCCAAGATACATCAGCCCAAGTGATAATCTGAAGGTCTAAGAGGGAAAATTGATACACACACTGGTTCTTTCCAGTCTTGAGAGGGATGCTGAAATTCTGAAATAGCTCAGAGTAGAACTTGTTCAACCTCCTCCATGCTATCGACATGACATCCCCATCAACACATGACTCTGAGACAGACAAGGTTCATGCTCAGGACCAAGGCACTGAGTTGCAGCTCTATGATCACTCAGATCTTACTGCCCCAAGTTACATGACAAAGACAAAGGAACCTGATGACTCTGGCCCTGCACCTGGGCTGTTATAAATTTTACTGCTGCCCCCATTTCTTTTTCTTACACCAACCAGGTATCTCCAGATTGTATTACTCCAGATTCACACTTTATAATGATCAGGAGTAGAAAAATTGATTATCATATTTTTAAAAGACTTATCTTGAAGGAAATTTTTTTATATTTTTTATATTTTTTTTAAAGTTAAATTAAACACTTTTGTTTAAACTGTTCTTATCTCAGCATACAAAATGGTTCTAGAACCATTGTTTCAGATGTTTTTGTTAGAGAATATAGATCCAGTAAAGTAAGGGAAAAATCCATGTATCTCAGCGACAAAGTAGGAGGGGGTTGCAATTAAGAAGTCTTCAGAAACTCAATTTTGTTTACTTCTATGATATAAAAATACATTGGGCAGTGGGAACAATCAGACTTTGGTACTCCAGGATTCTCTCAAACAAAATGTTAACAACAGAAGCACACAAAGTGGGTGAATTTCCTTGTGGCCTATCCTTGTATGAGATAAGCACAAGGGACAACATAAGCCTCATATTCTAATTTGACAGGAGCATATCTGACTGGGCAGATTATACCAAGGGAATGAATGAATAACAGACATCCTCACCATCCTAAATCTATATTTGTGCTATAGCTTGAGTTACAGTGAGCTTAGGTCAAATCTAAAAATGTTCAGGACATATAATAAAACCAAATTATATGGAACCCAGAAAACAATAGCACTGCAATAATCCTACCCAACTATTTTCATTTTCTCTAGTTTTAGCTTCTATCAGAGCCTCCTTAGGTGCCCTGCTGTGCTCATTTTTGTTAAGAACTTGTTTTAGATTTGGAATTCCAGAAAATGAGAAAGATTATTCTTACATAGGTCTCACAGCACTGCTGGGTGAAAGCTCTGACAGCAATGACTCTGTCCCTGAAGGACCCAATTCCAATCAGGCAGAGTTCCAAGGCAGCAGGAGACCTAACAGAATGAGAGCATACCATAGTTATGCAAGAAGGCTTTGTTCCTGGAAAGGTAGAGCTGTGACAATGCCCAGATTGCTCTAGGACAGCAGCCAGAGACTGCAACAGTAGGAACACCTGCAGGGTCATACACAAATATTGAAATGGGAGGGGAAATAATAGATGTGGTTGTGGCTAGGGGTTTCTCCACTACCTGGCATCTCTCTCTGCCTCAGGAGAACCTTTCCATTGTAGGCGCTCAGAGGCAATTAGGAGCCATCAGTAAGCAGGTGGCAAAGCAGAGGTGAGGAGCTTGGGAAGAGACAGTCAGATCCCAATGCTGGCAGACGTAGCTGCTGGAGCTGCAGTGACATTCTAAGACTCTTTTGACATTTTGTCCCTAAGCACCTGCCACTATGATCACCTGTTTGCTGCAATCTCATCAGCAGGCCACCTCTTTTGCCCCAGCCAGAGCCTGGTTCTCCTCGTTCAGCTACTTCTCTTCCTGTTTCTTACAAATCACCCTCTTCTGGTGATGAGCTACTTAAACTGCTCCCTGGATCCTACCTCTCCTTCCTCTGCTTTCTCATCCCTTCCTCTGAAGTCTTTGCATGTCACTCTGCAAGCCAAGCACCATCCTCTTCCCTAAGCTGCTTCTCTTTTACCTTTAGCTGCTCCAGGGCATAACACCTGCTATGTGCTCTGGGTTTTTAACATACCAACCATCCAAGTTAGACAATGGCCCCATGAAATCCCACTGACCTTCCCGGTTTGCACAACGTCTATCCTTGGTGCTGTTGCATCTTTTTCAGTATTTTTAGTATTGTGAAATATTAAAGTGCTGCCGCCCACCACTACTGCCCAGCCTGCTGTTAATGTGCATTAGGAGAACACATAAATAACACTAACAAGACTTTGTCAGTGAATGTGGGGAAACAAAAGTTACAGTAGTTTCACAATTATAAGCCGCACCTGATTATAAGCTGCACATCCGGG
>VRYO01001681.1:6056482-6086803 GCA_009812075.1 Sialia sialis | reverse complement strand
CGGCGGCGGTGAGCCCGCGTGCCGCAGCGACAGCGTAGGCGGTGGCGCCTCGCTCGCGGCAGCAGAGATGGCAAAGGCGCCTCACTCGCGTTAACGTGGCAAAGGCTGCAAAGGCGGCTCACTCGCACGAACGCGGCAAAGGCGGGTCGGCCTCACCAATCCAGCGGTGGCCTGCTACCCGCTCACCAGTGGCTCCGGCTCACTGCCAACCCATCAGCAGCTCCGCGGCAGCTCACTCCCCAGCCGGCTCTCACTTCCGGGTTGGCATTTCGCTGGGATTTGTCCATAAATAAGCCGCACCTAATGATTAGCTGCACTACTGGGATAGGCTGGATTCTTCAAAGAAAAAGGTGCGGCTTATAATTGTAGAATTACTGTATTTAGTTTTGTGGAAAACATACTTCTGGCTATTTTATTAAACAGGCAAAAACCTACTTTCTTCTTCATGTACTAAGCTGCCCATTCACTACAGAAAAAGTATACAGTAGTTTCATGCGCTATTTTTAAATTCTATAAATAGTTATGTTAAAATATAAATTTATACAAGCAAATGGCATGGCCTATTAGCAAAATGGAGAAAGATCAAGAGTAAAATGCCACATACAGAGGTACATAATCACACCCCTTGTGTTGTGTAAAATCATTCTAAATATAACTTTCTGATGATGTTAAGAGAGGTACTGAAAAGAGATGGAGGAAAGGGGATGAGTATATCACAGGAGGAAGTTCACAACTTCTCTGCTAGAAATGCTGGGACAGCTAGGTGGGAGGTATCACTTACACACATACAACTAGGCAGGAGAAAAACTGCAACACCACCAGGATGTACAGTGAACTGTGTTTGAGGTTTTGAAGGCATCAGCACAAATTCACTGTCAATCTCCTCCATGCAGCCTGTCAGTATAGAGACACAGAAACATGGACAGTAGTCCAAAATCTTTGGATCAAACATAACACATTCAGGCACCTCTTAATCCAGAAGCCCACCAGCCTGAAATCCTCTGCTGTCCACTAGTACCTGTTGATTTTTTCTTACCTAGAAGTGGCCAATTCTCCACTCACTAACAAAAGCAGTACCTCACAGCTACTTATCCTGCTGTGCTGTCCCTCCAAGGCAGGGCAGGCTATTATTGACAGAAGTCCTAACACCTTCTTCAGCTCTGCTTCTGGCATCGCACCCAGGTACTTGTTGATTCATGTGATGTTGGTCCACTCATCATTTTTCATGTTGGTCAAAGGGAATTCTAACCTGTCCTCCATGCCTGGTGCCTCTCTTAGCTCATCTGGCACCAAAGCCCACTGTGACTGGTTGTCCACAGTTCCATTTTGCTTCTTCCTATATGACTTTTGCCATAAACTTCTCTGTTTATTCTTGGCTAGAAAAGGTGCTTCCTCTGTTCAGCTGCAGGCTGCCTCAGCATTCAGGGGCCACTCTCTCCCAGAGCCTTTTCAAAGTGAACACAAGTGTTTCCTTTCCTCCTCTTTCTCACACACTCTGCCACTGTCAGTCTCAAGTTCACTCTTGGGACCATGGAGGCTTCAAATCTGACAAGCAGGATTGAAACCAGACTAATATGCCATGATTCTCTTACTTGTTAATTTTTGGTTTATATAAGAAACAACCACACCTTCAGGCTAGACAGACCATTCTGCAAATGGACATGAGTACTGCAATTTTTTCTTAGTGCTTTTAGCTAGGCCAGACCATGGCTCATTTTTTGTAACTTGTAACCCTTGTGAATCAGAAGATTTCTTTTTCTGAAATCATACCAGAGACTTGGACCTGAGTGAGTTTAATTGGGGAATATTTGGCTTTTATGTAAATGTTCAGATGATAAACAAAGGCTTAGGAAGCATTATTTGTGCGTGTAAGTGATGGCATTGCTTCCCAGTTACACTACATAGTGACTTCATAATGAATGTTTAATTCTCCAGTGCAATGGCAAATGTTTTTAATTGTTTTTCTGTAGCTATTTCAGCTGGGTTTTGATAGTTTTCTTTATCTGTCCTATTTACTAATACTTCTGGTTTACCCAGGGGCATCTATTGGAAACATTAAAAAGTTAGGATCCAACCATATATTAGTCTATGAATGAAATGTTTTCCTTGAGCTGGAAATGTTTTGAATTCAGTACAATTTCTAATCATCATCTGGAACAAGAAGCAGCAGTCAACACAATCTAATTGTGTACTGAGAATTGTTTGCAAGAAAGTTATAAATACTAATAAAGATTAAGCTTAACCATAAAAATTATATGACATAAAAATAAATAATGGTCCGCTGCCTTTAAGGGCTAAGGCAGTAATTTTGTAAAAAATAAGCATTAAATGCCATCAAGAACATTCTGAAAATACTAGTAATAAACACATAAACCAATCATGAAAAAAGCAAAATAAACTGACAACTTGCACAGAAGATGAGCTAGATGCTCTGAGGGCATTTTCAGTGGATTTCATATTCTTATAATACAAGTTATTAATTTAAATCCTGTTCAAACCATGAGTGACTGAACTGAGAGAATTATCTACAGCAATCAATTAATAGCAGTAAATTTCTCTGCTTTGAACTGTCCATAAATCATTATTTACAGTACATGAATCATCATTTAATCATTTAGAAATACATGTTTTATGCATTGTACGAGCATATAGAATGTTTGCAAATTATTTTCTGTTCATAACTTCTTGCCTGTGCTGTGAATTTCATCATAGTCATGTACTAAAAACTGCAGCAGTATTTTCACAACTTTTGCCATCCATTCTGTGTGATTTAAAATAAACTATGTACCAGTTGAAAAAAAAAATAGAAATTTTCATGATGAAAGTTGCAGCTGCTGTCAGAATACTATTCCATCCAGAGATGAGCTCATGCCTGGATAGAGATAATTCATGTATTAAATGCAAGTCTTTCTAAGCATGGAAAGAAATCCTATGCCTACTCTTGCACCATGATAGTAAGGTAACTGCTGTTCAATGCCACAAACCATATAACTAAAAACCAGTAAAAATCTAGATATATTTGCAGAGATTTTCCTGCAGAAGTAGTTGCTAAAGATTGGAATTTGCACACTGTAGGCTTAAAACCAGAATAGTCATGAGGAATTCATTGTGAGACATGAGACACAACTTCTCAGAAAGTGTTGAAGAGGGGTGACTACAGATCTCCAGATGAAAAAACTGCCTGGGCTGCCTGTGAGTTCAGGGGAATCTGTGTATTTGCAAATATTTGGACTACTCCTTGCACAATTCTTTTGCCAAAACACTACTGAAAACATCCACTTAGCATCTTCATCATATTTGTCCTTCATTGAATCTAACACTTCCATAACTAACCAGCTGGTAACACAGTTTGTGGAAGGAAGCTGCTGGAAGAGAGGGCAGCTGCAAAGCCTGTGAATTGTCTCAAAGGCTATCCTGAGCAGTGCAACAGGTTCAGTCTGTAAGTAACTTTTATACCTCTGGTCCTGGATTGTTTTCTTTTGTTTGGGTTTTTGTTCCTAATAACTCTAAAGTGTAAATATATATATATGTGTGTGTGTGTTTAAAAAAAAAGATAGAGAGAGAAGTAGCTGGAACAGGACTCAACAAATATTCATGGAAAAATACCTTCATACAAATGTGCTGGTAAATCAATTATTTGGAGGTGTGATCAGGAGAGGCCAGAGGGAGCAGAGATCTTCTAAGACAATTTCAAGCTCCTATCTGAAGGGACTGCTGGCTGAATAGATTTTTCCATCAGTTGCCTGCTCACCATCATCATGGTTTAACCCCAACCAGCATCCAATATCACCATCTGCTTACTTGCTCCTCCAGTGGGATGGGGGAAAATGTTGGAAGAGTAAAAGAAAACTTGTGGGTTGAGATAAAGACATTTTAACAGGTAAAAGTGGTGCAAAAGCAAAGCAAAATGTAGAATTCCTTGAGCACTTCCCATGGGCAGGCAGGTGTTTGGTTATTCCCAGAAGAGTGGGGCCCCAGCATGGGTAAGAGAGGCTTGGGAAAATGACTATCGCCACTCCAATTGTCTCCACTTCTTCTTCCCTACACTTTATATGCGGAGCATGATGCCAGACAGTGTGGGATATCCCACGGGTCAGTTGTGGTCATCTGTCCCATCTGTGTCCCCACAGAACTCCCTGAGCATCCTCAGCCTACTCACGGGTGGGGTAAGGAGAAGAAAAGGTCTTGACATCGTGCAAGCCCTGCTCAGCAGTACAACATCCCAGTTTTAATAATACTGTTTCCAGCACACAAATCCAAAACACCATCCTGTGCTAGCAACTGTGAGGAAAATTACCCTAATGCAGTCAAAACCAGGCCAGTCATAAAAGTTGTTTCACTGAAATTAATACAGTCATATTCATATCAGCTAAGTCAGAATTTCACTCCCATGACTTAACAGCCTACGTGAATATTTTTGTCTTGGTCCAGCTCCCAGAGCATGGATGATAGAAGTGTTGTAAGAAACCAAAAACAGCTTGAAATTTAAAGTTCTTTGGTTTTTGTTCCAAATTCACAAATCAGTTTATTTTCCCAGAAAATGGGATAACTGCAGAGCAAAAATAGACTCCTTTTCTAAGAAAGCAGGACTCAAATATTTAAAATATAGCAATGCAACAGAAAAAAGAAACAAAAAACAAGAAGAAAAAAAAGAAAAAAAACAAACAACAAAAACAAAAAAAACCCACGAGAAAACCAGCCCAATCCTAATCTTAAAGCCCACATACCAAAATATGTGAATTTTACAAAGCATTGTGTTGGCTGAAATCACAATTAAAGCATGACCCAGCCTCACAATTTCCAGAAATTATTGAAAGAATTGCAGTTGATGTAACTGGATTCAACATTAGGCTTACAGCAACTGTGGGATATTAATTTTGACAAAGACACAGTTCCCTCTGTCACAATTGAGATGCATTTTTGAGCAGTTTGTGAAAGCTGCACATTTATTATTTGGATCCCATTAATTCTTTCAGAAAAGGTAGATATTTTCTTCAAAGCCAAAAATGGCACCCCTGCTGAGCATTCAGATCTTAAAAAACACCCTCTAGAATTGAGCTAAAAAGGAAAAATGTAAAGAGTGCTACACACAGGTCCTTGAAGTACACCTCAATACACCACTCTTCCCCATGCTATCACAAATTCCTTTTGATAGGTGATTATAAGGGATAGGTAATCTTAGTGGCATGCTTAGGAGGGAAAATGTGGCTTGGCTGCCTGGAACATGAAAGAATGCCACAAATTAGATCTAGTCAAGTAGTACAAAAAGTCATTCATTAACATAGGCACAAAAAAGAATGTACCAAGTTAGCACTATCATTATTCAAGGAGGTCAAAATTAGTCCTTCATGTACATTTGGTTCATCAGCAATTTATTTGCAAGAACTTCCATGAATCCTAAAAAAACCCAGAATTTTAGCACCAGTAATTATCTTGAAAAACTTTATGAAATGTGCATTTTTATTCAACGCATAGCCTTTCCTATTTTATTTCTTCCAACAAGGAAGTATTCTGTGCTGGCTACTGAACAATCCCACAGTGCCAGTGATGACCAAATGCTAGTCAAATATGTCAAATAAAGAACTGATTCTTGTCTATTGCTATCTGTCTTTGCTTCAGTGGTTACTACATATCATCTGCAATACAAACAAGTAACTTGCATACAATAAATCAAAGGAAGTTTATTTGACTAGAATTCTTAGACAGTATTTGTTTGACTTGGAGATGAGAATTATCACTTTGGATTAAAATATTGATAAATTTAATTGATAACCCAGTTCCACAAGGCATCAAAATGATTCTCAGTAATGGAGAAAAGCTTACTGCAGCTGAAGTTCTGCAGCTCACAGGATGGCTTGTGTGCTGGTGGGAATTTTTCCACCTTGAAACTTTTTTGATCTGCCTAAAAGCAAACCTGGAGGCTGTCATGACCCTTAGGAAGTCTTTTTTGTTTAAAGACATCTGCTAAATAAAGGCAAATGGATTTTGAAAATGGCAAATATATGGATAAAGCACTATCATTTTTTTTAACAACAGGCAAACACCAACAGATTCAAATGCAAATTTATGAGATAAAACTGGCTGCAATGAGAATATGTAATTTTTGGTATATGAGTCTGCTGAAATGATTGTGGCCTACTCATCAGCAAGGAGTAACTCAGGAACAGAGATTCCAGACAACAAGGAGAAACATGGATTGACAGGAAAAAAAATACCAACAACAAAATCAAACTGATTTTCAACTAAAAACAAAGGAAAGTATTAGAGTAGGAGACAAAGGGGAAGTTACGCATTCATTATTTGAGGTGTGAGTCAACACAGTTAATTTACTTACTAGCTGGCTAAGAGGAAATGCAGAATTGCCAACTATAATGTCCTTTTATAACACATGATAATGGGTGGGAGGAGTCACTCCTACTAATATTTGGCCTGCAGTAGACATCCAGACCCGGGACAGGGAATATCCTGAGCTGGACCATTGTACTCCAGAGCTTAGATCCCAGCAAAGCCACCAAAGCCTTCCACACATGGATCATCTCCCCTGCACTGAGTGGGGCTGGGGTGGATTAGATGGACCAAATAAAGATTCATTGCCTATAGGCAAGTAAGTAGAACAGAGGTGTTCTGGTTTTCCTGTGTTATCTTCACCTTTGTGAAAATGTAACTCCTCTATGACTTTGGATATCCTCAGGGTAATAAGGTCAGGAAACTCATGAGGCTAAAGAGTCACATCAGCCAAGAGTGATGCCAGAGATGATCTCTGCAAAGCCGGCAAAGAGAAGGATAAGGTGTGCTAGTTAGCAAGTGTACTTATTTACAGTGTTCCTCAAAATTCTGATTGAGCAGGTTATTTTCTGGCAGCAGCATGGGTGTAGGACACAATTTAATTCAGGGCAGCCCCAGCACTGTGACTATCAGCAGGATGAGACTCAGACACCAAGGAGGCGAATCTGGGTCACCTTAGTGGGGAAACTGGGGAGCCACTGGTGAGCGGTGCAAATGACGTGCACTTGTGGGAGAGTAAAACATTCCTACACCTCCTGAATGTGAAAATATGTTTGAAAAACCTGTGCAAGGGAACTACTGAGGGAAGGGGGGAAAAAAACCCGAAAAAGCAACAATCCACATCTAAAGTTTTCCAGTAGGCTTTCTAGCAGAAGGAAATTAGTGTATTGGTTATTAGCACGGGGCCCATTTCTTCCAGAATTTATTTGCTAGGATGCATATCGAGGCTTCATTATTCTACCTCGGTATTTTTTTGAGCTGTGAGTGTTCTGCATGATTAACAAAGACAAATATCATATTTTACCAAGGTTTATTCCACTCCAGGCAATTGGATTTAGTCCATAAGAGAGAAAATCAAATACAGGATTAGGGAATGCCATTTTGTTCTCAAATACAAGCTTGTCAACCTATGGAATTTGTGTAAAAATATATTTAAATAGATATTTGTAGAATGTTCAAACACAGAATGGGGTTTTTCCTTTTTTTAAAATTAAATTTATTACTTCTCAGAGCAAATAGCTAATAGAGTTGGCAGAAAACATGGAATGCACATGAAATAATTGAACTGTGTAATAAAGACACCTTGCTCACTACAACACCTTTATGAATGTTACTTTATTTTTGGTCTTTTGAGTACACTCAGAATTTCACCTCTCAATAGTTGGACATTGACTCGGGATGGTATTGAGGGGCAATGCCAGGGACAGGGCCTCTCAGACTGATGACATGTGATTTTCATACCACTGGCATTGCCTATGGTTGAAGTCAGATTTTCCCTAAAACTGGAAAAACTTGCAGATTTAGAAAACAGCATCATAAACATGTGCAAGACCTTGGTGTCCATAGTCTGCATATGGACAGACTATGAAATTTGTCTTACCAAGACATCACTGAACAGAAAAAGCATTTAAAATATGCAAGCATCCAATTTATGTTACATTGTACTATATTACATGGTGTGTTGCTTAAGACTGTTTCTGGGCATACCCAGATTTACTGTAGCCTTTTGACCTGCTGCACACACAGTACTGACAAAGACATAACAATTAAGATTTTTTTTTCTGCTAATATCTCCCAAGCTTCACAGAGCATTTCTTGGACTGGCATCTGATGAAAGGCAGATGTGACAGAGCCATTTTTATGTCCTACTGTGTGCCATGACCCAGCATTACAGAGGGATGTGTGGTACATCCATTCCTCCCCTTCTCTGCCAACATATTACAAAACATCAGTTGATATGAAAATCTTGATAGCACCTGCTGTTGGGTAGAAACGATCTTTTTTGCTTCTTGTTGAAATGGTTTACCTATGCAAAGAAAAATATTTTTACAATTTATGGGGCCAAATATGGTTACTTGCCTTTAAAAAGGGAATCCTTTTTTATAGTCAACTTGTAAAAGACAACCACTCTAACAAGAAGTCAATTCTGCACGTTGATCCTGCAGTCATTCACCATTTTGTTCTGCTTGGAGGCAGTTTTCATACCAGTCACAGGTGGATTTTACCCTTTTATCCAGAGTTGGATAACACCCTGTGGGGCACAGACTCTCCGAAGAGGAGATGAGGGCTAAGTTTAAATTTGATCAAGAGCAAGAGGAAGAGAAGCAAGTTTAACCCTCCAGATCCTGCTCAAGTTTGCTCACAAAAAAGCTATGGAATAAAAGGGTCTGGAAAGAGGTGTGGGCAGCACCATATGTTCCTGGATTTCAAAATTAAAAAGGGAGATTCCCTGCTGTAGGCGCCAAGAAAAGGATGTGAGCATCTACTTTAAAGAGGGGATTTAATTTTGTCACTCTTAATGCTTTGTTCAGCACTGGGCACTGTGATGTCCAGCATGGCCATGCCCTCTGCACCTTCTGGGGTGCCACTTCTGGGGTGCCTGTGCTTTGGGAGGCACTGGCTGCTCCCTTGCTGCTGAGGAGCTGCTGCACAGCACACAGCAGCCAGAGCTGAGCTGTGGTCACACACAGATCCTGCTGCAGCTCTGTGCGGAGCCTGGCTTCCCTGCAGAGAGCTCCTGCTTTTCCACCTGCCCACAGGTGTCAGGACCAAGTCTCCATCAGGTGCTTTGTGTGGTTTGTTTTTCAGACATTCCCCTGCTGATGTAAACATCTGCTGCCCTCGGTTTCGACAGCAGAAAAGCGGCTGTTACCCACCCAACCATGGAAAGAGCCAACATTTCAGCTGCATGTGCCTCTATAATGGTAAGAGCTGAAGCAAATTTTTACTATCCTATTCCAACAACTGCTCTGCTGTACTGGTCCCATGCTTCCCTCCGCTTGAAGAGGCTGGAGAGGTAAAGCAAACAGTCTTCCCCCAATGACAGCAGTGATTACAATCATTATTACACCCACAATGACCAAAAAGTGGAGGTTTTCATAGAAAGCTGCTGCCTGTCATGTAAATTAGTTACTCACTATTCACCAATCTTGTTAGTTAACAAATGTTCAGTGTTTCATTAGTTCTCTTGACAGCTGCTCCAGGGAAAAAAATTCCTTTGAGACTGACACAATGAAGCTGGCGTTTCTGCTCATTCTGCATATGCTACCAAAGGGCTTAACCCCCCCAAATCCCTGCCAGAATAAGTCTGAAAGTCCTGGCTTTTGTCAGAAGAAAGGAAAATGCAACAGAAAGAGGGTCAGGAATGGTTAACCTCTATTGTTAGCACTCTTTAGTTATCAGCGTGAGGCAGGTTCTCTAGAACTTGAGCACATTTTACTGTATATCACAGTATCATTTTAAGTTTTATTTAAATTTCCACTAATAAAAGAAACAAGCACAGCTTCCAAGAGGGAGGAGAGGGAGCTTGACTTTCACACATGACACTATATCACATTTTTTAAAAAAAGACAATCTGCTCCATCTCTTGATATCTAACAAGCAGCACAAAATCACAGGCTAGTTCAAACTGCTTGCATAATCTGATATTAACCCTTAGAGTTCCATGACTGACATGCAATATTGTCTCTTTCAAATGCATCATTTATCCCTGCACTTTTAATTTTTTTACCTCTAGGACTTGAAGAATCAATTATTATTGATCTATTAGTTTATTTTCATTAAATTTCATTAGCATTATTTTTATTTTATTATTTCTTTATTAGTAAAAAAAGCCTTTAGCCATATTGAAACCTTAAAAAACATGGCATTTTTTTACAATTATGCTTCCCTTTATTTATCTGAAACAATATTTTATCTTCAGTCAGATATCATTAGTAGAAATACAGCCGTAATGCACATTCTTTTGAGCTCAGCTAATAATAGCAAACTTCCTGCAGATGGACCTTTAACCTGCTGGTATTTAGATCAGTGGTCCTGCAATATATTGGTCTGAGAAGTAAACAAAATCATGAAGGTAGGCTTACAAAACACATTTTTCTATTAAAAAATATCCTCCCAGTATTCCAGGTTACCATCCTCACGTTACAATCCTTTGTGTTAAAGAGCCATCTTTTGTAGGTCACCTCTTTCAAGGATATAGCAAGAGAAAATTATGTACTGAGAGTAAAGGAATTATACATATGTTGTATCCTCTAACCTAGAAGTCTGATGTAAGTACTTCTGAGGCAGCATGAGACTTTCTGTTGACTTGATGGCACCTGTATTAATGGTAACCCAAAATCCTCAGCCTTTAGTAACCACTGATGTCATTACCAGGGCTGAAGTTTCATATATTTTTTTTTTTTACTACATAGGATAATAAAAGTTTCAACCAGTCAATTTTCTCTATATTAAGCCATGTCTAAATGACCCGACTTAAAAATTAATCTTCTCTCAGCAGAATGAGGGTAGATGCCAGTGCTCATTTACATGGCAGTCATGAGATCAATTTGAATTACTTATATATATTTTTAAGGCCTGAATTGAAAACAAAGCTGTTAGGCAAGTTATTAAATAAAATCACAGTCACAGATTATGGGAAAGAAAGACCATCAGGTTTATATTGCTTTTCCTCCATTCTTTTGCAAGAACATGATCAAAGAGAAAACAGATGGGTGGAGAAAGGACAAGTACATGACTTGTTACAGAACATGACCTGGACATATTCTAAAGACAGGATATGTGAAGGCTTGAAGAGAAAAAGTGAAATTCATGCAGGCTTTATGTAAAGATAAATTTTAAAATTTCAGAGTACTCTTTCTAGAGATTCAGATGACATATTCCCTTTCTAAAATTTATAATGAACAAAACTATGGGGAAAATTGACAACACTGTAGAGAGAAATTTCTTTCTTATAATGCTGTAGACTATGCCTGTACACCAAAATGAAGCTGTGATTCCAAACAATGCAGCACCCTCATGTCAACTTTATTCTGACTATTAAAACACAAAGAAAGTAGGCAGTTAAGGACAGATTCCTTGAATTCTTGTACCAAAACCTTACATGTATACCTCCAGTTTAAAGCCATCTGCATTAGTTATAGTAAAGCAATTCTGTGTAGACACAAGCTCTGCAAAATGGAAACTGTAAAATCCTTAGTTTGCATAGTTTTTGATGATGGCAGCAGACACAGTGGAAAGGTACTAGGAGGATACATAGTTAGTTCTGAGAAGATTTTCTGCTTATTTTCATACTGTAACCTGCCAGTTACACAGCCTGGACAGCAGCACGTGAAAATGTTACTGTCCAGCCGTGGCATTCTCATCAGAGATGTGCTTCTCACTTGGTTTTAAGTCACGACCAGACTTTCTCAGATGAGTAAAGCTGAATTAAGAGACATCAAAGAGGACAAGGTAATCATAAAAATAAGGACATTTGGAAATTTGGGAAAACTAACATAGAGGTATATATAAAGTTTCACTAAAAACACAAAACCAGGAGAAATACTACAACTAATAATAATCCAAAAAAGAAAACAAAGGGATGATCAAAATAGGTAAACTGTGCAGATATGGTGATTGATGGACAGAGGCATAAAGAGGATATAAAACAATCCACAAACACAACTTAGTGGTTAAGTGTATATCAATGAAAATTCAGAAACTAATGTTCAGCAAGTGGAATTTGCTCCATGGTGAATGCTTTAGAGGTTAAATGTTGACTGACAGTTATGTCACAAAGTATGTGAAGAAGCCATTACAAAGTGGAGGAACTTGCTGGGGACACTGATGAAAAGGGAAGTCACCTACTTGAACTGGAAATGAGAGAAACTCCAAAGGAAAGCAATAGGAAAGAGTGGGCCTCTGGAAATGCCCACTGAGACTGCCAAGAAATGACTGAAGGACTGGCTTTTTTTGTAGGAAGGCTGGTAGGGTGGCTTTGCAAGTGTGTGCAAATATGCAAATAAGAAAAAAGGTCACAGAAGAAGGGTAAGACACTATTTTCCATGTGTACTGGTTTAGGACAAGCAATACCGGACTTAATTTCTAGCAACTGAGTTTTAGATAAATGAGGACAATGGGAATATGGAGGTTTTGGTGCTTCCCTCAGGAGATTTCAAAAGAAGAGATGAGACAAAAAAAGTCAGGGGAATACTTGCTTCTTAGAGGTACTGATACAGAGTTGAGGAATGTCTGCAGAACAGGAATCCCAAGATTTGCACTCTACTGGTCATGCAATTCACATATGCAAGCTGGACAAAATCTGAAAATCGGGAGACTGCTGTTGTTAATTTGTCCTTGAACAACTGCAAAGCTTCTGCACAAATTCCCAAAGACATTACATACAGCAAAATCCTCTCTCGTCCACATTGCTAAGGATTGGGTTAGTAACCAGAGGAAGCATTTTTGGCTCTGCAACACAAGTTCTCTTTGCTCATGAGGAAGTTGGTTCATCTGTCCATATCTGAGAAATGAGGAACATGTCATTTACCACATTCCCACAATACACGGGAGAAGGTTATCAAACTCACGCACATTCCTAACTAATGTGAATAGACTAGAAATGGCAAAACATACACACAAGGTGTCTGTGCTGCACCTAAAAGCACATGGCCATTGCTGGAAGACTGATCTTGGACTAATGCAGACACAGCTATGGGAACAGTTAGCACATAAAACCCCAGAAGTGTAGACCTTACAATATTAATGCAACTCTGCGTGTTGGTTTCCTGTGCTTAAGACTTTATATTCATGAATATGTAAATTTCATTAAGAACCATTCAGACCCCAGTGTCTGGGGGTGGGGAGGGGAGGAGAGAAGAGCATCACATGTGAGGCTGCCAGCTGCCCTGCAGTGTGCATGGAGATGAGATGAGGTCACTGAGTATTTACACAAGGAGAAAAAAAATGAGGGAAATACTGGATCAGCAGATGATTAAAGGACACAAAGAAAATCGGAATAATAGCACTAGAATCATTGTATATGTGTCAATATCAAATTGCACATGCAGAGAAAAAGCCAAAATATTTATCCTGAGTTAAACCCAACTGGAGTAAGGGTTGCATAAAACAGCAAAATACACTCTTTTCAAAGGAGATTTGAAAACAATAACTTCATGTGAAAATCACAAAAGGGTCTCCTCCCTTGTGTGGTCGAGCTATTACTGTAAAGCTGCCCTCCTCAATTCAGGATTAAAATTCCTTTTATCTTTGCCTAGATCTCATCTGCAGTATATTTAACAGAATCAGACATTGAAAGTGACTCACTAACAATTAGGCTTCTGCTTTTGAACAGAGAACTCTTTGAATGTGCATGCAATAGGAATGTTTTGGGGATGTTCTTTCTTGCAAGATGAAATTTTTAAAAAGATATGTTTCTTTAAAAGAAAAGGCACAAAAATCATTCAGTGGTAGAAAAAGATGTTTAAATTTCAACTGTACAGAGGAATGATAATGTTCACTACAGAATGTCAAAAGCAGCATCACTGAAAAATTAGATTGAAACAGTGAATTGTATGCAACCTAATTATATTAACAATGTTACAAAAATCCAGAAGCTTAACAGCTGTTCCATATCTGAGCTGTGATAAACAGAGCCTTAGCAGTCTCTGCC
Organism: Sialia sialis; assembly: GCA_009812075.1. Taxonomy (NCBI): domain Eukaryota; kingdom Metazoa; phylum Chordata; class Aves; order Passeriformes; family Turdidae; genus Sialia; species Sialia sialis. Next base: position 6,072,864 of record VRYO01001681.1, on the reverse strand, counting down.
CAAACCATTCAAGCACCAGACAAAGCTCAAAGCTGCTTCAGATGTTTATAGGCTAAAACCATCAAAAAAGTACAAAATTTAGAGTCATTTGGCCATTCTTCCCAACATGGCTATGCATACAGTAAAAAAGAAAGTGCTCATGCCCTTTCTCTGATTCTCCACTTCTCATGAACAAAACCATCTCCCCTTGACCCCAGAGCACTGTGCTGATGCCTGCCACAGACACCCAGCACGAAGCAGGAACACAGGCAGCTGCCCTGGGACTTCAAGCAGCAGGAAGGGAAGAGCCAGCCTGACCCATCCTAACCAGGACAGCCTTTCTCTCCCAAGCCAGCGCTGCTGAAAGGATTTTCTGTGTGGTTACCCAGACATATGGGGAGAAACTGTGGCACAGTGGTGCACCTGAATATTTTCCTAAAGTACTCAAAAGTTTATCGTGCTGCGAGTAAAGATGTGCTCACAAAAAAGTTTCCAAATCTTCCATAGAAGAAAAAAAAAATCTTCCTCTAGCCTTGTGGTAAACTCAGCTAAGTAGAAAATTACAAGGGGATTATGTGCTGCAATATTTCAGCTCCCCAGCTTCCTAAGGAAAATATCAATACCTGCAAACATATGTAATAAGAGAAATGTGGGAGCAGTGGATACCAGAACTTTCTGTGCTGAGTTCAGGTGCAACTGAGCTTGCAAGGCAGTACCCTGCTGGATTCAGAGCTTGGCGAGATCCTCCACTTCTCCCAAGGGAGATTGGTTCCCTAATTAACTCATCTTACCCATCCTCAAGAATCTAGATGATGACAGGAACCCAGAAATTATTAGTCAGGGCTCCTATACTGAATTACTACAACTGCTCTAGGAAGAATTATTTTTTTTTTACTGATGTTACAGATTTGATCCTATACAATTTTTTAACATCAGGGAAAAATATAAGTCCATGACTAATAAAATAGGATTCAGACTCATGATATTCTCTTTCCTTTGAAACTTCATCTACAGCTGTAGTCCAACTGAGCATCTACTTACCTTTCCAACTGTATCTTGAAAAACCTTATTTTTCTTTACTGATTTATATATGTAAAATTCTCCGATTTTCCCACTTCCTACCCATCTAACCTATATCTTGTTCTTGAGGCTGAAAGTCCTTGATAAAGAAAAGAGTTTGTCTTTTGCAAATATATTTTGATGTCTAATAAACAACTCTATTCATTTTCTGTAGCTTTTGGTAACTACAGTGCCCAACTAAAAATTACTCTGTACTTAATTTTACCACTGACAGATTTCTACAGCTTGCAAAAGCAAGTTTAATCTTGATTAAATAGAGTGTCTTCAAGTATAGATAAGATGCAATCAACTACAACTGGCTGACTGATTAGGTTAGAAAAAAGAGGGGAGAGGCTGGCTCACTTTGAATCCTTTTCTTTTTATTGAGAGTACTTTCCATACTATGCAAACATCTAACTTTTTAGAGAAATTAGAAATCAGAAAATAGAAATCAACCCCCTACTCAACTCAAATTCAGCCCAGACTTGTAGTAAACACAACAGGTAGTTTCCAACGTCGTATCCAAAAGAAACTGTCAAATCCAGCACCTTTTGTGATGCTTCAGCTTACCTATAATTTATACAAATCAGAAACAATAATAATGCTTTTTACCAGGCATCATTCATTCCTCATCATGCATTGCATTACTTCCCCCCCACCCAGAACAGGATGACAAAGACAATAGTTTGGATATCTAATGAAATAACTCTTGCTGCCCCTCTTATCTTTCTCCTATTGCTTTGGCAAAACTACTCTCTTTTGAGCATAGTCCATGGCAATTGCCACCTCACAAACAGAAATCAGAGGCTGCCAGTGCCCACTGCAGAACCAGGACAAGCCCTAAATAAATTGCTAAACCAGAGTGCTCCTTAGTGCCAGCCAGCAAAGCACCGAACTGCAGCCTGAAGCTCCTCCACACAGCAACCCCTGCATGCTGCAGGTGATGGAATGTGATTTCACACCTCCTGCAATGGCATAACTGAGATTAAAACACGTAGTTCCCAGCTGACTCCTGCATATGAGAAGAATGCAAGACTGGACTGATGGCTGGTTTAGGACAACTTTCCCCACTCAAGGCTATGAGGGATATTATGGCATAATTTCTATTCCACTCATAAGACTGTTGCAACTCTATGAGAAGAAATTGTGGCTTTTGCAAACTTAGAAGAGACTCATTCTATGCAGAAAAAGCACAGCAATGCACTTCAGTAATAAGCACACATACTCAAGCGGGAAGGAAGCTCTCCTGTATAAGGAATAAAATATGCCTACCACAAAGTTTTCCTATTAATAAATATGTATTTTAAAAATCAAAAGTCTGCTCCAGCTTACACAAATATTTGTGGTGTTTCCAGACAAAATGGTCATCTTATTGTTCCAGAGACACTTTAGTCATCGTTTGGAAACATTTCTGAGCAAATTTGCAAAGTGGTGAATAGGATGAGTATATGAATTGATGCATCTTCATGGCCAAAATGGAAATTCCAGTCTTTTTCCAATACTGTTTCAAGTGATCTCAAGATTTGCCTAGTCACTGCAGGAAAGTAATGTCTTTTGACTCCTGCACACCCCTTAGGAAATCTGCTGTGCTACAGACAAGAGGAGTTTTTTCTGGTGAGCATTTTAAGTGTCAAATCACAGATACAGCCAGACAGTTGATAGCACAGCACTTTAAAAGCACATTTTTCCAATCTCTTAAAATATGCATTAATTAGTGATTATTAGTTTAATTAATTAGATAATTAGAGTACATTACAGACTGTTATCATTTTAAATGATGGTTAGTAGCATCATCACATTGTTTTGTTCTTCTTAATTACTCCTCTTACTGTTTCTCAACTGGATGGTGCCCTTAGACATTGCATTGAATAAAGGGGAAAGCATAAACTGTTCATACTCCAGGAGTAGCCCTCAGAGACACCACCACTCAGAAAACCCTCACATTCCCCCTGCAAAAGACTGCTGGAAGCAGGAAAGCTGCCTGGAGCACCAAAAATTAAAGCCAATCGCTTTGGACTGGGATAGACAAGGTAAAAGGATGTGTTTATTCCGCCTTTAAGTCTCCCTGGATATTTGCTTGTAAGCACCACTATGACACCCTCCCACTGGAGCAGAATTTTTCATATGTTATCTGGCTGTGGGAATTCAAGGAAGAAACTTGACTCCTCCATCCCTCCTGCAAAGCTGATCTAGGCACAGGACGCACCAACCCCAAATTAACTAGTTATTATTATTATTATCAAGAAGACCTTCCCTTTCCCGGAGGGATTACTGGCAGAGAACTGCATCATGAGTCACATTTGCAGGGAGCCTGTTGTAGCAGCAGAGCAGTGAGTCACATCTGCTGGGAGCCCTCCTGGAAAGGAACAGAGCAGTGGCACCAGGCACAGGAGGGCAGCTCCAGGCACAGCTGCATCCTGCTCCACTGCCTCAAGTTCAGGATGCGTTACTTTAATATGAGTTTTCTTCACAGAGTTTACAGATGACATCTGAAGTAAAATTCACATTTCACAACCAAAAGAAATTTCTAGGTGGTTTCCTGAATTTCCTAAAAGAAATTACATGCGTAACTATGGAACATCCACAGGTCCAGAACAGAAAAGCAAAGGCACCCAAAAATTTGACTTGTTTCTATCCCACTGCATCAGTAAAAGTGAATAGCACACAAACCAATTTGCAGCTTTACTGTTCCAGGATTTCATCCGTTTCTCTATATGGTAAAAAAACTTATCACAAACCTTTTTTTTCTTTTTCAAAAAAGTTTTTAGCTGTATGTGAGTTTAGTAAGTAATGTAAAATGGGCAGACAGATGAGCTTGAGTCAAGGTCCTCTGAGAGAAGTTGTAACAGTGGACGAAATAGGACAAAAAATTATTCTCAGTCTATGAGAAGGTACAAATAATTTGCAAGAAAATTAGGCATTTGGAGCCACTGTGAATGGAACCAGCTGGGATTGATCCAGGTGGATCCAGCTCATCCAATAGCTTAATAGCAATAACAAGAATTCACAGAAATATAAAAAAGTATTATTACTAAAAGCAAATGACCTGTGGAAGCAGAAAGATTAATCAATAAGACTGATTCCCAAATAAAAGTCAGTGGTCTTTATGTGGGCTCTTTCTCATCTTTTCTGCCCATTTGCATTCTTGATAAATTAAAATTGTTACCACAAAAAATATGTCTCATACCTGCAGTGTCCAGAAGTGTCCCACAGCTCTTCTGATTAGTGGTGTTTCAAAGACCCTGGGAAAAAAAAATTCTAAAACTGAACTTGAGCATGATTCTGAGAAAAGCCTGACAGAAGGGCTCAGGGCACCCCACACAGTCTCTGATGGGAGCAGGTTGAACAAGTGTTTTTCTGTGGGACTTCATCCTCATTTCAGAAGGCAAGGGCAGTCAGCATGTCATTAAAAAGTTGTAAGACAGAAGAGCAACAACCCAAGAGAATGTGCAGAACTTTCCAAACTATCGCCCAGAATAAGCATAGACCAACTTCAAACCAAAATCCAGTGTGTTGTAGCTATATCACTGGCCACTTAGACAGCATTTTCAGATCAGCTAGATTTCCTGCTTGATCTTCTCCATCAGCAATATGGGGGCAGATAAGAGTCCAAGATCCAGACCAAATACAACCACTGGGCTAACAGCAGCCAAGGACTCTGTTTCAGAGCACTATGTGAGATTTCTTGGCTTTTAACCAAGAGATTTTTAGTCAATGGCATTAGAGTAACTCAGCATTTTCTATCTGGTTCCCAATTCTCACTGACAGATTTTACTTGTGTTTGCAGTATTGATGATACATCACACACTTGTACCATGACATCCCAATGGTGGTCACTTAAATCACTGTTAGATCTTACAGAAGATTATTTCTCTCTGAGTGGGGCATTGACATTTCCTTGATAAAGACTCTCACCCTTAGGGGAGTTTCTGTCACCAGAGCTATTAACAGAGATCTGGATCTAAATACTGTGCTGTATTACCTGCATCCAGATGGCATAAAAATGGAAATTCCTACAAGATTGAGACTTGACCTTTGGATGAAAACCATTCTTTCTCTGGTTACTGCCTGAGGTACTCTGAGGTGTTTCTCTTCAAGCATAAAAGCAAAATGCTGACTTATGATTAACATGAGAGAAAAAGATCTTGCCCATGACTTTATAACAGAGCAAATCAATTTCTATGCCAGTATTCCAAAAAATCACAATGTTGATACCTACTCATCCTTTCATGGATAACACATAGCTAGGTGTTACTCCTGCACTCCTGGTATATCCTCCTCTCCCTAACTTTTTATTTTACATATAAATAAATAAATAAATGTGTCTGTGTGTGCATATATATAGGTGTGATTAATGGATATTTCATATGGCACATCCTATACATTCTAGAGTTCTAAAATGCATATGCTGTAGTAAAGATAATCTCTTTGCACTGAAATATTTTATCTTTGATTTACAGGTAACGTTTCTGTTACATATTTCGATCAGTTTGCTAGAGAGGTAAAACTCATCCTTCTTTGAAACAACAGCAGAAAGCATATGTGTCACTTCATCACTACTTCAGTACTCTTTTTTGAGGGCTAACCAGCAGCAGAGGTATTACAGCAGTTTTCTGCACAGGGTAGAACTGACAAGGACCTCCTATGAATGCAGGTATGCCTTTCTTGTAATCCCCAGTCTTGCTGTCTCAGGCTGTGCTTTAATTTCCCAGGTGGGCTGAGTTGCAAGTGAATTTTCTTGAAGGAATGACTAAGAGAATGTAAATATGAATAAGGTTGTATTCTTTTAGTAAGTGGAGCCATCTGTTGCCACATCTAGAAAAATACTGTCTATATGGAAGTTACTGTTGATTATGTTACAAAACAGTCTCATTCCCTTCTTTGGTGACATACAGTGTTGTAAGTTGAATATATCAGTTGTCTGGATTGAATTTGTAATGGAGATAGTAATTTTTTGAGGGAAGAAGGGCATCCTCACATGTTGCTGCACATCAGGAGCTTCCCACAGAAATTCTTACAAGTTTTTCATAGGTTCCAGCAGCTGTTCAGTCCAAATTAGGGTACAATATTTTCTTGCTTTATAGTGAAAACTTCTATCAAGTGTATTCAATAAGTTTGCCTTGCAAGCAGCCAACAAGGCGAGTCTTATGCTGATGTGGCCACTGCTGCTGCTCAAAGTTATGAATATGTCATTAGTCACATCTGCAGGCACCATCTGAGACTCAGTATTATGCCACTGTACAAGAGAAGTCAGAAAAGATCTAAAGATATTGCTCAAGATAAATCTAACAATTTCCAATGCATTTATCTATCTATTTATTTATTTATTTGAAGTGGGGGGAGGGAGATGATCCTTTGACCATTTTTTTTTCAATTTATCCATACCAAAATAATGAAGAATCTGTACAAATTCTGAAAGCCTACTCTTATAATAAAATATTTAATTTAGCCTAGTTGGATAAAATGTGCATGCTTTAATATTTTATTGTCACCGATCTGAAGCCAAAGATCCTCTAACTAAAGAAATGTAACGTATTTTTAATACTGCAAATATCTTGCACAAGTAACAGTATAAATTCTTAATAACAAGAACTGTATCATTAAATTACTTTCTTTTTCTTTTGCAGCCATTAAAAGTCTCCATTTACTAAAGAAAATTCAAATGTCTAAAAATGTGGCTGTTAAATCTGAACTAATTACACAGTTCATGGTTGATGTTTTCTATCCATTTTACTAATTTAGGTTCAAGCCAATTAGAATTCAGTTAATTTTCCTGAACATCATCTTCTATTTGGTATCACCAAGACCATATAACTGTGATTATCTAGTGGTAAAAACAATTTTTGATTAATCATTGCAGACAGGAGAAACAAATTCAAATGAAAGTTGTTTTCTGACACTCCTTCATCTTATTGAAGAGAAGCATGTGCAGTCAATTAAATGTATTTAGGCCATTTATCTAGTTAATGTGATTTCAAAGATCATTTGGTGTATGTGATAATATATAATCAATAGAGCCTGCAAGAGACAGTTGAAGATCTGTTCAACACAGTTGAGGAGGTCACAGGGATATGCAAGTGTTCGTGTGATTTAGTTTAGCTTTTAATGATGTACATCAGTACATCAGCACACTTGTCCTGAAGCCAGTGTCTCCGGAAAATGTTGTTTTCAGAGCAGTGAAAATAACATCAATTCCTTCTGTTAGATTCAGCAGTAACAGTGCTACTGCTGAACCGTGTTCAAGCTGCAACAGTTTGAAAAAAAATTGAAAGAATTTCTTGTGTCCTCTCTTAGAATAGGGGATGATGGTATTAAGAGGGCTTATGTGAACTCTTTGAATCTTGCATGAAGTTAATAAAAAATCTGAAATTTACTCTCAAGCTTAAGAGTACGTAATCTACTAAGTGATTCTCACAAGAGGTACTCAGTTCTTCCCATCAGGGCTGCAATTTTACAAGGGGTTACTCATCTGACCTATTTAAACACATCAGCCTTATTCCCTTCCTCTTCTTTATTTTCATGGCACCATTTTAGAGTTTCACACTCCCCCATGGTTCAAAAATCTTTTGTGCCTTTTGTAAAGCCAAATTTTTGGTGGAACAGAGATTTGTCAGAAATTAAGGACCTGCCAGGTTACAAATCCAGACAACACATTCTTCTGGACCATATTAAATAAAGACATTTGCCAAAAAGGTGAAGGAGACTAATGCAGTGTCAAGCTCATTAATGTTGGACTAGCACTGAAGATGGATATTGCCATGTTCAACCTTGTATTAGCAGCATCCATTATTCAATAAATTATTAAATTAATAGACAGATGGTAACAATGGGTGTATGTCCTCATTTAATTAATTGATGAGAAGGAACTGAACTTATGGTCATTTTGTGTCTATAGATTTAATAATTTATAGAATAATAATTTATCGATTGCCCACTATTTCTACAGGAGATAGAATTCTATTTCAATAACCATCCATTCCTGTCGGAAGCTGTTATTACCAGGCTCTCTGGTGGCTCTACATGAACTAATTGCAAGATGGACTAATCCTTCTGCAGCTTCATTTCAAATGCTGGGACTGGAAGGCATTTTAAAAAAATAAAAATCTCTCCAAAAAAACTCTTAGTACTTAAATAGCCTTACAGCAGCACAGTCACAAAATTGACCTCTAAAAAAATGAATGGGTATAAGGAGTAAACGGTGTTATGTTTCATTAGTTTGAGCGGATCTCATTTGGCTCTTGTCGATTAATTGAGCTTTCCTAATTGAATAAAGTGCAGATTTTTTAAAAAATATATTTTTGATAAGCATTATCACAAGTGGAATAAAAGCTCTTTTCTAATTAAAAATATTCTTTTTATATTTGATCCTGTGGCTTACATTGCAATATATTTTGATACAGCATCAAATATGCAAAATGGGAAATACTCACTGCAATTATTCATATATAATAGCCATTTTCCTGCTTCTGAATTTTATTATTCAAGTTATGATAGGTTCTCTGAAGACAAATGACACCTTTCCTGTCTTTCACTTTACAGAACAGTCTGAAAAGCTAGGTAAAATTCACAACATTTTTGATTTAATTATACACCTTCCTGTACTATTTTGCGCTGTGTAAAGTGATAAGATTTTGCTGGTTGCCAGTTTGAGACTACTTCTGTGAATCTGTAGGGACAAAACAAGCTGTAGGACCGAATCAAAAAAGTTGGCTTTCTGTCCACATATCCAGTCCCTCCAGAGATAATATCACAGCAGCACTCTGAAGTTTCCTCAGAAAAAGTATTGCAACTTTTTTCGAAACTTTAAAAAAAAATAAAATTGCTCTTCCAAGGAAAGGAGGAAAGATGGATTAGTGTCCCATAATATTTGGGAGCAGTTTAGGCCTAACAAAAGAAGAGAAGCATGGCATGGCTAAGGGATAATCCATGAGATATTGTAGTTTAGACCTTGCTATTATTCACCTTGAGATGGTAATTAAAACTTTGGTGGATTTTACAATAAATTTAGGTCCTGGCTTAAGCAACTTGAAGTACATTCTTTTAATAGGAAGGCTTATGTGTTAAGCAATGTTAAGGCCAATCAGAAAGCAGATAAGAATAGCAGAAGAAGCCTTATTATATTTCTCTTCTGCAACTAATTTCTGAACAAAAAAGCTGCTCAAATGGAGTAAGTACAGGTAACTCCACAAAAAAAAATAGCAGTTAAAAGCTTTACAGTAGAACTGAAAGTCTCCAGAAGCAGGGAAAGCGAGTGAATAAAGGCTTAAATGTTGCTTCTCTCCTTGTCTTCAAGCAGTGGGTAAAAACAGAAAAGGAAGAGTAGTAGTATTATTTCTGACAATAGTTGACTCTGAAGCTCTTGATGATTTTAGTAGTTTTCAGTTAACTTGCAGAAGAAGCTGTATTGAAACTGTATCACAGAAATTTGAACTGCATTCCATGTAAAAGGAGAGGTGAGAGACATTTTCTATATGAAAAATACTCTAAGTATAGAAACCTGTCTTACAATTTTACAGGTTTTAACAGAGTTTTTTGTAAGAAACTCAGTCGCTTTTGGGATGGATATAAGATAAAACTCCTGTGCTGGAAGACCCAGAATAATGTTTTGGCACAGCCAAGTGAAAACAGGTTTGTAATAGTAGTAATTAAACTGAGCCAAAATTTCTATAAGTCTACAAATGATCAGTGACAAAAAGTAGGAGCCAAAGCAATACTACACTTTTAGGATAAAATAAAAAAATAAATAAAATTTTAAAGAACCCCTGCCATAAAACTGCAATATCAATAAAGCTTCAAAGAAGCAAAGACATTGGTAAATAGAAGATGAATTACCAATGAGGCTTCTGTTAATTTCAGGTCAAGAAAGGATTCTGATGTAATTCATGAAACAAAAGTGCTTGTAAAATCAACAGGTAGGAAGGAATGACCATATAAAAGAGGAAGATGATCTGACCTCCATGAGTCAGTAGGTGAACAAAGCAGAAAGACATAAAAGCACCATCCCACTCCCCTAGATAAAAACAGAAGTTAATATAACTAGTATTTTGCCTAATAGGATCATGTTTTCCATCTCAACAGGAAAGTTAAGTATTGCCAGGAAGGCTATCCAAAATACATGAGAATTTTAAGGCCCCATTTCCCATAATGGGAAGCCCTCTGCAGAAGAGGACAGAGACTGAAATGTCCAGTTTTTCAGCTTGCTAGGAGAATTATTTATATTCAAAGTCACAAATAAGTGAAAAAGTAATTAAAATTTCAACCTTTTGACAGTTTCCATCTCAGACTTTATCAGCAATATTAGTGCTTTTTGCTTACCAGGTTTGATTATTTAGAGAGTCAGCTAACTTTTGTTAAAGGGTATACTAAAGAAAACATGGTAAATTTAGGAAGATATGAAATTAATTTACAGGTATTTTGTCTTAAGCTAAAGGTTATCAACATGGGTACCACCAGGAAAAAAAAGAGTAAAACAAACAGAGAAAAAAACCCAAACAAATTTAAAAAAAGTCTGTGTAGATTTGCTGATACTGTTGACTGACAGAAAAACACCCAACACCCACCCACCCCTGTTTCTTCCAACTCCTTCAACCTCACAGGGAAAAAACAGCAAAACTAAGCAACAGAAAAAAAGAATAAAAATGCTCAACCAGCTACCCAAATAAGATCAAAAGCTTCCCTTGAGTAATATTGCCCCTCTCTGCAAAGAGGCAGATGCTACAGATAAAGAAATAATTGTGCATCTGAAATTCCCTTACACTGTTATTGCTTCAACTTATCTCCACATCTGACCACAGCACATGGTTAAATGGGCACTTATTTACAAAGAAAGATTTAGACATGTCACCACAACTAGCCATACTGCCCACCTGAAGTATTGACAGGAAAGAGTTTCAATCTGTATTAGACTTTTGCAAAAAGGCTGCAGAAAGCAAACTCTACCATATATTTGGGTCACACAATTGCAGAGCAATAATAAAGTGCAGTTTGGCCTCTGCTGATACTGTCTTCCCCAAAATGGATTGTGTTAGATGTTCACATCGCAGCCCCTAAAGACATGAAACAGAAAATACCTTGGAAAAAAATCCCAGCTGGGTTTGGGTCCCAGAAATGGCCACAGCATCCTCAGCAGCTCTATAAAAAGCAATGGGCAGGAACACAAGTGGAAGTAAAAGAGAAAGCCTGTGGGAGTTTGTGAGATTTTCATCACAGCCCTACAGTTAACAAAAAATTGTTGTTTTTTTTTTTTCCAAATTCCAATGGCAGACAAAAAAGGACAGAGAGATGACTGGTCCCAGGCAAACAAACAGCAACCACAGCAGACTGGGCCAGCTGGGCCAAGACACCAGACACCCAAAAGTAAAAGTCTTAATGCTTCTTGACACCACTGTAGATAATATTTTAAGGAAGACTCACAAGCCTGCTAAAGCACACAGAATCCCACAAAATAATCAACTTTCATCATGAGTGTGATGAATACAGAGTTTACAAACACTAGAAATTCTGTATCATGTGTTTGGCTAGGAAAGGAAAACTCACATTTCTAGGCATGTACTAGTTAGAAAGGCTGATATGCAGACCCAGGTGACACCACAACATATGGTGAGAAAGTTTATCTGAATTTAACTGGATTCTGAGTGGGGCAGTAACAGAGCTTTGGAGTCCATTTCAGGAAAATTAATTTACCTTTGGTGAAGAAAACTTAAAAACTTGATTAATAATAAGTGATTAGTCCCAATGACTTCAAATTATCTTACACCAAAAATCAAATAATTTCTGGCTTATGAATAGAAAAAGAAACCTACATCAAAAATATTTTACTGAGCATAGAACCATGGATATTCAAGTAGCAGCACCTTTAATTTTGTTTTCTTTAATGTTGATGTAACAGCTGCAAATGTATGCAATAATTCCCAGAACTGATTATTTTGACTTCTCTTTTCCTTTTTTTTTGGTGATGGTGATGCCTTAAGTTTTAGCTTTCATGTTTTCAGGATTCAGTACACATTAGTATATAACTCTGAACTTCATATGAAGTGTTAGCAAGTTCTCCTCACAGTTTGGTCAGACAAAACAATCCTTTTCCAGCCTGAGAACCATGGACATCATTGCAGCTTCAGGCCCAAAAACTGCAAACATCTACTAATTGAGGAGAGCAATCTGGGAGGATGGGACTTCATAACCTGAAGCTGTAATTGGACAATTCACCCCAATATATAAATGGATCAAAACTTATAAAAGTGTGAAAACGTGTGACCCATTGTCCATGCTGGGTGGAGCCATGGCCAGGCTCTTGTACTGCTCAAGGTGAATCCTATGAAGCCTTTTAATAAATACCTGCTTTATTTCTTTAACACTGTCCAGCCTCTGTTCTAGGTAACCTCTCAAGGTATCAGCTGTTCTGAGTTTCCACACCAATATTAAACATAAACAGTCCCAGAACTGCTTTAAGTCATTTACATGAAGAGTGTAATACTCTAATCTTTCCCAAGTTAAAACCTTCTGATTCAAGACTGTTAGCAAAAACATGAAATAAACATATGCAATTATGAAGTATTCAGAAAGATTTTTTTAAAAGGAAAAAACTAGTACAAAACCCAAATTAGTTAACTTTCCTTGTAAGTAGTACTGTACATCCTGTATTATTAAGAATGCAATTACTGTGTAATGAGGCACAGCTGTAAAATATTTAAACTGTTTTTCAATAATTTTAGTTTGGTAAAACTACAAGATTTCTGACAATTCTAGCATTGTTAACATGATGAGACAATTCTTCAACATTTAAAAATGACCATCATACAATTATCAGAAGGAATTTTTCTCTTCATGAAGAGAAAGGCAAAATTTCTGAGAGTGCCTGAACAAGTAAGAAGTATAAATTTTGCTTTGAAAGACAGGACGTGCACAGTGACTACAATAAAAGGTGATTTTGAATGCTGGTCTTTGTACAAAACGGAAAGACAGAATTTCTCCATCAACTACACTGAATACATCTGATCCACTCCTCAGACAAAGTCTAACAGAAAACATGGACAACTTTTCCTAAACAAGAAATGTTTTTACCTGAAATTTTTCAAGCAGAGGTGGCATATAAATGAAAGGTCACTAGCAATTCTTTTAATATATGTCTCAGCATTATAATTCTGTTCCTAGTTTGAAAAAGCAAGCTTTTTCAAAGCTTTGTGAAACAAAGACAATGCTCTATTCTTATATTCTGACTGCACAAGTACACCTAACACCATAAATTTCAGCTGATCTTTTCCATGGTTAATAATTTCTTCTATTTCTTCTGTTACAATGACAATACTTAGAGTGTAGGTCTAAATCCTGTCTTCCACCAGCAAAAACTATGTGTGAGAAGGACACATATCTCATTACCTGAACTCTAGCTTTATGGTGTTCCCAACCAGAATTTAGCTTCAGAGTTTAGAAAGCAAAGATTATAAAGGCAAAAAGTGTCATTGAGAACCTCAGAGATGTATAGTGAGGCCCATCCAGAAAAAATAATGTCTTATTCATTCATGGCCCCTTCAGAAGACTGGGGAAGACTGATACTCTTGGAAAGGATTAATATCTAGTCACTTAAGAAAATAAATACTAGCTGCTCTGGAATAACCTGAAGATGGAGGAGAAAGACATTTGACAGGGAGTACTGATGCCTTAAGTTTTAGCTTTTATAATTTTCAGGTATTGTATTGCATTAGTGTATAATTCTGAACTTCATATAGAGTGTTAGTAAGCTCTTTACAGTTTGGTCAGACAAAATAATCTTTCCAGGCCTGAGAACCACGGCCATCAACAACAGGCTCAGGCCCTGAAAAGTATAAACAAATGTGAATTGGGGAGGAGCAAACTGGGGCAATGTGACACCATTACCTGAAGCTGTAAGTGGACAATTAACCTCTGATATGCAAATAGACCAAACTTGCATTTGCCTGAAAAACTCATGACCACCACCCATCTCGGCTGTAACCTCTGCCAGGCTTTTGTGTTGCCCAAAGTGTATCTATTAAAGGCCTTTAATAAATATATACTTTATATTAAAGGCCTTTAATAAAGATATACTTTATTCTCTGACTCTGTCTAGCCTCTGTTCTAGGTAGCCAGTCCAAGGCATCAGTACCAGAGCATGTCAGGAACATAACAAAGGTGATGAGAACTGTGAAAAGAATCCAACAGACTTTTTGTAAATACAGAACCTCTTAGAGATAAAAGTCTCTGAGTAAAATGTGAAACTTTTTACAGTTTCCCTGCATTAATAATTCAAAAAGAAAGAATAGGTTTTGGACACTCATTCTCCCCACTACAAACCAAATATATTCTGCATTTGCTACCTACTTCACAAACAATATGGAGGTAATATGAATCCTGGATGACCAAGTCACACAACCAAATGTAACATACTGTGACTTGCTGTTCCCACAACATGGAAAAAAAGAGAACCAAGATCAAGGAAAATGAGTCGGGGGGTCACCCATAGAACAGTTTAAAACATTTGATGACTGCTGAAATCTTCCCACAAATAATTATGAAGTATTAGCTAAGACTTGTCATTCTGATTGCAAGTAAAGCTTTTAGGTTTTGGAAACACTAGCAGCTGCACAATGTGTTATTTCCCAGCACTGTAACTATTACATTCAAATGACATATTGCTGCTCCTGGGAAATATGACTTGGAGGTGTTTTATAGCTACATGTTCAGGCTAGCAACAAGTAGATATTTGAGCCTTTGTTAGGGAACAGTGGCACAAAAAAACTGTGAATAAAACTGTGAGATTTCATTTGGGTGGGTATGGATATCAATTCCTTAATGGATATGTACACAGACTAATGTCTATATTGTCATATACTACATGTGTATGTATGTGCATGCAGACACAGAGTAGCATCAAGATAACTGAATGAGAAAAACCTATGAAGAAATAACTCTGAAATCCTTGAAGAAAGTCCTTACTCAGAGATTCCATTCAGTCTCAAACCTTCACTTTTCACTCTCCAGGCAACTGAGTCATAACTCCAGCTACTCGCAGTTTCACACTGGAAGGTGAGAAGCAGATGGCCAAATTTATAAAACATGATTTATCCATCTATCACACCCCATTTTTCCTCTTCAGTATCCACCTTACCCATCCTCCATGCCCTGTGACTTTGAAGAGACACTGAAGATACCAACAGATGATTTAAGAATTTTCCTTTCTCTATTCTACTCATGGTATTTGAAGCTAACTTGCACCAGCTAGTGCAAAATTCTTTTACCCTACATGAATATTAACAACCCTAGTGACTGCTTCTTGGACCATGCTCTGCACTACATCCTTAAAATGGTTTCACCTCATTTGTGATGATAGAAACATTTCAGCATCATTAATGCAAGATACTGTAATTAGCACAAAGGGGAAGAGACACTGTAGGTTGGGGATTTCTAGGTCTGAGATTCTCTGGGACTACTATAACCAAAAAGAGGAGAGATGTGAAGTTGAGAAAGGATTTTGATGTTGATCTTGCTACTGGGACCAATACTCAAATAACTAGAAAATTGCTGCTGGTAGCTTGCAGTGAGCATTCAAGAATGACACTTCAGGGTTTTCTTCACCAGAAATATACTTGCAGTGAAGAAAGAGATCAAAACACAAAGTGCAAGACAGAGTTTACTAGGGAAGTAAACTGGTAAGAATATCATTCCTGCTCATCCACATTTGGAAAATGATGGAGATAGGATCCTGAGGCAGTCAGAGTGCTGGCCTTTGGCAGCATTATGAGCAAAATGACAGCTGAAAGAACTTTAAAAATTTATCTTTTGCTGCTTATAACTCATACCAGAATACATAAAGAGCCAAACCCAAACAAATGACGAGTATGAAAGTCTTAGAATACATTGTTTCTGAGCAGATGACAACAATTTTTATTTTCTGCACTCTTAGAAAAGCTGCTTGAAAAAGAGAAAGCTGTTCATAAAGAGAATCAAATTATTGCTGATGTTTGAACTCATCCTTAGCCCTTGTATAAAATACACACAACAAAATCAGCTCTAAGTGTTCTAGTATCAGTTCAATCAAAGTTGTCTTTTTCTTTCAAATCAATTCTTTCCATATCCACATGGAGCTGAGTTTCCAAGCTCAGTTTTACTCACAATTCAACATCTGCCTTTTTATGCACTTCCATACCTATAATTGGCACACTTTCAAGTTCCTAGTAGTTTCTTGAAGTAGAGGTTAATCTTCCTTAGAAGCTTAGCTTTTATTCTTGGAAGCTTGCCTTTTATTCCTGTTTAATTTCGCTCAAGGAAGTTCTTTTGCATTTCACTAAAGTGTTTCATGAAACTGCTTTGGAAATCAAGTGGTGATGCTC
>VRYO01001681.1:6036255-6055482 GCA_009812075.1 Sialia sialis | reverse complement strand
CTTCATCATTATAATATCTTATTTTTCAGTTCTGTTAAATTGTCTTTATCTCAATACAAGAATTTTACTTTTTACTTCCTCAGATTCTCTCCCCCATCCCACCAGGGCTGGATGGTAATTAACTCTCTTCTGGGTTAAACTATGACAATTGCTGATTGCTACAGAAGCACAGCAGAGATGATACACATGTGTGAAGGTAAAGTCTTTCTGACATTTATAAACATAAACAGATACAGCAGCACAAGCAGCTTTTGTAGCTCTTTTCCCTACTTTTAGAAAATTCCACCTTATGAATGTAATAAATGTAATAAATTCATAAATGTCAGGAGTTCATTTAGTGAGCAGGAGAATGTTGCTCTGGTTTGTGGATCCCAGGCAAATTCACTTTAACCATTCTGAAATTAAATAACACAGGAAAAGATATTAGTTTAAATTCAAGCCAGAGCTAAATTCACATGACTTGTTCTGAAATTTTTCTGTGTTTGCTGGATGAAAAAGAAATTCTCACATTTTGTTTCATGCTGATGATCCTGGTTGTCAGACTTAGTGAGTGATTAGCACTACAGAGAGTAAAAAGAGAATAAGAGTACAAAGCAAGGTTAAGGCATGCTACCTGATTAAGCCCTCAAACACTGTAGAGCCAGCATGTCACCATCCAGCCAGGCTGGATGACCAGGCTGACTGAGAGGAAAATACAATTAATGTAAGGGAAAAAAAAATGAAAAAAAAAAGAGGCTTTCTCATCTGCTGCAGACTAGATGTGATTCTGGAGTGGAATTAATGGAATAGTAGAGAAGCAGACCTGAGCAATTTGGATGCTATTTGTGTAGCTGAATGGGAGACATCAAGCCTCTGCGAATCTGTTCCCTGGGCAGCTTGCAGACAGGAGAATTTTCACTTCACCCTCTACTTCCACAAGGAGGGAGGCTGAACTATTCTTTTAGTGCATAATAAAAGCAGAGACACTGACATGCCAAACATGTCCAAAGGCCTTAGCTGAGGTGATTACTGTAGCTAACCTTTCACCCTTGCCTGGGCTTAAAGAGTCTCAATGTGTGTAAGCTTAGTTATTAAACTGATAACTTGTAAAATGGTAGCTTATAAAAACCTGTAATACAATGTGGAAGATACTTTAAAATATATTCACTTTCAATGGGATCTATTAAAAACATAGGTCTTAGAAACCTTTAAAATCTATTTAAAATCACATAAAACCTCTTACAAACCTATCACCTTTAACCTACAAATACACAGATAGGAGTGCAAAGAATATAACATCCAGATAAACGGATATAGAAACAGCTGACTGATAAATTCACATCTGGTTTCTTAACTTTTTTTGTGTTGGGGGAGAAGGACAAAAAACAAAGAAAATATTCTGACTGTCTGAGAGAGGATGAAGATAAGGTTGGAGTCCACAAGGCACAAGTTCACAGATTTCTCTTTCACTACAGCTGAAAACATTACCTTGATATTGGGTGTCTGAAAAGTTTTTTCTCTAAGAGTGAACAACCAGCACATACAATCAATATAAACTCAGGATCACTACATGTCTGGACCTGAGATGACATTGGAAGATAGCCAGCCATTTCAGGAGTATACATTACAGGAATAGTGAAAAGTAATTCTTAATGAGAAAGAGCTCATTTGTGGAGAAAAAGCAACGTAGACGTGCAAAATACATCTTCATTTCCTCTTTCTATACCTGCAGGTGTTATACAGCACACAAAGAAGGCAGGGAGGTAAAATGCTGAGGGGAGGTAAGAAATAAATACAACCAAAATTGGTTGCACTTCTGACAAACAGCTCTCTTCTCACCCCTGGAAGGCAGAAGTGGCCTCAGTCTCCACTGGAACCAAATCTCATGAGATCCATTATTTCATCTGAAACACAAAGCATGTGTTAGTACTAAATAATTCCTATGAAATCTGAACTATATAGTTCATCCTATATGCCCTCTTTCCCTGGGGATTTTTATTTCATTAATGAAAAAAAACCCTCTTGCTTTAAAAAAATTACACTGTTCAGCACTTCCACTTGAAAAATAACTTGATCTTAAAGAAAGCAACCTCATCAGTTTAATGACTGTTTGTTGATTACTTTCCATTAAAATGGACAAAAAATGTATGGCTTTGCAAGAGGCAATTTAACCTTTCAATTAAAATACACCTTCTTGTCACTCCCCCACCTTGGTCTCCCTATTCCATTCCCTTTTAGATATTTATTATTCACCTCCTTTCTGCTCTGATCTGAAAGCTTTTTCCAAGGCATAATCTGATGGAAAACAAAGCCTGGTTTCATCCCATGTGCATGATGGGACTGTGACAAACAGGCCCATTGCCTCAGCTCTCTGTCTCATGGGTAATGCACAGTTACCAGAAAGGAAGACAGCAGCTCAGGGGACATCAGCATTTTGTGCCTCTGTTTCTCCTGTAAACCAGTTGCCCTTAGGGAAAACACTTCCATCAGAAACAAGTAGCTCAGTACTGCTCTCTGCTGCTTGTTCCAGCTTTTGCAGCTGCAGCTTTAAACTGTCATTGGGAAGAGAAATCCATCAGGTACAGGGAAAAAGAAGAAGATGATAACTTCGAGTGCTTCATTCTATGATTAAATTAAATTCAAGTCCTCTTACCATTCACTCCTTCTCCCACCCTTACATGAGACTTAATTCTTTTGTTTTGTCTCACCTTTGAATTCTGGGGAGGAAAAAACATCTATTTTTCAAAATTTGGTGCTTGATCTCATATAGCATTCAAACTACTTTGCATTCACCTTTTCAAAGAAGAATACACACTATAAAGAACACACCAGGCATTATTTGTCACTTCCACACACTAGTGCACTGTGGCTGACTGCAAATAAATCAAGCTGGTTTGTTTCTAAAGCCAATGGAAATATGGAGAGGTGGTGGGAGGGGGATAGGGAGGGAGGAGAAGGGGCATTAAATAGCTCCCTAAAAGAGCAAGGAACATTTGCAAACAGCTGGAAAATATAGCTGGTTCAATTCTTCCTAGCATGTTTTGGCTAAGAAGACATGACTTGGAGCCATGGCCCACTGTGGTCTAAGGAGACACCAGAGAAGATGCATTCAATCTTGCCAATGCAACTGGAGAAGTGCCAGTACAGAGCAGGGATACAAGAGGAGATAACAGCAATAGCAGAGAATTCTCAGTCTCATCTACTGCTCCAGGGACACCCACAGCAGAATAGGGAAAGTTGCTCAGCTCCACTTCAGAAGTGTCAACAGAACATGTCTTGTCCAGAGCAGTGGTTAAGACAGCACGTTGTAAGGGGCCATAAAGAGCAAAAGAATGAAAGCTAGTGCCTAGCCTACTAATGGAGGTCTGTGGCTTTACCTAGCACCAGTTGAAAACCTTGATCAAATACCCTGGCTACCACCAAAGCAGACAGTTCTGCTGTTAAAAGATTTATAGCTATTAACAGCACACAAGAGTACAATATGTTGGAAACTGTTATTGAGTGAACCTTTGAGAAGGAGTTTCAAAAATGAGACATATGCACATTTAGCCTAATATGCTTTAATAGCAAGTGTCAGAAAATGTCAAGAAGGTTACTGAATACTGCAGATCATCCTCTTCCTATAGACATAACCACGCTGAAGTGCTCAAATCAATGGTTTCAGAATTGCCTCAGCTGCAACGGGAAGACAGACCTGATCATGCAGGGATTTGAACATCCTCTGCCTGATGTGCTTCCAAAGGAGCCTGACCTTTTTAGGCAGGGAACTGCAGGGAACTAAGACATCAGAGAAATTGCTGGCAGTAACAGGAGGCTAAAAACTTGGGTAGGAAGAATCATCTTGAAGCAACTAGACTTAAGAGCTCTAGTTTCAGAGGCAGCTCTTTGACCTGTGTGAAATCCATGCCTGTGAAATGGGGATACCATCTTTTTATCTTTCTACTTAGAGCACACAACCTCATTAAAGTGGGAACCACACAAGAACACACCAGTTAACGACAACTGGAATCACACAATGATGCAACACTTGCCACTTCATATGGCTTTTTTTCTGACATCAGTCTTTACTGAGACTTCCAGACCCCAGAAAAATGTAAAGCTCAATAAAGAGTAAACTGAGAAATGTTCTTTCCCCAAATGACTGCACTGTTAAGGAAGGGAAAACTCAAAACTAGTACTACATTTTAGGCAGAGTCTGATGTCAAGAATTTGAAACTCAATTAATAACTCATGATAAGTACTGAATTTATATCTTTATCATGCAAGGGTCACGCAACAAATTATGGACTGGAATGGGCTAGATTTTTCAGGGAGATTTTGGTTTTGCTCTGAGGCAGGCTTCAGCTCAACTGCCTGACACCTTCCAGTTTGCTCTGGGGAGCAGGATTAGTCTCACATACTGATTTTGAATTCCATTTCCAGCTTTCTGGTTGCTGCTACATGTGGCTATGATGCATGCTTTCTGGATGTTGATGCCTACAGACTGGACCATTCAATTCCTCCTAACTCAACTTTCATTGCTTCAGTGCTTAGTGTTACTGTTTTAATTTTGAACCTAGTATCAACATATATTTCCACGCTTATAACAAGAAAAAATAACAGCAAGAAAATTAAGACATGCAGCAAAGGGACAGCTGTTTGGCCTTAATTTATATATGCAGGTTCTATCATCACTCTAACTGGAAATCAAAATAATATGAGATAGTCATCAAACACAGTTCTTCCAGCCTTCCCAATAACAGAGGCACTGTTCAGTATCCTATTGCTGGTGTTCGCATGCTGGTGTCCTGCCATCCATGCCTGAGCATGAAAAATGACTCCTTACCTTAGAATTCACAGCATTTAAATCCGGAGCAAGTTTAGCATAACTCTACCAAGGGTCAGGTGCTTAAATAAGTCAGTTTTCTGATACAGACTTGCATGGGAGGAATGTGAGGTAGAAAATGTTAAGCTATTGATCTTATTTGCAGCATAGCTACATGGACCTCTGGACAAAGCAGTTTTGTGGATTCCAGATTGGTAACACTAGGTTGAAGAGCAGATCAGTCTAAAATAGCTTGGATGTCACCAGTTGCCCCATGGGAACATTAATCTGGATGAAGCAGATATGCAGTGGCTGGACTAACAATGAAAATTATTAGAGAGTGATTCATTTCCTCTTTTTCTTTTTTAGTACCATCTGGCAGTGTGAATATGAGACCAGAAGCAAAAAATGCAGTTTTGTGCAGCCTGACAAAGCTGTCAAACATGAACTGTTTAGAGAAAGGTGCTTCATTGCCCTACAACCATTACAGACCCAGGCTATTTTCCAAAGGCGTACGTATAAAATTTAATATTATACAAGAAAGTGATCCCTTTCCCATTACAATTTAAAAGAAGGGGAAAGGGGGTTATTGCATGAGCTGAGCCACTCCACACCCAGCTGTCAGGGCTTGCTGTACCAGTTCTCTGGAAGTTCATAGGGAGACAGTGACTTTCCCATTTGAGCAGCTACAAGCATGCATTTATTCATTCATTCATTCATTCCTGTTTGAAGGCTGTTACAAAAAAAGGACTATCCCTAGAGCCTTTCCTTACTAGGAAGAAAGCAGAGAATATGCTTTTCCCCTCATTCAGTGTTCACAAGACTGATTTGGATTAGCTGCCTGCTCGCCACACTAAGCTGGTAAATCTTAAGCCAGTAAACCTTCAAACTATGGCCTTCTTAAGAAAGTCTCCATTTCCTAAAGTACAGCAATTTCACACTCATAAACTGCACCTGGTTATAAGCCACACTTCCGGGTAGCTGGGAAGACCACGGAATTTGTCCATAAATAAGCCGCACCGGGTGATAAGCTGCATTATTTTTTTTGTTAAGCGAGGATCTATGTGCAACTTTGGTGTCAGGTGCTCAATTTGCAAACAATTTTCACAGACCGGCAAAGCCTTTAAATGCAGCCCCAGGTGTCCTCCCCGTGCCGCGGGCCCCAGCACTCCTGCCCCCGGCGCTGGCTGCCACGGCTCCCTGCCTGCTCGGCAGTGGTGGTGGCTCCCCGTGCTGTTCAAAAGCGGCAGCTCGCCGGTGAAGCCATGGGAAGCCAGCGAAGCAGGCTCAGTGGACTGGCCGCGTGAAGGCAGCGGCAGCAGCTCGCTGCCCACTCGCCAGCGGCTCCGGCTCGCCGCCCGCCCAGCAGTGGCTCCATGGCAGCTCCCTGCCCAGCAGCGGCACTGCAGCAGCTCCCTCCCCAGCCAGCTTGCGCTTCTGGGTTGGCATTTCACTGGAATTTGTCCATAAATAAGCTGCACCTGGTGATTAGCTGCACTTCTGAGATCGGCTGGATTCTTCAGTGAAATAGGCGTGGCTTATCAGTGTTGAATTACTGTAATACTCAACATGACACACACTACCAGCCCAGGGAGGAAGAATATGCTTTGCCCTTGCCTAGCTTTAGGAAGAGAGGATGCTGCTTGCAGCAGCCCTGAAGCACTAAACCAGCAGGAGGAACCCCAGAAAACACACAAACTGTTCTTCACACCTCGGGGTAGGTGTTAGATACACAAAGGAATTCATTAGCTAGTGGAATCCATTCTACCTTTCAATTATTTCAACCATCAGGATCTTTAGGGAGATTTTAATAAAAGTTTCAAAGCATCTCAAACAACTCCCTAGATTTAATTTTCCACCATGTCCAAACTGCAAGGGTCCTTAAAATAGTTCTAAACTTTGCAAACTACAGCTTCATTCTAACACCAAATACTCAGGATGTTAAATGACACAGATGTACGTACCTACTTCATCATTTACAAAGCAAAGCACTTAAAACCCAAGCAGTGAATATTAAAAGCCATAATAAATTTTACATTGCCTACATAACAAACATCCATTATTCATATATTATTCACATTTACATAAAAGGAATGCATTTTTCATCATTACAGGATAACCTTTACTCTGACCTGTGGATTTTCTCGATATATTTGTTGAACTAGTTTTAGTTTCTAAATATTTTATTTTAAGTGTTACCTGGGAAATACTATCATCCGTTAACTTTCTGAACTGACAATTTTAATTAGTTTTTCCAGAAGATAGCATTGAACATACAGTTTCATAAAGTGTATAACAGTGTTGATTTACGGAAAAATTATGCATCTTGATTTGCATTTGGGAATGATTAAAGTATTATTAATGTGTAGATACATCTTTTAAGTTTGAATTGGGATTAGAGTTGAAGGTTAGTTATTAAAATAAGCTTTTAATCCTTCCAAAAACCCCAACTCTGCATTTCAGCTATAAGTCAAATGCAAAGGATTCATAATATTCCTTCCAGTCTTCCACAGGATCAGGTACCTGTATGGACAAACACAAGGGCTCCTTTCTCCCAGGCAGTCACACATATGCTTACAGTTGCAACTTTAAGCAGACCCACAGCACAATATATCTGTCTCAGGATTAACACTGATGCTACTAGATTAAATTTCTTTCTTAGTAAGCATGGGAAAGTAGGATCAAAAGGGATGTCCTTGGTCATCTTTCTTCCTGCTTACAGGAGTGTAAAATATTTGCACATTGATTGCATCATGCAGAGGCTATAAAGCTGATGATGTTGTTAAGTGTTCATCTATTTAATTCTCATTGCTTGTGTTTCCTAAGTACTTCAACATACTAATATAATTTGGCTATTTCACTGCTTCTAATACAGATCGGATGACATGATAAACTTGCCCACAAATCAACATTCATCTTTTAATTACTTGCAATGCTTAATTGTGGTAATGAGAGAAAAAGAACCCACTATGTTTAATATGCAAAATATTTAGAGGATTACAGCCACAGTACTCATCCTAATTCTTGGAAACAAATGCAGATCCATACAAATCCCAAATTTAAATTCATCTGTGCTTTGGCTAGTCAGACTCTAGATCCAGACTCTGTTGAGACAGCACATGATCCTCTAACATTTACCAGCCTTATTTCAATACAGTGCTTACAGTAGTAGTTCCTCTTAGTGAACTACTTTTAATATTGTGTGGTTTCTGATAGTTTATTTCTTTTCTGGCATTTCATGTAAATCTGTTCATATTGAAGCCATAGTTCCATTCTTTATTCTCATTTGTCTTTGCTTGCTGATGAGAATTCTGAATGCAAAACAGGAAGTTGAAGGGGAAATCAGGGGAAAAAATCAATTAAGGGATAGCGAAAATGCTCTGAATGAAAGGTGTAAAAAGATGCAAGTCAATACAAGAGAAACCTATCAATTTCCTTATTGTGACTGTATTAGAAAACTGTGGCTCCTCCTTGCCAAAAGCATGAAATCAGTTATTCTTTTCTTTATCATTATAGATTATGGTGACATGACTGAGGTACGGTAAGAGGAGAGATCTAATTACCAACTGATGAGTCATGCTATACAATTTTAGTTGTAATCAGTCATGTTCTAAACAGAATTCAACTTGCATGCTGGTAATTATCCACTGCGGATGGAAAGATGTGATGATTTATTTTTCAAACTGGCAGTGCCATCTGATACATTACAAAACAGCTACAAAAAAAAGTAACTGTCAAACAAAATATTTACACAGCATGAAAAAACCTTCATTTCTACAGGTGTCACAACCCCAGATTTCAGTCCTGAATGTTAATGGTCATCTCAGAGTCCATCATTTCCTATATGAGCCCACAATATCTTTTCCCAGTATGTCTTTTCACAGTTTATACTGGATTTAATTTGCCATTTTATTGCCCACTCTTTCGGTCTTGAAAAATCCTTCATCTGTTCTTCAGTTTACACTTGTCCTGATGAAACTATGTACCCTCACCACCACTCACCCCTCTTTTTGTCTTCTGAGAATATCATGATTGCCACAATGTGCAACAGATAGCCATGCAAAACTGATTTTTTTGTTGGCTTTCATTCCTATCTTTAACTGATTATTTATCCATGATAATTTATCTTATCCATTGCCATCCTGGTTTTCTTACAAGCCGTTGTCAAAAAGTGCTTAAGATTTAAGTAGGCTTTACTAATAAATTAATTCTTATGCGTTTTTGTAGTCCCTTCAAAGGAGGCCAAGGGGCTTATACAGCTGAACCTTAAACCAGTCATGATGATTCTTCTCAAGTAGGTCACGTTTTTCCATGTTTAAATGCACCATTTATAGTTTTCACTAATTAGTCCGTGAAAATGATTGAGCTTAGAGGCCCGCTACACTGATGTAAAGACTGGTAATACTTTTTAGTCTTCTGGTACCAAAGAAATTTAAGCCTTCCCAGTGGTGTTACAAAACCCCTAATTCACCTGCAATCACCTTGCAATGCAAATACCAGCTGATTTTAGTTTTCTGTTTGTTACTGATCACTTGGTGTATTTTTTCCTTACCTTTTCCTATGGCTGCTTCAAACTTCATTCAGTGCTCTGATGATTGTTTCCCTGAACCCCCATACAGGGTTCTGACACTTGACTTGAACTTCATGAAGTCATTAAAGGAAAAATGTTCCAAAGAAAGCAGGCCACTGTTGAAAGTAGGAAGCTTAAATACTGTGGGCAGATCATGCAGCTGACATGGCCACCTCATTTGTTTGCTGTAAGACTTGTGCTACCTCTGATAAATACTGAGTGGCATTTATCACCCACATCTATCAGCAGATAAAGGTAGAACAGCTTTAAACACCTTGAGTCCTCCACATAATGCGTTTGTTTAAAGACCTTACTTGAGATCTCAGGGTCTCTGGATTTCAGCCTTGGTAGTGTTGAGTTATACACTGGACCCCTTATGGAGCAAAGCAACTGGATTTGCCAAGGAAACTCAGCCATGAGTAGAAGGAAATTCATCTGCAAGGCAGCCTGGAGGAACAGACTGGAGACAAGAGACTTTGTCGACCCAATCACAGCTCTGAAGAGAAGCATAAACATATGCTTAGACATGCCCATTAGGCTGAATACTGCAAATGGGGATGTTGGTCTCCTTCAAAGCCCATGAAGAGAATATGTTTGGCTCAGTACCTAACTTCTACATGATTATTATTAGGAGAGATGGATTCTAACTTCCGTGATTCAGATTCTCCTTCATAAAGCAGGGGATCAGAGTTCTGCACTGTACCTCAGGGGGAAAAACACATTAAATATTTCAAAATGCTCCTATATAGCTCCTGGAATGGAGCTTTCAAAATTAATGCCTTACAGGGAACTCAGAGAATTCAGAGCAATTAGTTTTGTTAATTGCTGTATATTTCATAATTTTGTGCACATTTCAGGACATTTCTTGTTCAGCTCTATTGAAGACTTTTAAGTTATCTAAGCCAGCTTAGACAAGGACCTTGCTCTCAAACCTAGACCGAAAATGCTATGAAAATTATAGTGTTTGGGTATTTTGACATTTTATACCAATTTTACACTAAATGTCCATAAAGAGAATGTGTGTGACAAAATGAAATGTAATGACAGTTTTTTCAATATTGGAGAAGTTTCAGTTTTAGTTGGAGACTCAGGCTGATTTTTATTTTATCATATAAATTTGATCTTCTGTAAAAAATTTAAAGTTATTATAGAGTTTATAAAATAGGTATTATTATTTACTTAATGGCCCATAACAACATCCACAGAGAATTTATATTTCACACATCATTGACTTGATAGATTGTGACAGCTCTTCTGAAGATGTTCTGGTCTACTGGGTCATTACAGATACCATGAACAGACAGTAAATCTGTGTCCTAAATATCCTACTAACATTTTGCTCAAAACATTTAAGTGAATGGGATCAAATCTGTTCAAAACATTTATTTTATTTTTAAAAGACAAACCAGCATGAAGCACATTACAGACTATTTGCTAGCAAGTGCCTGAAAAAGGCACGTTGCAAATTATACAAATGTGTTTTATGTATGCCCTGCTGAAACAAGCAGATTTGTCACAGAAGACAGAGGAAGAAATTGGCCTGTTTCAGAGAACTTACACTGTCAACCCTCAAAGATGTCCCCTCTTGATTTTGTACACAGCAGTGAATAATCTCTCTGGATTTCGACTATTACAAGATACCCAGTCCCAGCCCTGAAGACTATATGTAATCTTCCTCCCATGAACTGCCCATTGCTTTCCCAGAAATTGTTCGCACAGGCACCTACTTCTTCTTGCATGATTTCAGACCAGTTTTGGGAGGCAGAGAAATCCTGCTGCAAATGAGAAGAAAACATGGAGCAGAAAGGCTGTAGTAATCTGTAATCATGAAGCATCACTTTTAGACAAGGTGTAAAATTTGAAGATCTCTCAGACTCTTTAAAATAAAGATGAACATTATTGATGCCCTCTTAGGATCCAGAAATTGGCTGAAAAAAGCCTTTTCTTTTCTCCTTTTGAACATCACAATAAAATAAATAATTCCTCCAGCTGCTATCCCATCTTATCAAAAGTGGACAATCTAAAGTAGGAGCTGTTTGCAAAAGTAAGGCCTGATGAAAACAGAGATCATGAATTCTAATGCCAAGAATGGCACCCCTCAGCCACTGATTTAAATTCCAAACCTCAATTACTACGTACAGCTCAGACCAACAGCAATAACCCACAACAGACGCATGTTAAAAAGCAGCAGATAGAATGACATGAGGGATGGAATATATTTTAAAAAACGGCCAGTAAACAATAGCAGGTGAAAAAGAGGGCAACATTTTGACTTGAGTAGGCTTGGATTCAGGAGAGCAGAGATTTAGCTCTTGGCCTAGGTCTGCTACTGATTTCCTCAGAGCAGCTCTCCAGCAGACACTCCTGAAGAACAAATCAGTTTAGAGGTATCTAAACCAACCTCTTCCTACCAAAGTTTAAAAAGAGAGTGATTCTAAACCAGCTGCTGCTTGGGAGAAGGGAAAGACTCAGGGAAGAGAAACACTATTAATAACAAAAATGGCAGCATAGGGGTATGGAAATTGTAGGCTGACACATACTGAACAGCACAGAAATATAAAGGTCAACTCTTCAGCTGTAGAGGAAAGCATCTCTTCTGTTGAAAAATACTTGCTGTCTATTGCTGTCTCTCATAATGAAACTCTATTATGGCACAGCCAAAAAAAAAAAAAAAAAGAAGAAAGAAAAAAAGTTTCAGTATTTTTATGTTTATGTTGGCAAGTTACCAGCTAACTTAAAATTAGTTCAGGTCAAATTAACCAGCAAACATCTGATGGAACAGACTGATGTACCCATGATTCACATCTGGACATTTGGCAGCAACATCCATCTGGCAAGCAACCGTACTTTTATACACAATATGGTGCTATGACCAGCACTCTTCCTTCCCTATCTGCATTCTAAAAAGCAGAGCTGACCACCAGTCATCTCCATGCAGGCAGTACATGCTGCCACTGCAGCAGCTTGCATGTAGACCTAAGCAAGCAGAGGTGCTTCCTGGAGCCCTGAGAGCCCCCAGTGACATCTGGAGAAATGTAAGACTTCTTTCCTGTCTCTTTTCCCCACAATTTCTCACTGTTAAACCTCACAGAGCTGCACTCTGTGTTGGCAGACACTAGCTTTGTTCTTGGCCTTCTGGCTGGCACAAAGTCCATCTTTAACTGCTGGCTTTCAGATGTCTCACTCTGGTATAAGGCATTTCATACTGAGGCACCACAGCACTCAGCTTTTGGAAGAGGAAAAGGGTGTTCCAATTTCAAACTTTGCTTTTGAATTTACTGCTGAGAACCTCATGAAGTTTTGTGCAGAATACTTCCATTTTGTGCCTAACAAAGCAAAGATCATGCTTCTACTAATCAGAAATAGGGCTCACTAAGCTCTATCACATCCGTGGAAAACAGTATTATCCTTAGTCTTACTCTATTTTTGGTATTGTTGACCATATCCCTTGAGAACATATCACATTTAATTTGGGACAACATATTTACAGACAGGTAAATATGGACCTAGGCAAGGAGGTAAAAAAGCCAGATGAAACAAGGTCTTGGTGCTATTCTCAAATTTAAAAACCCCAGATTTTAGCCTTTCTTCTCTTTGGAAATTATGAAATAAGAATGCGCCAAGCTATCATATGAGAAGTGGAGAGAGACAAAGTACATTCTCTGCATGCTTTTAGACAGGGTAACAGATAACAGCCTGAGGTGTTAGAATGGCTGATTGGCCCATTTTCTCCACACTTCACCAAAATCCCACTTGCATTTTACACTTTGGGCTGAGATACATGACTACTGCTTATCTTCCTGGGCAAATGAGCTGGCTTTTACACTGTCTGACCTGTCAGTGCTGTCGCTGGGCAGCACATGGGATATGGCAAAAGTAAACAGATAATTGGGACACTACAATAATGGGGAAATGATTCATTTAGAGAAATTGATTCACGCAACAGGTTTTGTCCTTGTTTTTATCTAAGAATGCTTCAGAGATGGATTTTGTGTTTCTGAAACGAATTATTCAGAATTTATTGAGTATAAAAGGAGCTGCATGGATTTTAGGTTGGTAACTATTGACCATCACGATTATCTTGAAAGAGTGTTCTTCAATAATACTGATGGCTCATATATGCCATGGATTGGACACCTGAAATCTCATAAATACCAAAAGTAAAACTTTTCCAGTGGCACTACATAGGTGAGTGGGATGCTGGGCAACAAGCAGATCTACCGAACTCTAGAAAAAAGTCCCAGTAAGGGCAATGCTGTCCTTTACTAAATTCTGGGGTCTTTGCTGGAGGATTAATACAGAAATCCAATCCATGTTGAGGGGTTTTTTTCTGTTTCTAACCAGAAAAATAAAATTTATATTTACTACCACAATCACAAATAAATGTCTGCATGTGCTGTGACACATTTGTAACAGACATTTGTTGCTGTGAAGTGTGATCTATCCAGATCCTGGTCTGTCACTGTGGTTAATCTGGAGCTGGGATTTCCCCACAGTCTCAGCTGTGGAGCACATTTCTATACACTCTCCCGTTCACTTTTATAGGGCCAGTTTTCAAACCTGACACGTGTCAACATGTATTCGACATGTCTCAGTCCCTCCCTCTCCTGTCAGAGATCAGTGAGTGCACCCTCCTCTGCCTGCTGCCATCCAGGTTTCCATGAAAAGCCTCGTCCCTGGTGTCACAGTGTCACTAGCAGGTCACACACGAGGAGGACAGTGGGACAACCATCATTTCCTCTGTTTTCTGTAGCTCTTTCTAATGCTGATACTGGATTAACAGATTTCCCCAGGCACCACACATTTCTGCTGGAACAGTTATTTTTAAGTACCTCTGAAAACATCTCCCCTTTCTTCCTAAATTAACTCTAGGAAAAGCAAAAGAGTAGTTTTATGTCCCCACAACAAATAAAAAGCCTAGAAACTACTGAAGAATGTCCCTTTTCACTTTATCTAATTAAGCTTGTCCCTGTCAAGGTTCCTGATATCCATTTTTGAAGCTTTCCTCCCTAAACAAAAACCTGTTATGACATTTACATGACAGGTAAATAAATATTTGTTAGGCACGTAGTTAAGTCACTTAAATTCATTACTTCAGCCTCCCCTAAAATTTTTAAAGCAATGATCCTATTTTTTTCTGCAAGTTCTGATCTAAGATTGTTTTGAACAAACATCTGTTCCCTCCTCATAAGAAAAAGTGATTTAATGTCTGATTAACAAATACAATTTCACAGTTGCCCATATAGGTAAATGGTGCTGACTGACTGAACATCTGCAACGTCCTAAAGTTTGTCAGAATGAGAATTAAATAAATTTCATATCTGAAAAATATCCTTGCTTTGTCTTGCTCTGTGTTAATGTTTTGTAGAATGAAGATTTCAGATGATCATCACATAGTCTACTTAGCAATTACATATTATTTTTGTGAATGTCTGATTTTTTAAAAAAATTTGTCCTAAACGTTTCATCTTCACACAGATTTTACACTGTAAGGCTGTAGAAAACAAAGAAAAAAAAAAGAATGGAATAGGAAATTATAAGATTTAAAAAAAAAAAAGAAAGGAAGAAATGTGCAGGACTACTTGATGCTGGTTATAGCTATCAAAAGCTTTCCCTTTTGAAAACTGCATCCAAAGATTGTAGATGCACATGGATTACTTTCACAGCTGTTGTGCTGCCAGAATGGCACCTAGAGGAGGAAAGCTCTGTGGCAGAGATGAAATTCCATGCAAAAAGGTGCTGGAGAAGCACTGGCATGAAAGAGAGCACCGAGTATGAAAACAAATGGTCAGGTTATGCATGGTTAGAAGGATTGTCTTCTGGCTCAGGCACTAGGCTGGGATCAGAAGATCTTGGTTGGGTTTTCAGTTTTGCATCAGTCCTTGCCTGACCTTGAACTAGGGAGTCTGTGTGTTCAATCCAGCCTTTCTATCAGATAGTGATAGTGCAATAGTATTTCATCTCTTTTCACCGCAGGCTTTCTGAGGAAGGAGCTGTCTCCTACTGTGTGGTTGTACAATGGCTTTAGTGCACTTGGGCTTCTCAACTGGGGATTTTATGTTCTAGTAATGAGGATAAAGCTGATTTAAGAGATGGGGGGTTTTATTACAGCTGTCAGTTGTGCTTGACTAGTTCAGATCAGTCTTTGGGGTTTTGCTTATCTGTTAATTTAATGCAGTACGCTTAGAAAACTGGGAAACATATACCTGAAATAACCTACCCAAAAGGATTCTGTATACAGGTGGGTGCTGCTCCTTGGGAAAAGAGAGCAAGTTATAGAACAAAAATAAATTGCCTGAAGTTGTGCCAGGGGAGGTTTATACTGTATACCAGAAAATATTCTATCATCAAAAGGATTGTCAAGAATTGGAACAGGCTGCCCATGAAAGTGGTTGCGACACCATCACTGAAGGTATTTAAAAGAGGTGTAGATATGACAGTTATGCACACAGTTTAGTGGTGAACTTCACAGTATGAGTTCAATGGCTGGACTCAATCTTAAGGGTCTTTTCCAACCTTAAGGATTCTGTGATTACATTATTTTCTGATTACTTTTCTTTAGTCCACTTTGAACTCTGATTTATCCTTGTGCCAACTCAGTGAATCTCCAGAAGTATCTGAAGTCCAACCTGAGACAGCACTTCAGAAAAACAGCAAGTTTGCCACAGCTTTTTAGATGACAAAAAGAGTTAAATGAACACTGTTCAGCTTGCTGGATTTAAAGCTCTGTGATTGGGCAGTGTCCACTTCAGTGGACTACAGATCACTTCCACTTCTTGTGAGCTGCTGTGAAGATTATCACTCCTTACAGGGAAGGCTGCGGGACTGGGAGTTGACCAATTCCATTTCTAAGAGGAATGCTTACTGCCCACACAGTCCAGTGCAGCCTTCTGCAAGAGGGAGAAGGTTCCTGCAACAGAGAGCAGATGGTGGCTGCTTGGATTGTGGGGACACAGTGGACTGGGTGAGGGCAAGCCAACAATAAGAAAACCTGAAGGGCTTCTGAGGCAGACACAGAGGACTCTGCTGAAATAACAGACATCCAGGGGTTCTGGGGTGTCAGAAGATCACCCTTGAGATACAGAGACGGCTGTAGAGCTGAACACTACTGCCTTGGGAGTTGGTCTGAAAGAAAGACTGCTCCATCAGGACAAAAAGAGGGCACAGGGCAGTTTTGTTCACAAACCTCTTATTTAAATTTCAGTTCACTCTAAGCTTACCAGTACAAAATAGTTTGGAGTTATCATGTGGGGTGTCTACAGTGTGCAATCCTGCTCCTGTATTTTGACATTCAAAGCCCTTTCCACTGGGTGAGTGCTTACTTCAAGGAAATGGTCCAAAGAAGGTCACCAATGCACTGACCTCCCCACTCTCCAAGATCAGAAACCTATAAAGGGCTCTCTTGTCAAAATTGTGATTAAAGAGTTTGGAAGAAGATGTGTCACAGGAGTTGGAACTGAATTGCTAACCCTTGGATGCCACAGACTTTGCAGTGTACATGACCTAGCTGCAGGGAGCACAGCTAAGGGAGCATTCAGGCTGACCTGCATCTTTATAGACTATTCAAGTTATTTTGATATTACTTGGGTAAGTTTTTTTAAAAAGTTTGTGGAGTTAAATCAAAAAACTAAATTAAAAAACCCAGTAAAATCACCAAAAGAGACAACTATATCAGACACAGAGAATTAAGTAATCGGCTCATAAATTCAGGTTAAAATTATCACTGTTGAAACCACAATTTGCTTTTACATTCCTTTATTATTGGCAACATTTTAAACTTTATTCTTTTAGCTTTTTAAGCCTTTTTTTTTTTTTTTTTGAAACTTATCGGGGCCTTGGGAGCCACACAATCAATTGAAAGGATTTGAACCTATATTTTATATCTCCCAGGAGTGTGCCCACAGCTAGTATTCTGAGGTGGGCTTCTCTTTTTTCCTGCCATTACTTTCCCAACTTGTGTAAAATGCGTAAAAAGTTGTTGAGAGGGAAAGAAATAACCAAGTAGTGAGAACAACTTTAAAAGTCTAAAGGATGGGACATGGATCAGTAGGGATAAGCAGATCAAGAAGCCTGTGGAAAGATAAGGCACTGACCTGAACACTGAGAATTTTGGATTCTGATTCCTTGTAAAATAAAATTTAAAAAAAATAAATTTAAAAAAAAAAAGAACATCAACAGTTTCTTTTTAAAATTATTGCTAGTGAAAGCAATTGCATTATGGATAGTAACATTTTTAAAGTGAAAAACTTATAAAGAACAGCTGAGGTCATTTGGCCTGTCCAGCCTGAAGAATAGCCTGAGGGACTGCATTCAGGACTGCATCTGCCCTAAGGAGGGCAGCAGCAGGGGAAGTTATGATCTCCCCTCTCTGGTGACCACAAAGCATATGAGGAAAGGGGATAAAGGTGATCTGTGGATGTACCTTCACTGAGAGAGAATGGAATGGGCTTCCAGGGAAGAGGCTGTGCCACCAAGCCTGTCAGAGTTCAGGGAGTGCCTGGATGCTCTTAGTCCTATGGCCACTGGTCATTTAGTTCTGGGTAGTTCTATGAGGAACAGAGATTTGTACTTGATAATCCTAATGGGTTCCTCCCAACTCAAGATATTCCATGATTCTATGATGCTATCTATGACCCACAGTTTCTTTAAAGTTTTATGTAATCCAATACTTCACTACTTCATGCTACACAACTATGTCTATTAATGACATTCAGCTTATCAGTAAGAAGAGTTAAACTATTTCCAGGTCCATGTAGTAAGTGGGCCATTTGTCTTAGCAAATGAACCATTAGATAAGAGGATCAATGTTTCAATTCTTCACACTTTTGATACAAAATAAGATTAAACATTTTGGACAAAATTATTCTCGTTTTAGAAGTTTCTATTGAGCAGAAAGGCTCTGTAGAGATGAGAAGACAGAAAAATGACTGATTATCAACTGGAATTAAAGAACCACAGGATATTACAGACAACACTGCATTATCAGACAATCTTTCCACATGAAGATTTTCACAGAACAGAATATAAAAACAAATAAATAACTCCCAACAATACATCAAAATTTGTGAACTAAATCAATTTAAAGGGTTCTGGTAGGTTTTTTTCAATTCTGTAGCTTTTAATGATAGACAAGAAGAGGCAGAAAGAAATGCAAGAAATGAGGAAGGCCAAATGGTTATTGCAAAGTAAAAAGAGCTTTATGTAATACAGTCTCAGAAGAAAACAGGACAAAATTTTTTTTTTCAGTGATCCTACGGAGCATCTAACTGTGTTACCTTCTTTTAATTTCTTAGGGGGGAAGAAAAAAGCATGTTGAAATGTTAAAAATAAACAGAAAATCTAACTTAAAAATATTATCAAAGATTGCCCTTTTTAGTTCAATTCTCAGGACACAATAATCTTATTTCCACGAACAAAATACTAGGCAGAAAGAATTACACAAAACATCTAGTTTTTAGTCAAAATTCCAAGAATACAATGAAGACAGACATGGACAGCAGCTTCAATCAAAATTAGTGATAAGAGAACTGGCTTGAGGCTATCTGGCCATGAAAATGATAAACAATGTATTCCCTTTCTCATCATCTCTAGTAAGCAAAATATCTTCTGGAGAGACTAGGAACGAGTAGTAAATTGCCAACATGGCAACACTGGTCTAACAAATGGATTTGATGACATTGCAGTGTGACCCACGAATTAAACTTACACCTCATCTTTTAAGATATATTTGTGTAGACTGAGTAGTCTATAACATACAGACTGCCAGGAGGACCAGATGCTTCCTTCTGTTAGTCAACACAAAAAAAAGTACAGTAATTTCACACTCATAAGCCGCACCGGGTGATTAGCAGCACATCGGGTTGTAGGGAAGCCC
>VRYO01001681.1:5976337-6032006 GCA_009812075.1 Sialia sialis | reverse complement strand
AGCTGGTTAGTCCTTTCAAGCTCACATATATTAACTCCACAATGCTGTCCAATGCACCTTTTCTCTTTTATGAAACCCTAGCATACATGAACAGACAAGTTTTGTAGAACCTGGCTCAAAGCTTTAAGAATTCCTGCTGGTTAGGAAGAAGCATAACTGTCAGGATTCAGCAACATATTTCACTTTGCCTTTTAAAACTATAGCAGACACAACAAGAATAATTAAAGTAACTTTCACAAGCAGAATATTGTTAAAATGTTTGATTAGCATTTGCATTGAACTATTGAATTTCTCACAGTGCAAATTCATATCTAGCATGCCAAGAAAAACATAGCAAAAGCAGTGACAGAAAAATCTTTTACAATACAGCCTCACCCACGAGCCTGGAGATGTATCTTCTGTGAGAATAAAAGAGAATTGACTAGTTCTGGATGTTAAAAAGAGTAGCCCCTGAACTCTTTGCAGAAACCACCAGTGATGTTCAAATTAGAGCCATTTAAATCCTTTTTTTGTTTGTTTGTTTTGTATGTAGCATACTAGGAATGGAATGGAGAGCACGTCTCTCCCATAAGTTGCAAACAGCCATCACTAGTGACATTTTGTTCCCTCCCAACAGTTCTAGTTTCTAAACATGAGCCTCTGATGAAAGGCTGGCCTCCAGCAGCAATGCTCCAAGCCATGCTGTTCCTTCACAGCCTTCAATTTATATTCAAGTCACAAACATGACACTTCTTTTGTTAGCTTTTGATTGCCATCTTCTGTTTTTGGCATTAATCCCTGTAACAAAAATTGTCATTGTGATAGGTGCTGTGGAAATCAGTAAGATTAATAAGCAATAGGTATAATATCTAAATACTCTCCCCTATCACGATGAGTATGTTGCTGAATTTGTGTTATGTGGAACAGCTGACAGTAGAAATAGTTATAATAGATCACTTTGACAACTTTAGATTTACATAATGGATTCATCCACTTTGCAGATTGGGTTTGTGCACATTCTCTCAGCATGCAAAACATGCCTATTACCTTTTAAACATTTCCTTTGAATGGTATATTCTGCTACATAAAATATACTTTTTTTCATTCTATAGACTTAAATATGTATTTTAAGAGACATGTATTAGTATTTTTATATGTTATGTGCAAACAAAGTAAAGTTATGTACCTGCACTAAAGTTGATGCACCTCTTTAGTGATTTTATCACGTTTTCATTTAATTCACACAAGATCACTTCTTTTTATTTTAAAATTCCTTTATCCCTTTTTCAGATTTAGAAAACATAATTAGTAGCAAATAAAGACACTGCAGAACTCTGACCAGAAAATTTACCCCTTTTCCAGTCTGCTCACAACACATCACAAAGGTATTTATTACCAAAAAATAAGCAAGGATTAGTTGATTATAGTTCCAGTTCAATCCCACAGGCAGCAGAAGAGTCTGAACAGGGCCCTGTATCCCATAGAAGATAATCACCTTCACAAACATGGACATTGTGGAGGAGACCATGCTGCCTTCCAAAGTCTCCTTATCTGGGAGGATGTTTGGAACAGTGCTGCAGTGACCTAGGCTGGGCACATTCTGCTCAGTGATCAGACCAACAGGGGCATCTGACACCACTAAAATTCTGGGTAGGTATGGTGTGTGGCTTTGGAAAGAGTCCTGCACATCTTCCCAGCAGGACACAGGGCTCTGAAGAAACACAATTTCAGTAGTATGGAGATCTTAAAAGAATATTTCTGCTTTGTCATCACAGAAACTGAATCCCAGCACAGGGACAGCCTGACAAGAACCTCACTCAAGGGGAGATATTCCTAATCCCAAGAGAGTGGTCCTCAATCTTGCAGGATGGGCAGCTCTGGAACAAGACCACTGAGCAAACTCTCCCAGGTCCAAGTCCATGGGATTTCAGCATACAGCTCCAGAAGAGCTCAGTGAGCCTTTGGACCACCTCTAACATTCTCATACAAATGCCTCAGCTGATGGCTTTTTGTCAGATTTGGTGTAGTTACAGGACATAGGGAATATATCTTGCTGTACACTCTGGAAACCTGAGCATCAGCCTCTGACAAGATAATCTGATTTTTTAGTCCATGGGAAGTTCCAAAGGTTAAATTTACCATGAATTTCAAGTCCTTTTTTTTTTGGGTGGGAATAATATAGTGTAATTTATTACACATGACTATAATGGAAGAATTATTTTCTTTACTGCTACTACTATCTTAGACATCTATTTCTAAAAAGATGAATGCTATTTTTTACTTGGGAATGATATAAGGACCTCACTATATTTTTTTTCCCATTGGTACTTCAAAAAGGTAGAAAATGCTAACATTTATATTTACAGGTTAACAACGAGTTACTCAAGGCAAAATGGGCAGGCTGTCACCAGGAAGCCAACTGACAACAGGCAGTTTTGAAATCAAATTGTATAGATCAAGACATTTAAACTCTGTCACATCACCTTAAATGTTATACTGAATTATGAGCATGAGACCATGTATGGGCTGTTGTTGCTTTGTATGGTTTGAGGAATGTGAATAATTTGCAAATTAACAGATGTACTTTAAGATAATTAGAGCCTCAGATAACCCCTAGTTTAAATGTACTAGCACTATTTTTTGCACAGTGGAATATATGTCATCATCGGACTAAAACACAAGCAATGTTTGCCAGCAATAAATGTAGTTAATGGCTCTAAGCAGTTGTTGTAATTTATTTGATTTTATAAAGTGAGTCTTTAAATAAAATGAAACCTGCAATTATACATTTTGTTGTTCACTTGTATACTTTAAAAAATAATGTAAAACACAATAAATGTTCATGCAAGTTCTCAAATGTCAAGGTAAATGTTACAGTCCGATTAACACAATTTGTTTCTTCTTATCCCCTGACTACCTAGGCTTCTGCTGCATCCTCACAGAAATACTTATATATGGAAATATATACATGCATCATTAGTCAAGTATTAATGGCAAGTTCACATTTTTCTTTCCCAATTATTGGATGTAATAATACTTTTTGGCATCTAGGCAGCCTTACATTTGAAGTAATCTTGATTTTGCTTGATTCTGCCTGGGTCTTATTCATGAAATAAATGCTTCTTAATTACTCTTTCAGGGTGATTCTATGGGACTGCATGGCTGTATAAGAGAAAATAACCATTTACACTTAAAAAAATTAAAAATGCAAATGCACAACAAATTTGGCAGCACATTCTCTGACCTGTCAGAAATCCTAGGGGAATGGCTGTGCTATTGTATGCAAAGCACAAGTGAGGGCCTTCTTTGTTCATTCCGCAATTTCTTATAATTGTATGTACATTTTTCATGGCTGATGTTCTCAGGTAATTAAGCAATCTCCACACACCTCACTGTCTGCATATTTTCCCAATAGGAAGGAGGAATGTTTGGACTGATGGCGTTTTGTCTTCCCAAGTCACCATTAATTACGACAGAGCCCAGCATTCCTGGGGATGGCTGAACACCTTCCTGCCCAAAGGAAGTGGTGAGTGAATTCCTTGTTATGTTTTTGCTTTGCCTAATAAGGTGTCAATCTCAAGCCATGAGTTTTCTCACTTTTAACCCCCCCAATTTTCTCCCCAGTCCTGCTGTAAGCTAGCAACTACATGGGACTTGACTACTGACTGGGATTAAATCACAACACCTACAAAGTGTGATTTTTTAAATTGGTGGGAAGAGTAACTACAGGAACTAAAAAGACATGAGCCTTCAGAAGGTAAAAGAGGGCTGCCTGCTCCTCCACTGTGCTAAAATTTCAAATCACTTCAAATGGTAAGAACAAAACAGGAAACGAAAAGATGTGTGGAGAGAATCAAGACATGAGCTGCAGAGTAATCAAACCACTTAAGTGAGAAGTAAGTGATGAGGATGTTTTAGGAAAGTGACATTTCTGAATCCATTCTTCCATCTAGACCTTACACTTTTATATCCAGATTACTGCTCACAGCAAGCTGTCTCAGCTCCTGGGCTTTCCCTTTGTCTCTGCTATGATTAATACGACAGATATTTCTTCTAGCTGTTCCTATTCTCTGCTGTGCTGTCTCTCTCATGCACTTGCTGTTTCTCTTTCTGCCTCTCATTATTTGCTCAGGCTTTCAAGCCCTCTGTGACAGCATTCACAGAACAAAAGGTTGCCATTACATTTATCCCTATTTATCCTCCTTTGATGTTGAATTGAATTTTGTTCTGCTGGCATGAAGAAAGCTACATTTTTCATCATCTTCATCATCTCTATTTTACTTAAATCACCTTGAACACAACTGTAATTTATTTCCTAAATTTATCAAAATCCTTTACAACCACAAAACCCTTCCTCTATTATTTCTCTAGTGAATAAAATGAGGTAAATGCAGGTATGTTTGTAACCAAAATGCATATAGACATTTTTCTCTTGTACCTTGAGAGCCTCCTGGAAGGTAGAGAGTGGCCAATTAGCCAGCTATGTATAGAAGTAAGAAAGAAAAGGAGTAATAAAACTAAATTATCATCATGATTTGTTCCTTTTCTTACTTTTCATAGAAAGTCTAAAAAAAAAAAATCACAGGCAGGAATCAGTCTCATTTAAAGTAAAATTGCCTTTCAAAAGTAGCACAAGTCTGCAAAGGGAACAGGTTATACATCACTTTTGCCAATCTGCAGCCAACTAACTCCATCTTCCAGAACCATTAACCATGTACTGGTTTTGGCTGGGAAAGACTTGATTTTCCTTACAGTGGCTGGTGTAGGGTTATGAATTGGATTTCTGCTGAACACATAAATGATAATACAGATGTGGTTTTTTTATTGCTGAGCAGGGCTTGCACAGAACCAAAGTCTTCTGCTTTTCATATGGCCATGATGGAAACAAGACTGGGAAGCTGTGAGGAGACACAGCCAGGACAGGTGACCCAAACAGACCAAAGGGATGCTCCATCCCATATGACACTGTGCTCAGAACATAAAGTGGATGGAAGGAAGAGGAGAATGGGATATGTTTGTAATGATGCTGTGTGTCATTCCAACTCCCTATTATGTGTGATGGGGCCTTGCTGTCCTGGAGATGCCTGCTATGGGAGGCATTGAATTAATTCCTTGTTTTGTTATGCTTGTGTGCATGGCTTTTGCTTTCCCTATCAAAATGTCTTTATCTCAACTCACAAGTTTTCTCATTTTTACCCATGCAATTCCCCCCCTAGTCTCTGTTAGGGGAGTGAGCAAGTGGCTGTGTGGAGCTTGGATGCTGCCTGGGGTTGAACCACCAGAACCATCCTTGTATTTCATGTGATGGTTGCAAAGTCTCGTCAGACTGGCACTAAATGAGATATATGTGTTGCAAAGATACTGCAAATGCAACAGAACTATATTGTTCATGACTTTCCGTGACATTGATTCAGTGACAAGAAACTGAAATCTTGTTCAGCATTGATTTCTTGTGAAATCAGAAAGCCAGAATGTACCTCAGAATGTTCCAATCTACTCAAAACCATCCATACTATACCAGTCTCATAGTATTCATTCAGATATTACAAAATGGTAGTTAATTTTGAGTTGCATGCCTCTGGAACAGTGATTTCCACATCTTATAGCAAAATGTATTGAGACCAAGTTAAATCTGTTATCTGAAATTGTGACTGGTAAGAATCCCAGATTCTACGTGGCTTATTACATTCACCATCACACACACAAAGATGAGAAGGGAAGTGCCACCCAGCTCACAGGGAAAATCTGTAAATGCAACACTAAAACTTTTGTTAATAAAATGACAAGAGGGAAGACTCTTTGCTCCCAGTGGCTGCTCTCGTACAGGGACTGGAGCAATTTTCCAAATGAACTACCAAATCCAACTGAAGCACCAAGAGTTCAGAAGAAAACCATCAAAAGCTATAATGAGAAGTTCACAGAAAAGAGAAACTACATGTAAGTTGAACTTCAGGTGACAGAAGTGCCACAACACAGTTAGGATGTGCCTTTGTTCAGCCTCTCCATGAACACAGACAGCAGAAAATGCTCTGTTAAGCTGGTCACCATTGCTTCCATTCTCAGAAAGCTAAATATATGACTGTAGAAAAAGGAGGTTTTCTAATAGAAAGGACTACCTACTAGCTACTTAAAGTTTACATTCAGAGACAGTCTCACCAATTAATTGTCTGTGCTCTACTTCCCTTTTCTTGGCAGAGAAAAATGAGAGCCCAGCACATGCTGTTTGCCAGCATCAAGCAGCTTTTCAAAAACACGATTCAGGCATGGATATATAAAAAAGATGATGCTAATAGCACAGGATCAATGACTTCCTTGTGACTCAGGGTAGAGGTCAAATCTATACGTTCTTCGACCTCTGTACAAATTTTCACACAGCCACTGGTTGCTGATGATCTGCTAACAGACTCCACCAGCATAGCAATGTATGACTCATCCCTTCAGTATGCCTCTCAAACAAGACCTTAAACAAAGACAGGTAGACACAATTTTCCCTCACAGACAGATACATTCCAAGGTTGAAGATCAGTGCAGGCACCCTCCATCAATTTCAGTTCTACGAGTGACCTTCTGAAGGAACAAGACCCCAGTCCTTACACTACTGCACTTACAGTACTAACTGCACCACTCTCCTCTAAAGGGATATATATCTGATTACATTAAGCTCAGAACAAAATTTAGCATGAGACCTTTATTAAGAATAGAGGAAAAGATTTTTCTATCACTGCAGAAGCATGATTTCAAATCAGGCTAGTCACAGCCAGCTGGGTGGACATTG
Organism: Sialia sialis; assembly: GCA_009812075.1. Taxonomy (NCBI): domain Eukaryota; kingdom Metazoa; phylum Chordata; class Aves; order Passeriformes; family Turdidae; genus Sialia; species Sialia sialis. Next base: position 6,025,252 of record VRYO01001681.1, on the reverse strand, counting down.
GAGCAGAGATTCAGTGTACTGAAAATGTGTTAGGAGGCAACTGGTAACAAACTAGGTCCCTAATAAGGCAGAAATTAGGGAGGTGCAGTAAACAGCTCTCTCTGCCAAAGAACTGCAAGGGGCTTGAGGAACCTGTTCAGTCCATCAGTTGCACCAGACATGCAGCATCAAAGCTTTTTCTCATGCTTTAATCAGAGAAGAAATACTGTAGTGGGGTTAATTGCGTTTGGTTGTACTTTATCAGATTTCTCTCTTGGACATTATACAATGTATTTCTATAAATCCTTGACATAAATTGAAAATCCAGCCTCAGAGCAAACCAACAACCTTATTCAACACACAAGGAAACTGTTCAGAAAATGGAACATTGTCCTTTTCTCAGCTACTACTATATTTCACAGAAAATCCTGAAATTTTGTCAAAACTTAATTATTCTCTAAAACTGGATGCAAGCCTTGTTTCATACTATAAAATTGACACATTAAAATGAACACAATAAACTAGAAGAATTTGAAATGGCCATGCTTATTTTATTAATGTACTGAAGTCAATTCATCATCTCATACCAGTGAAGAAGTGCAACGACAACAAAGAATCTTCTCCTCACATTTAATTGCTTCTTTGGCACCAATCTAGAAGTATTCACGTTTTATTTAATAGATATATTACCTTCTGTGGGTATGTGAGTCTTTTGTTGTGCCATGTCCTCAAAGTATTAGGCAACAGCCACAAAGTCTATGAAAGATTATTCATAGACTCAGATTGTATGGTTGAACATAGTTTTCATTTTTTATACATTCAAAGTGAGCTGTTCAATTCAGAGACACACAGAGCTAAATTTTAAAATTATGTAATGATTTTTGAATTAACAAAAAAGGGAAACCATAGCACCTGTGGTTTACTGCACAGCTAACCCTGTTAAATATGCAGTATAAATTTGGAAAGAATAAAAAAGCCTTTAAAGAAGAAATCTTATAGAAAACAAGTCTCAGTTCGGAGTGAACTTTGACACTCTAACTATAAAATTTTTAAAACAATGTGCAAAAAGAAGAATTATATCACACAAATTTCTCTTTCATGGATCCTCACAGCCACTGCCATTCTATCTCACCCTTAAGGGCCACTAGCATCTTACCTATTGCAGGATAGCCACCTGCATATAAGAATGTAATAGAGGCACAAGGTAATTAAAAAAATTGCCATTAAATTCCTTTGTTTTCTTTACAGTAGCATGCATGTTTTGTGGCAGGGTTCTGAAGCCTCACCTTTGGACTGCAATCTTACCCTAACATGAGAGACCAAGCAGCAGTAGAGTGGAGTTTTTAAAGCTCAAGAACCACTAACAAGCAAGAATCCTTAAGAAAACATCCCCTCCTCACACGGAAAGTAGAAAATCACCTGCAGATGGGCAGTAATCCAATCAAACTTGTTAGCTGTACCATAAAATTCATTGAAGTGAATTATGGAAGTGCGTGGCTGAAATGGTGGAGGCACTTAAATACGTTGACAGGTAGGCATTGTCAGAGTTAAGAAACTATATTTACTTCTTTCTTTTTTTTTTTCTTTTTTCTTTTTTCTTTTTTTCCTTTTTTTTTTTTTTTTTTTACTTATCATAAACAAGAGCCCTTGGGCCTGGAAAAGAAGATGAAAGAGAAAAGAGATAGAGGCAATAGTTGACAGTGTCAAAATGACCAAACAATGCCTTCAATAGGGCATATAATACCTTATTACATCACTGAAATAACGAAACAAAAAAACAACTGAACAAAAAAACTTCAGAGCTTTTAAATGTTAAATCTGTCCATTGTGAAAGATGATATGCTAATACCAGAACAACAGAGATTTTTTTAAAGCCCTACAAAATGTTAAGTTCAGATTGGCACAACAAACAGAACAAGATCCTTATTCTTTGGGTTGGCATTTACATTTTGCTTCTTCAAAGTACATATATACTACAAAGTATACAAAAAGTTCTTTTTAAACATCTTTCACTCCTCAGCCTCTCCACCCAGACTTAGAGTTACATCATTCCTGTCTGTCAGGAGATAATTCAAAACATGTACCTCAGCAGAGAGTAGATTCTTGCCATCTGCCTTTTATCAGAGATGTCTGCTGTACTTCTTGTGCACTGTGTGATATTATAAGTAAATCAAACATAACACAAATTAAAGTAATATTAAATGAGAGACAGGCATTCCTGGGCACGGGACAGATGCTATCCATTCTGTTAGGGGACTCCTCATGTGAAGTGGAGGCAAAGGCAAATAGAAGATTACAGTAAGGGAAAGAAAAAGGACCTGGAGAGCTTACTGCCAGCTATTCTACTGTTGAAAATCTTTTTGTACCAGCTTTCTGGCCAAAATTAGAATTAAGGGGGGAGTGGGTATAAGTCACTTGATACCAAAAGAGTAAAAGCCAAGAACAACAACTACAGTAATTTCACAAACAAACTTGAAGCTCGCAATCAAATGTGAGCTGCGAGCCGTGTGGACTGCCAGCCATGAGCTGCGCGAGCCGCGAGAGCTGCGAGTTGCGCGAGCCGCACGAGCAGCCTGTCACTAGGGGTGGCTGCAGGGTGTGGGAGAATGGTGGGTGGGAATGCCAGGGCCCGCAGCATGGGGAGGGCACCCGAGGCTGCATTTAGATTACACCCATCCATGAAAAATGTTTGCAAATTGAGCAGCTGCCAGTAAACCCCGCGATCACGCAATCTCGTTATTAATCCATTACTTTGTTGTGCGTAGATCCTTGATGCAAAAAAAAAGTGCACCTTATAGTCCGGTGCGCCTTATATATGGACAAGGTTTGGGAAATTATTAACAACAAGGAAGTGCACCTTATAATCCGGTGTGCCTCATAGTCGTGAAATTACTGTAATCTGAAACTCCATGTTTCACAGTCCCCTAGACCATTCTAAAGCTAGCCATAAACAATAGACATCAAACACTCATTTGGAACTCTCTTTACATTAGAACACTTAAAACAAGTTCCCAAAAGCCAGTGAAGGTCTTTGGTCATTGAAAGAGCAGTACCAAGACACAGGATGGGGTACCTGTGTATCAGACACTCCATTATTCATCTGCCATGAAGGGGAAATCTGAGCAGAGCTGGGCTTGCAGGTTAGGCAGCTGGCAGAAGCATTGTGCCCAGAACACTCTGGTGCCAAGCAGCTGTCGGGAAAAAGTGGCATTTTCCTAGGAGCTCTTAAGGACATTTCTGTAATGCTGGCATATCACTATGTGAATCACTACTTGCCTCTGGGGAAAACCTATAAATGCCCAATATGTTCTTCATGAATATTTACTGATTTAGATTTAAATAGTTCTGCCCCTGTCATATTCTTGTGGAGTAAATTCCCACATCTACTCCTTTCTCCTTTGTTATCAGTACTTGAAGCAAGATGAAGGGGCAGTTTGCACACCTCTGCATTCCAGGAACACTCACTGAACTCACACTCAAGGACTGAGTGGGAAAGAATTTGCCATATTGTCCTGTTTTTTATGGGTTCAGCTTTTGCCAACCACAAAGCTCAGATGGCAGTGTTGAAAATGTGAGCCCAGGTGCATTTTCGAAATATGAATTATGTTTTTAACAACAAAACTTGGCACAGATGTATGCCAAAAGTCTGAATTTGGGTAGGAAAATCAAACTCAAAAGCCAAGTAAAAACCATGAGTCAAAAACTTACATTAATCAGAATACACCAAAACATTGGTAGAAAATCAAAGTTTTCTAATATTGGTCTTACAGCAAGTCTCAGTATTTTCTAGCTAACCACTTTTAATCCCCAAGAAGAATAAGCTAACCAAGTGCATTTATAGCCTGTGACTCAGCTGGCAATAACTTGAGTTTTCAAGAGCACACACAAGAATTTATTGCTGCAGCCCAGTGAAACTGCACGGGTTTGCACAACTGGCTAAAAAAGGAAAGGGTCTACATTAATGTCTAATGAGAAGAGGCCTGGTTCTTTCTTCATTTGAAAGATAACTATTAAAATTTAGCTCCTATATATTCTGCAACTAAAATTTTTGAATGGTTCCTCACCTCTCTGGGAAACTTCTGGATCCTGTAGATCCAATATTGTTTAGAAGCTTGTGCCCTTTTAGATTATAAATTCTGACAATTTTTTTGCAAGCTTGGTAAGTGGATGCTTTACAACATTCTGCACACCATTTTCCACATCTTTCAAGTCTGTAAGTCAGATTTCTCTGTCCATTTGTGAAGTTCCATGTGAAAGCACACAGCTAACAAAAACAGTAAACAAAGAAAAACATCCTCCCTGACCTTGGCTACTTGGAGATACTGCTGATGTGCATGCAAAAGTGAAACCTGCAATTCTGCAGCACCTCAGTAACACTCTCAGCAACCACCAGGCACACTGTTCCATGCTTCTGAAATGTCCTGTTTTACAGTCTCTGAAAGCAAGCGGCTTTGAAGAGCTGAATAACCAGAAATTTCTAAACGTCTACTATGCAAGAAGTGCAGTTTCAAGGGATGTGACCAAAGGAAAACTACCAACAAACTGGAGTGAGTTGAGGGTTTCTCAAGAAAGATAAGGCTGTGGTAGTGAATGAGACCAAAGTGCTGGGTGCACTGGAACCTCTCACTGCCTGCTTGAGATTGATATGCACAAACACGGGAACAGTTCTGGATGATAGATTTGGGGGCACAAAACATGCTTCTGATCTATTGACTCTAAAGATGCAGAGAGGAAAAAGCAAGAATTTTCCCTTAATCCTAAGGGCACCTGTATTTGACTATACCTAAAAATGCTTGTACAGGTATCAACACAGGCTGAATTCAGTGCTTGCAAGCACACAGGGAGCTGTGTCTATTGGGACATGGTTTATAGGCCCGTCCTTGTGCTGGATCAGACAGAAACTAATTTCAGAAGTGCTTCCACTTCCTTTCTTATTTTTTGCATTTCTTAATAAAGAATGGAAAATTTTAGAAAAGCATCAATAAACAATAACAAAACTCTTTCAGCATAAATTACTGTTATGGTATCTAGCCTGGAACTGACATAAAAGTGCTTCAGTTCCTCTTAAGAGAAGTGACTGATTCACAGTTCTGTAGATCTGGATCCCACTTTTGAAAATAAAATCTGTTTATGAAAGGAATGTTTAAGTCCCATACTGTTGCCTTCCATTGAGTGATCAGTTATCACAATCTGTCTGCTGAGGGATGTGCATGCTGTGAGGATAGATACGCTCCCTGCTCTAGACACTGCTCAATAATATCTTATCAGGCTCCTTTAATACAGAAAGTAGCCTCATTAGTAACTTGCTTGACTTAATCTATTCTCAGGTTGAATAATGCCTTCTTTGCAAATAACACTAATTTAGTTACATTTCCTTTATAAGTAACGCTAATCACTCACACCAGCTCTCCCTGCAGTATTAATCTTTGATTTACTAGGGTTTCCAAAGCTGAAGAAGAAGGTTTGGAGAAGTAAAAAATGCAATTTCACCTGTTCAATACATATTCCTATCATCTAGCTTCTATCAATGCCCTATTCAATGTGGCAAATAAGACCTCTAAGCCCACTTCATTTCAATATTATTGACTTTCCCTTTTAAAATACCCCCACCTTTCTCATATGAAATCAGTTGACGCTGTTGGCTTCAAAAAATTTAAATATTCACATGCAAAAGCAGACTTTTCATGTCTTTCTGGTACCTGCCTCTGCTTTACATGCTGACTGAGGGTCATAAGGAGTGCCTGGAATGAGATTTTTTAGATCAGCAAAGACAAGCTATGGATAGGATTTTGTAGCTTCTTAGACAGATCTCCAAAGCACACCCCCAGTAAGTGTGATGTTATGTATACCATATATCTGCTGTCTGCTCTGCTTGGGAGCCTTGGACAAAATTGAAAATGTGTTTGGGTATAACCTTACTCCAATTGCAGAAAGCCTTTCAGAACCATTAACATTTTCCTTACCAGCAGAGAGGGTTACAGTAATTTCATGACTATGCGGCACATCCTTTTGACTAAAATTTTGATTGAAACCTGGAAGTGCGCCTTATAATCCGGTGCACCTTATATGTGGACAAAGTTTGGAAATTTTCCAACCCGGAAGTGCGAGCCGCAAGAGCTGGCAGCCATGGCAGCTGTGAGCCGAGCTGCGCGCCGCAAGAGCCGCACCAGCCAGCATCGAGGGCAGGCAGGAATGCTGGGGCCTGCGGCACGGGGAGGGCACCTGGGGCTGCATTTAAAGGCTACGCCGATCCATGAAAAATGTTTGCAAATTGAGCACCTGCCAGTAAACCCCGCAATCGTGCAATTCTGTTACTAATTGGTTACTTTGTTGCACGTGGATCCCGCTGCAAAAAAAAAGTGCGCCTTATAGTCCAGTGTGCCTTATATATGGACAAAGTTCGGAAATTCGCTGACAACCCAGAACTGCGCCTTATAATCCTGTGCACCTTATAGTTGTGAACTTACGGTACTCTGTATTTTGTGCTTTTGTCTAAATTTTGCCTCTTAAAGACAAGGAGCAGGACAAATACAGCTCCCAGTACCTTTGGATGTGTTGTACATGGCCAATGTATCTCACTGAAACTCGCAGTGAATTAAAGCCGACATTATTATGTCTCTAACAGAAGCAGGTAAAAGACTGACTGACTCACTAAATGCTCTCCAGTTTCAAATGTATTAAGTATGTCAGAGATTTTTCAGTTTTTTATGCTATGAGATTCTTCCCAGAGGATGATATAGTCAGTATTTTAAAAGCTTTGTACACCATTCCATCAAGTTTAATCAGATCTTTCTTAGTGTTACTTTATGAACAAAAGTAAGAACCTCAAGCTCTGAAGTAACAAGGCAGAAGAGTGCCCAGCATCAGAAGCTGCATTTTTACACATCCCAGCCACAGGTTTATTACATACAGGCAAAAGACAGAAATCTGGATGCATCATAAATCACCTCTCTCTTTCTACTACTACTCAAAAGAAGAATATTCCATGGCCACTGAAATACTCTGGTGGAAAAATCTGGAGGAGAGAGGAAAAATCTGAAGCAGAGAGGATTTCTATCCTTGCAGGTAAGTAACCTTCATAGATGTGCACAGGTAGGGAGGCCCCATCCCTTGGAGAAACATCAGACACGCTTGTGCCACAAGTTGTGATTCAAACTTATGGGAAAGATCATTGCCATAGACAAAGTCCTGTGTTAGTGGAGAACATCAAGGTTCCACTTAGGACCCACCAAGGTAGCTGTGCATACCTGCCCTTCAGGATAGTCACCTCCTGATGGGGACAACTGACCTGCAGAATCTCATCTTCCATTTCTCATGAGACTATTCAGGTTGCTTCCAGACACATCTCACAGGAGTTCCTGGTCTTCAGTTTCATATCAGGTATCATACACAGAATGTCTCCCAGAGTAAAAAAAAATTTTAAAAAATGTTTGAACTAAAGTAAATATGGCACTATCTGAATTTAATACAGAGTAATGAATCCTTTCTTTTCTAGGTAGCCCACAGCACTCTGCTCTTCTTATTGTGCTCTGCAGACAGACAAAATTTTCCTGCCCAATATTAACCCATTTTTCCATCTCAAGACATCAATGTCTCCTTATGCTTTCCAGGTATTTATTTGGAGCAGTAAGAATCTGTATAATTTTACAGCAATACTAGTAATGATTCTTCTTCCTGTGATCTTCAAGTGGCAAAAATCCTTTACATCTGCATTTTCTCTGCCATAATACCTGCATGAATTTAATTATGCTGGAAGGTTGGAAGGCTGCTTTAACAGAGGCAGTCACTCAAATTTACAAAGAAAGCAGATTCGAGTCAACAGCTTTCTTTTCTGCCCTCATCAGCCAGTCCACAACATCCGCACCTTGTCCTTTTACTTCTAAATATAAGAGAACCAGTAAAAGTTTATAAAATACCAGGGGCCGTAGTGATTCTTAGGTCAAATTGGGAAATTATTCAAAATCCCTCTATTTCCACTGGTATCTGTCTTAATAAATTATCTCTTTGCCCCATAATTTGAGACAAGACTATGTAATACCTTAGTACAGACCACAACAGCAGTTAGAGTTGCAATATATTTTGTAGTTCCGCATGTGATATCATTATAATTTTTAAAGTTTCAAAGGCTGCAATGTTCCGTAATTGATGGCATTGCCTTTGGATTAGATATGCACATAAATAAATTAATTAAAAACAGAGAATATGAAAGATGGAGTAGAAGCCAAAATCTGCTTGCTACTACATGTGCATTAAAAATGTAGTTATTTAAATTGATAAAAATCTGGAGAGAAAATGCTGAAAGATTAAATGCTAACAGTTCTTAAGACAAAAGTGCTTATCACTCAGTTGGAATATTTTAGACTGCCATTAAGGCAGGATTTCAGTTTTTGTTCTAAATATATTTGGAAGCAATTATGCTAACTTTGTAAACTGAAGGTTACTGTTAAATTGTTGAGATCAGTCTACTTTTAAAATAAGCAGGTTTGTGGCCAAAAGAAATTGGAAGCTCTGTGAAATCTATTTTGTACCTTAAAGCAGGAAGCTGGGAGGGAAATAAAAAAACTGCTATTAGAGTGGTAGGGAACTGGAATGCAGGACAAAAAAATGACAGAATAGTGGGTGAGTACACAGAAAGGAACACAGGTATTCAAAAGTTAAAAGCCCAGACCTGCATGCTGCCGCATTATAATTTTGCTCTATTGTACCTCTGCACCAAATTACCAACACAGAGGCAAATTTTACCTCAAAATTATCAACTTGGCGCAGCCATAATGAATCAGGAATAAAAAGACCAACAGGAGTACTTGAAAAAGCATGGGAGGGGTAGAAAGCAAGAAGACAGCGCAGTACTGTTTGAATGGTCTAAAACCACATAACTGTAATAATGAGAAGTCTTTTAGAAAAATAGGCCATTGAGGCTGACCATCAGGGAAAAAGCAAAATGAATTAGACTGAATTGTGTCTGGGTGGTATCCTATCTTATGAGATGTTTAGAATAAGACTCAGTTAAGTGGCTAAAAAAAGCCCATAGGAAACAATATTTTAGGTCAAAAATTTTTTTTTCTATCTCTAATTCTGTTTGTTCCATGGGACTTCAGACAAAGAAGTTGGAAGAAACACTGAAAGGAAGGGGGGAGAGGTAAAAACTGTCTAGAAACAGCTGCCCTATTCATATAGGTGAGAAATGGTAGGAGCTTTCCAAAACTGGTGAGAGTTGAGAAAATGTTTTCAACAAAGGAGTTTTATGCAGGCTGTATACAAGGGGTTGGAAACGGAAAAGAGTAAAAGTTTTACTTCAGGAAAAGACCTGGGTCACAGGCCACAGAGATTTAGGAGGCAATAGAAATGAGCCCTCTCTGTGCTCATTTGCATAAATACAATTGTACCTACAGGTTTGTTAAGAGAAGAAAATTAGAATACTGGATTTAAAAGAAAAAGTAAATAAAAATCCGAGGAGATGAAGCTGCAGTTTTATGGCAGTGCACAGATTCACAGGCTAGACAGAAGTGCAGGTGCAGACTAGAGGCACAGCTCAGCTCTCTACAGCAGGGTCTGCGCACGGGCAGCTCAGCTACCTACGACCTGTTGCAGTCACCCAAGGGAGAAAAGCAGAAAGACAAAAGAGGAAGAACAGAAAGTGAGGGCTTAGTACTGTATAGTGCCAACAGCTACAGAAGGATGCCAAAGTAGACATCCCAAAAACACCCAACACCAGTGTGCTGCTACATGGAGCCACTGCAAAGCACTGATAAGTGCTGCTACTTTCTGCCAGGTTGCAACCTGATAAGACCTCAAAAAACACATTTTCCTCCAACAGGACTGTGTGGGGCCAAGGAAACTTGACTGGACTCAGCAGGGGCAGAGACAAGAAAAACAAGACTGTAGTTATCGACCTCAGATTAATAGTTATTTTACTGCTACATTAAAGGCATTGTTTGACAAAGATGGAAAATAATATTTGCTGGCACAGTCACAAAGCATTACTTTGATATGAAAATGTCAGTGAATATCTCATTCAATTATTCTTCCTTTCCTATTCGAAAGCAGTGTTTATTCCATAAAAACCTAGTGTTATCTCAGTTTAATTCAGAGAACTACTCATATCAGTGGAGCAGAATAAAATAAGGTTGTGCAAAATATTACAGAATACAAAACCCATTTAGGACATTTAGGAACGATCTTCACAAAAGGAAAGGTTTTAACCATGCATAATAAACAGGATGATAAATATTCAAACACTCAAGTAAAAGTTTTCATGAACTATTTAACAATCCTCTTTCTTTGAAGAGAACACGATATTTTCAAATCATCTTACAGTAACCTAAGACCTTTAACTTGCACTTTCTACAAAGCACAAAACCTGCTATGTCTGACTGCAGTGGAAGTGGTAATTTTTAAATACAGGTTCCAGGTTTATCAGAGGCCCAGATGGGCACTGTATATATAAACTGAGCATACAATACCATCAATTATGTGGTTAGAATTACCTCCCTCTTCTTAATAAAAACAAAGAAAATCTGATCTTCCAACACCATAGACTAGGTAGCCACCAAGTCAGAAAAATCTGAAAAAGGGATCAGAGTAGAGTCATACATTTGTTTTTCCATCTTTTATAAAAAAACCCCTGCAACCACATAGTGTGGCTTATCTTCCTGTCCAAAATATCCACAACTAGATAGAACAAGTCTCATCTTACTGCTCACACGAGCATTTCAGGAGTGGTCTAACTTGGTCCCAGTGAATTCCCAAGAATTGCTGTAGTAGATATTCACACGTTTCATACACTGCTTCACGTTGCTGCATTGCTCCAGTTCTTCATTTCTCTTTTCACAAACACTCAGAAGTCCCGATGCAGTGATCTTACCAGCTCTGTGGCACAGCCAGATGCTCATTAGGCATAGTTGACTGCTACACAGCCAGAGGAAGCAGAAAAGATGTTGCCATAAGACTTGGGGGATGTAAAAGGAAGTACAAGGCTGAGTGGTGTGGTCAGGCTAATAACCAGGTTGGGTAAAGGTAGTGTCATTAATGATGAAAATCAAGATCAGCATTTGTTCCAAGCACCAGATCCATTGTGTTGGACCACAGTGTGTCCAACATGTTTTGCAAGAAAGCACAAGGCAAATACCAAATGTAACGAAAGGAGCTGGGCCAGAGGGCAAGCAATGTAAAAGCTGCAGAAGGCTTCAATATTAAGATGATAGAGTGCTACAGCATGCTACTGGAAATGCAGAAAGAGAATTTGCAAGAATATCATCACAGTAAAAATGACACATGGGGAAAAAAGCCTACACCAAAAAATATGATTTTGGAAAAGAGAAATCCACTTTTTAAAAAGAATTGTAGCTGAGATTATGTGTACAGGCATAGCTTCTTTCATTTCCATGTGTTTCTGCTGGTTTCAGGTCTCCTACAGCGTACCTTACACAGTCAAGGTTATTCACTTTTGTAAGCTACTGTAAACTCTCTCCTCAAGTGGAAGTATGTGACTTCCAAAATACACAGACAATGGATGCAAAGAAGTATGAAAGATGGAAGTGTTCAAAATGGGCAGATGCAAAGTTGTGAACCTAAGCTATATCTGATGTTGATGTTTCAGTGACAGATGGCAAGAGCGTGACCACTGGACGATAACAACTATGTAGAATGAGTTCTGCACAGCATAACTTCAATGGCTATATGAAACTCTGCAAATCCTGTATTTGGCATTTTCTAGTTAACTACAGTTGTCCTAGAAAGGGTAGAAAATATCAGGTGGTTATCAGAAAAAAAAGGAATCTGAGCTGTTTGACACTTTTATCTGCCCTTCTGTAGATCTTATTCTTTCTTTAAACTTGCCAGAAGTTAGTCTTAAGAAGAGAACGACATGACTGTTTTACCAGATAACCCCAGACAAGACCCATTGAGGCCCAGGTGCTCTCAGGCACCCTGGTGTGAGTTAAAGCAGATGTATATTTGCACTGGAGTGAGCAGGCAGCCCTGTACAGTGTTTCAGCTGGCAGTGAGGCGTTCCTGTTAGTATTCCACAAAGAAATTAAGGGGGTGTCTGGGATGATGATTATGATGTATCAAATAGAATCACTTCCCCTTCAGATTCTGCTAAATCATCTCTGACAGAAACCGTCTATCCCCAAGGCTCCTGAAAGTATTTTTGAAAAATCGTAAATTCTTTCTTTAGGAAGGGCTTGATCTTACCAAGGGCAGGTATCTCCAAAACATTACCATCTGAGATAATACTCTCTTACATCTCTTATCCCTTCTCAAGCTTCCTACCAATTACACCATCAGAATATATTTTTATACTTCACAATTAACCACTCTGTGTTTTTGCAGCAGCATTCACCTAATACTATTTTGTTTACAAAGAAATCTGAAGCCTTGCCCATTGTCATAAAAGGAAATATTGTAAAAAATACTTCAAGCTTCTTTCCTGCTCAAAACAGGCATGATCAGGGAGCACAAGTGCAAAAATAAGCAGAAGTATTTGGAAATCCAATATTAAACACAGGCATCCTGTCACTAACTCTGAGACAATTTTTACATTGATCTTTATTCTTGCAATTGCACTGTCTCCAGTAGTACTGTAAGACCTTTATTCCTAACATTCTTTTGACTAATAGGAGTCTTGAAATAGCTGAAAATGCTGTACAGTTGCGTAGAAATTTTCGAGAACTAAAAAAGATGTTCTTTCTGTAATTGCAGCTGTGTCAGAGATAAACAGACAGCCAGAGCAGGAATAGGCTGAACAAGGAAAACAAGTAATGCTAACAGGGGGGTAAGAGTATTAAGGAGGAAAATTAACTAGCACATCAGAAAACAACAACAAATTCCCAACAAGTAATGTGCAAGCAAGGATCAAAGGGTATGATGAACTTGATGAGAAGCAAAGGCCAGGTGTCTGCTCAGTGAACCCTCACCAGTCCATTTAGTATGAAAATTTAATGGAATTTCCCCATTCTTCAATGATCAGAAGAGATGGAGGGTAAGGGAGGGTAAAATTTATAAAATAAAAACAAATAAACAATATTTGTCCTTATTCTGTTAGAACTAATGTTCCTACTTCAAGCCAGGCAAGTTACTTAGTTAATTGTTTTCTGTTGGCTACTTCTAATGTGCTCCCCATTTTCTTGTTTGGTCTGAAAAATGATTTGCAGAAATGCTGAGACCTCATAACTGCAGCTGGGAATTGTGCTTGCACTCTGGGAACTGCTCAGTGAGAATCACAAGTGTAAATGTTATAAACATATTGTCCACATATAGTGTTGACTAATGCTAAGTATGCTGAAAAGAAGAAAATTCCACCCAAATTCCTTAGGCATTATAAAACAGGGACACACAAAGGAAGTTATTTCATACATTTCCAGTACCATAAAATCATAAAATGCCCTGGGTTGGAAGGTTCCTCAAAGCAAGGTAGGGACACCTTCCACTAGACCAGGTTGGTCCAAATCCCAACCCAACTTGGTCTAGGTATTCTCCCAAGAATGAGGCATCCACAATTTCTCTGGGCAACCCGTTCCAATGTCTCATCACTCCCATTGCAAAGAATTTCTTCCTAGTATCTAATCTAAATTTACATTTTTCCACTTTGAAGCCATTATCCCTTGTTCTGTCACTCCATGCTGCTGTCAAAACTCCCTCTGCAGTTTCCTTGTAGGGCCCATTAAGTGCTGAAAGTGCTATAAAATCACCCTGAGCCTTGTCTTCTCCTGGACAACCCCAGTTCTCTGAGCCTGTTTCCATAGGAGAGGTGCTCCAGTCCTCTGATATTGTTTATGGCTGGGCCCCCTGGACTCATTCCAACAAGTCCATGTCCTTATGTTCGAGACTCTGGAGACTCCAGAGCTGGATGAAGACACATGGGGGTCTCAGACAGCAAAGCAGAGGAGAAGATTCCTTTCCATGGATCTGTTGGTCATGCTGCTTTCGGGACTGCAAGGACACATGGCCAGCTCATGCTGAGCTCCTTGTCCACCAGCACCCCAAGTTCTTCTCCTCAGGACTGCTCTCAACCCATTCTCTGCTCAGCCTGTTATTTGTGCTTGGGCTCGACCCAAGCTGCAAGACCTTGCATCTCCATTCACAGCATTTTTCTGAAAATAAGCAGATTTTTGAGGGCAGATATGAAAACCAGCTGCGCCATGTCCCAAGAGAACTTTGAACAGCATTTAACAGGTGAGTTTTAGACACCTCTACTGAAGGACAGGGAAAAAATGAAGCATCTGTTCATCAAGCAAGCACTGCACATGTGTCAAACAAGGTGGGAGTTCACAGGCAAAAAAGCTAAACACTTTCTGTAATCCCACTCTGGCATTTCCTAAGAAATGTGGCTTTGATTTTGTTGTGTCAGATGGGGGTTTTTTTTGTGTACATATTGGGAAAAGTAGAAGCTCTAGTAGAATTCTATAAAAAGATTTCAGAATTATATACACCTTTTATGGGATTTTATAGCTGAGAGAGAAAGTAAAAAAAGCAGAATTAGTACATTAATGGTCACATTACCACACAGCCTCCATGCACAACTGTCTACTCATCCTCAAATAAAGCTTAGGCTTAAAAAGCATGAACTGACTCAGCTCTAACAGGGTTAGTTGGAGGGGAAAGGGGAAATATATTCTTCCATTCTCATGTAGAGCTTTAGGTTGAAGATTTTATGCTGAGTATGTATGGCTGATTTAGTTACCTTAAGCCAAGTACTACTACAGTCAGAACATATGGGGACACACAATTCAAGTGTTGGTTAATAATGTCTTGGGGAAGATGGGAGAAGAAACAGGGAGAACAAGAAGTGCAGATGAGAGAAAGGATACAGGATATTTAACTTTTGGTAAATATAAACAAACACATACTAAATCAACTTGTATGGTAAGTTCTTTGCTTGCTCAACATATTGCAGTGATTTAAGAAACAGAATGCTGAGACACAGATGAAACATTTGGAAACTACATATGCTAGCACATTGGGTATATGGCATTACAAATCATTTGCATACACAGAGTGAAAACCTTGTGATTTTAAATGTTGCTGTTGAAACATAGGTAATGGCAAACTACACTACATGCCTGCTGCCATAGCACCAGCCAAACCTTTCTTCCCACTTCCCTATCCTTAACAAGCCCTCAAATAGAAAAAAAATAAAAAGGATTAAAAAAAAAAATTAAATGCAGCTTGCCTTTTGTTCCCATGGAAGCATCGCAGATGAATAAATACAATAATTTACTGCTTCTGAAACAGCAGTAATCACCTGGTAAATATACTGAGACATATTTGTCTTGTTAATATCACTTGTAT
Organism: Sialia sialis; assembly: GCA_009812075.1. Lineage (NCBI taxonomy): Eukaryota > Metazoa > Chordata > Aves > Passeriformes > Turdidae > Sialia > Sialia sialis. The sequence continues at coordinate 6,009,982 of VRYO01001681.1, read as the reverse complement.
CTGCCAACAGTAGTCTTGAAGATTCCCCAGGGCATAGCAATTAAGTTTGCAAGCACTTCAAACATGTACAAGGCAAAGCATGGCATATGGATCTGGGTGTCTGGGTCTCTACTGAACTTGATAGAAATCATGGATTTCCTATTTATTCTGTCAAAAAGGAGTTACGAGCTGCTCATCCTCAGGCTGGAAGGTATCCACAAGAGGACTATAAACTCTCCATTTAGAAGGATGCATTTCTGTGCTTTGAGTATTTATAGGTGCTATGACATCATAATGCTGGGAATCATAGTATTTATGTGTTTTCTGTAAAAGACTCATTTACAGTAAGGCTATTAGAGAAAGTGAGGAATACTAGCTTGCCCATCAACAAGTGCTACGTAAACACAAACAAGATTAATAACACAAAAAAACATACTGTGAATCTAGTATTAAACACATAGCTGGATATTAATTTTATTTTTTGTCATGACAGAGACACTGGAGGACAAGAAATACAGGGAAATAAATACTAAAAAAGGAGAACAAAAGTAAAAATGTTTTATTAAATATACATTAGTCTTCTGTTTACCTCCATACTAGCTGTCCTTCAGCTTTATCCTCCAGTTTCTCCTGTGACACTCTTACCATGCCCTGCAGCATAATCAATACTCGTTCACCAAATGTGAGTACACCTTAAACTTGTTCTGTGCCGGTAATCTGAAAAACATTTTGGTTTTAAATGCATGTAATGAAATAGTTGTCATACATGGCAATTTTTCATGAAGTTGCATTTATTCAACAAGGAATGTCAGTACAAGAGAACAAATAAAAACAATAATCCACTGTCATATGAACTAATGTTTTTAGCAAAATTGTCATTAGTATTTATGTTAACTGCCATCAAAACTTAAGAGACATGATAACATCGGAATCTGAGCAGTCTGGAATCACACCGGTCTTTGGTTTCAGAGAAAAGCTGCTTTAAATGCAAAAGCTCTGACATCAGTTCTAGTGCTGATTGTTTCCTTTGAAAGTGTTCTTCTCCACACCCACCCTCATCTTCCTTCCAGATGTTCATGGAGCAAACACTGAGTGGTTCAGATAAATTGATGCTTACAGTTGTAAGAGCAAATTGACTTTTATTTGCTGAGAATTTTCATAGTCAGATTTGCTGATGTGGATTTCTAAATTTTTTTTTTTTTGGTGTGACCAGAATGCAGAACAGTTTCTTGTGGATCATTAGCAATAGATTCTAAAAGCCGTGGTCATTATTATGGCAACGATTATGTCCATTATTGAAGGCTGCCTCTGCACAATATGAACAATATGATATGAAAAAGATGCATAATCTACAAGTGTAACTGCAAGATTTGGCAGAAACCTTTAAAGGGAACAGAACTTCTACAACCTGCACAACCAGAACTGATCCTTTCTTTCGGAATACCCTCATGTGCAGCCTGAATTCCACTTCCAAATTTATTTTCTTTCTTCCTTCCTTGTCTTCACATTCTCCTGGTTAAAAGTCAGACAGCCATTAGGATAAGCATACATTGCTGGCTTGCAACCAGCTGCACGTCACACTAAGGAACATGGTAGACTGTAAAGGCATAGGGCATTGGACTACTACACCTTCTTCTCCTTTAAAAATCTCAAAAAACCCACAGGAAAAAAAAAAAAAAAAAAAAAAAAAAAAAAAAAAAAAAAAAAAAAAAAAAAAAAAAAAAAAGCCAGCAAAAGAAAAAGCAACCAACAAAAAAAGCCTAAAAACAAAACTCCACAAAAACCAAAATTCCAAACCAACACGCACACACTGCTGAGTACAATATATTCTTCTCAAGAAGCAGTGTACATGCTCTCATACCTCTGATTATTCCCTAATGGCCACAGACAACAGTGAATTTACAGAAAGCCCCATAATATATTTTCCTTAAAAAAAAATCAAGCAAACAAAATGGAAAGAAAAAAAATAACAAAACCACCACATCAGGCAAAACTATTTCTTCCAAAAACCTCTTCTAAATTCTCTTTTTCATCTCAATGGGTGGAAGGGAGCAGGATCTGTCCTAATTAGCTCAGGGTCAAAGCTAGAAACTGAGCTGCTGCTGTTCATCTGTGCCCCAGACAGTGCATTTTGCGAAAGGCGGCATCAGAGAAATTGTTGCAATTAGTTTATAACTGCCTGGTGTGCTCTGTCCATACTGAGCTGGATTAATCAATCATTAGCAACCTTAATGCTGAGACTGAAAATCCGCTAGCAGAATAAACACTAAACAGATGGCAAGTCCTTGACACTGCAAGGACAATCCAAACCAAGCTCCAGCAGCTCCTTCCAAGGTTTCTGCTGGCAAGGGGAGTGCATGTTGCAGGAGGAACCAGCAGCACCAAGGGGGTGTCCCCAGCTCTGTGCACAGCTGAGTTTTCCAGGGGGTGCATGTGAATGTTCATGCCCTCTTCCTGAGGGAAGCCAGAGCCATGGCTGCGGGAAGCAGGCTTGGCAGCTGAGATAAGGAGAGTCAATCCTCACTGCTTCAATCTCGTCACTGCCTGACCACCAGTGGGACCTGCCGTGACGGCTGATGGGGGCTGCTGGGCTTTGCTCCAAGTTATCAAGGTAAAAATGCCTTTTCCAGGGGGAAAACTATCTTGAAGAACACAGCCAAATACGTAGATAACTTCGGTATTGTTGCCAGTAATAGGGGACCTACTGATTGTTTTACAGTCGGTGGGATTGTTGTTCAACCTTCGCTGGCCAGAGGTAATTCTGAAGTGGAAATGCATCTGTCAGAACAGATTTTTCCCTCAGGTACCAGATATACCAGCAAAACAATGATCAACTACCCTGAGAGGCATTTTCTCAAACTTGTTCTATCTAAAATCTCTTACAGTCACTTTCAGGCATCTAAAAAAAGGTTGCAATTTTTCATGGAAGACATTTTCAAAACACTAGGGCCAGGACTTGAGGCACACACATTCCTTCCACTAAATAAGGCCTTTGGGGAATCCTAGATTGCCAGTTTTGGGCTGTTTGTTGTTAGGCCTCCTGTTTAAAATAACTACTTAAAAAGGTCTAATGCTGTGGCACAGTTCTGTTGAAACCTGAGAAAAAAAAGAATCAAAGGAGCAAAGTCCAGTCTTCAGCATGGAGAAAATAAACAAAGAATAAATATTTGAGAGGTGTTTGTAAGTGCGATCTGTCTGTATCCCATTGCACATGAAGAGGAATACGGGAAAATGGGCCAAAATGGGAAGATGGGCCCATATTAACTCTTCTTTGCCTCTCCCAATACCATGTGAGTTTAAGATGCTCAAGGCTGGGGTCTGTTTGGGCTTTTATTGGAGTGCACCAACCCACAGGATTCTGGAATGCATTAAAAGCTTACATGGCTCAAAAAACACTGGACAAGACCAAGGAAGAAAAATGCATTAAGAGCTGTTAAATACATAGAAACTACCTTTGACTCATAAAGTCCTTGACTTGTGGTTCACAGGGAATATCATATACCAAACGTTCCTCCATATTCTCCCCTAAGCACCCACCTTCAGCTCCTTTGTGACAGAATACTGCACCAGATAAACCTCGATTTCGCACAGCCACGTACATGTAATGTAGAAAAGAGAAAAAAACACCTACAAATGCTTTTTGTAATTCAATTACTGTATCATTTTGCAAGCATCAGAAAGTTTAAAGAGTTGCTTCTGGTCTTTTAACATAAAATTCACATTCAATTCTGAATTCCTTAGAGTTTCAGACATACCAAGTTTGTTTGGTTTCTTCACTAACACATGCAGAAGAATGTTTCATTTAAAGTATTCTACTGATAGAGACAAATAAAACACAAGTATATCACCCCTGAGCCTGGATTGTTTACATTTGTATAACTATGCTGGTTTTAGTGAGAGATGAGAGATAGCAACAGAGGAATCAAAATGGGACAGCCCTTGCTGCAGCAGACGGAACTGGAGCTATTGGTGTTTAGTCCCTGCTGAACCAGCAGCAGATGAATATGCAATTACCCATTTCCAAAAGAAAAAGTCCAGGGAAAACATGACAATGACAAGATTTTTTCAGTATACAGTCTGAAATACATAAGAATATGCAATACTATAAATTTTGTTTCTTGATATGGCTGGTACTTTCCTAGTTATATATTTGTTCTCTAAGTCTTTTATTCAATACCAATCGGGTATACTTCTGTCCTTAAAAACACATACCTCTCTGAATACACGAACAGAAACCCACATCTTCCAACTCTTTATAAACCAAGTATTAGACATTCAATTATTATAGCTGAAAGATATGTGCATTATTTTGACAAGAGGCCAGACAGACTTTTGTTAATTTAGTTTCTCTAAAGCAGGTTCTACCAGGCTCTATACATTTCTCAAGTCTTGAAAATTATACGGGAATTTAAACTACACTGATTTTGCTACCCTACTCTGAGAGGCTACACCTACTCACAGGTCTATGTTTGTGCTAGAGATATCTCATTTAATTTTGTAGGGTTTTCTTTCAGTTGGGATCTAGACACATCCCACTTCTATTTTTATTTCTTCTCTCCTCCACCATGTTACTACTGAGCTGAGGGGGTTGAGCTAACATCTTTCATAGATCAAGAAGAAACACACTGCAGCTGAGGCAGCAGTAAAGCAAGTTTCACTGCTGCTCTCAGCCACGTACGTGTTTCAGTCACTTGTCAGAGTAGCTGGGCATGGAGTCAAATCCCATAATCCTGCCCTCACCACTGACCTGGATCACAGGGGCTGTAGCTTTTCCCAGCACCAGTCACCAGTTTACTAGAAAGCAGAAACATTGCTCCGTTTATATTCCTTAGAGCTGTGGAGTAATAACAGGATGGAAAATGTTTGAGGCAACATTCATCCTGGCTGGAGTTGATCTACTGACCTATATGTGAAGAGCTTCATGTATCCCATTACCATTTCTTGGAGTCATCCTGACCCTTTGTTCCCCACCTTTATTAAAAAGCCTGAAGATTAATGCAGGGAACAAATGGCAGAGAAATAAATCTTTGTGTTGCATTTCAAGGGTGATGTTTCACAAGTGTAATTGTTTGGAAAAGATGTTTTGTTATGAAGGGTTTTTTTGTTCCTTTTTTTGGATTTGTTGTTTTGTTAACACACAACAAAAAATCACCATAAAATGTTTATACATATCTAGCTTGAGGCTTCTATAACTTTGAAGCCATTGTAGGTAAAGATATTGTTTAGAATTTTAGTTTTACAACATTAAATGGCTTTGTTATCTTTCTAATTGCAAAGCAGACAAGTAACTCAGTTCCTCCAGGAACACAACATAATTAGTCATCTGCAGACATTACAGAAGGATTTTTTTCCTAACAAAATTAAAATCCCCTCATTATCTTTAAAATACTTTGTAGCTTATCTTGCTTTTAAATTTAAAGAGGGGGAATGGATGACAAATTAGAATTAAATGCATCCTATTTATCTGGCTTTCTAACTTGGTCAAATTTGGACTATTGTTTTAAATAAGAAATCATTCCTTTTATTTGTACCATCATTAAGGCTGTTTCTTTTTCTCAAGATTCTCTTCCTTTATTTTTAGGTGTTTGTGTGATCTTGCTAAACTGAAAGGCAGGACTGCATTGGTTGTAGTTTGTTCTAGACAGATCAATGCTGTCTCAGATAGTAGTCTAAAATTTTTTTTCTGCCATCCCATTTTTATTTGGAATCTGATTTTTCTTCTCATACAAGAATTCCAAACATTCAACATAGCAATGAAAAATAACCTGGAACCAGTGCTGACCCAGTCTTGCCCCACTGGTTAATTTTCTGTAACTTTAGTATTGTCACCTGCAGCATCATATTTTTAAATAACTACTCAGTTTGCAGCAAACTCTTTCACTACTATAATACAGAGTTTATGCTTAAATAAGCACAGACACATCCCCACAGTATTTAGGTAAGTTATCCAGACTTCCTATCAAGTAAAGAGCATGTAAAAATCTGCAAGATATGAGAGGAAAGACAGACAATTTTTAGAAATTTAGTCATAAAATATGCTCTCTTAAAAGCATGAAGCATAGATGCATATATTGGCAAAAATATCCTTGTCTGCTGTCTCTTAACACTGCTAACACAAACTCATTTAGTGTCCTCTCTTTTCATTTGGGAGCACTCTCATTGAACAGCCCCTAAAAGACTTCAAGCAGTTTGGAAGTCAGCCCAGAGGGACCTGGGGGGAAGGCACAATGTCCCTCTCAAATATAAACAACACAAACAAGCAATTTTCTCCCCTGCTTCCAATTCGACTGCCTCAGAGAGAGCTGAGAGAGCTGAGAAACAGTTGGGCAACATTTAACTCTACAAATAATCTACCAATTTTCAATGGAGGGTCTTTGATATGTTTTTCCACCAACTTTCTGCCTATCCAAGGCCTAGGAAATAAATTTTTGGAGGGCAAGCGTTCACAGAAAGAATTGACAAAATTTCAAGCAACAGCCTATGAAATTTGCAAACATTTTTCAAAAAGTGTAAGTAGCTCTATGTCATTCAAACTATGGTATTTTATTTATGTGAGCTAATCACAAAGAAAAAAATAAATGCCATAGAGACTCTACACAATGTAGAGTTTAGGATAAAATAAAACAATTTCAAAGAGTATCAGTAAATATCTAAACCATTTTAAGAAAAAAATGTGGTCCGCGACTCTAATATTGAAGGGAATTGCCAGTGAACCAAACTTTAACCCCATTTCACCATTAACTTGCTTCATGTTTCTGACCAATAATGGCAAAATTTTATTTTGTCATTTCCCTATTTTCTCCCTTTCCCCTGTCAACTTTAGGACCTTACAAATATAGAATATCACAGTGCAGCTGGTGTTCTTAACTGTTCTAGGTGATGCCCCTCCAAAGGAACAAAGGAGGGGCCTGAAGTACACATTTTTTATCTCTGGACTACAGCTAATCAAGTCTTCTAGTGAAGATGGTTCCAGAAATCTCAAGTTATACACAATGTTTCTCTATCACAGTTCATCAGAAATACTACATCTCCATCAGAGCCCTACTTTAGGTATGACTTTCTACAAAACCGTGAAACAAATCGTCCTTATCTTTTGCACACTCCTTCTAAGAGACCACTTGGGATTAAGATCACAGCTGAGACCTGTCCTCCTCTGACACAGGAAGACGCCTTACAAATCAGGATGGAACTGATCTAGACTCAGATCAGAGCTGTCTTGACATGCTGGTCTAAAACTGCACTGTGAATCGCTTTACCCTCAGTGAGCTCAAGGTGTTGTTTCATACTCAGCCACACGTGTGCTTTGACAAGCAAATTACCTCTCTATGCTCAAAAGAACAGGTCAAAAAACACCCATCAAAAAGAAACACATGAAAAATTGTGATGCACTCACATTTCTTGGTGCTCTGGAGGACAAGAGCTAACTCTGAAATAAAGTCTCGGGTGGAACCACAAGTATCTGCTCTTATAGGAACAATGATGACAATATGATCTTCCCAGTGAGAATAGCAAGAATGCTGGAAGGTCCATTTCTCAAGAAAGTTATTTGTTTTGAATTATTCACTTAGTTCCTCAGTTAATTAATTCCAAGAATCTGGCTCTTACATCCCAGGCTACGATCTTTCAAACTGTTTAATTGTCATTACAAAGATGAAATTCTTTCCCTCATTTTAAAGTGAGATGGAAATTGTTGTGAGAAAAATAATTAAAATGAACAAGGAAAAAAATCTAATAAACCAGTAGAACAACCCACATAACAACAAACATCACTAAAATTGTATAGCTTTGAGAATAGACAGAAAATTAACATGGCCTAATAAAATTCATGGTGGAGTTGTCAGTGTTATTATCTGGAAGACAATAAATGTATTGATTAGTGCTCCTTCACACAGAAACCTTCAATTGTCAGCCTTCACATAGGCCTGTGGCTATAAATAAACAAATAAATTTTGATTTATCTGTGTCATAAATATAGACCTCTCACCTATGAGCAATTTACAGATGCAAGAAAAGCACAATGGGCAGAGAGTAGGGCATGGCACAGACCTGGCTCCATTCCAGCCCCCTCGGACCAAGGACAAATCACTGCCTTTCAAGTCCCATTCATTTACCTCCACCTTCAAACAAAGCCACTACAAACACCAGGCTCAGTACCATGACCTGATTCCACCTATAAAAAACATTACTTTATTCATTCTTTGTAAAAGCACATGCAGGTTTCTACCTGAAACTTTCTAAGTCACACTCCATGTACAGCCTTTTCCTGTTCTGCACTCTGCTTTTCAGATCCTCCCACAGAAACCCAAAATAGTTTGTCAGATCTGTATGTAAACCCTGTTTCTCTCCAAGACCTCAAAGAGAATTTATATTCATGCTATATGCATGTATCTGCCCTCTGTGGGATATTGCCAGCTCAGCTAGGGTACCTTCACCATCTAATCCATGCACATCAAAGCATCTTAGGAGCTCCAGAATGAATAACTACAGGCTTTCATGGCATAATTTATACACATATCTAATGTGGTGAGCCAAAGACATCTGCAGGACTGAGAAGCAACTCAAGTTTCAGTACTGAGCCCTAAAGTTTCTGCCTAGTGCATGAGGCTTCACCACAGCTAACCCAACTCCCTGCTGCCTCTGCTGCTTCAAAGGACACAAGGTGGTTTTAGTGAGCCTGTCACAGAGCAGTGTCACAGCAGTGCCATCGGCTGTGATGATTCTAGACAACTGGTGAAGTCACCCAGCCACAGGGCATTCACACCAACGGGGTGAAAGGCAGCATTTGGGATGTATTCTAACACTACAGGAAGTTTTTGTTAAATCTGCACCTGTCAGCATTCAGAAAATGCCAGCATTCCCAACATTTGAGCATCCTATGTCCCAGTAAGTTCTTCTCCACAGAATTAATTACATTGTTACCTTAATTTTTTTTCTTTTTTTAATATTCTCATCTTTAATAAAAACAATCAAAGTTAGGCTTCAGAAGCAACTTTGTTTGGAGGGGGTCTTCTGTTTGTTTGTGATTTTTTCCCTCAAACAGTCCACATTGCTTCTTACATACAGAATATCTGCTCATTCTAAAGACCATAATCCTTCCTTAATTTAAACTTCCCCATAATCCATCCCTTGTATACAGCCTGGCAGAAGTGAGGTTTACCTCAATAGCTGGAATTTAGAAACAGTTAGAAAGAATTGGATGCCACTCAATTTAGAGATGCAGTAAGGCATATTGCTGTATTGCAGTAAATGCAGCCCTTCCACTTGTCACCCTTCAAGCAAATTCTTGGGATCACATAAACCAAGGTGTTTAATTACATAACAAGTTCTCAGAGGCAGAGACAACTTCTGCTTGTGGCTATGAAGTTTCTAGTGTGCTTTTGAGCATAGTAAAGATAGATTCCAAAAGAGCTTTGTGTAAATAATCTGAAGCCAATTTTTGCTTTCTGTTTTTAATTTTTGCTGTCTGTTTTTCTGGACCAACATAACTCACCAGATCCTTAAAATGTTCCAGTAGGATGGGAACAAAGCCCATCAGATGTCCACTGTGATTTATGATTTGAAAAATCAAAACGGCAACATTTGTTTCTAAATACTTCAAGGCTTTTAATCTATAGTTCATTCTGGTGTTTTAGTAGAAAGAGTCTTCCTTTGGAAAGCTGCGCTTGAAGGAACCTGAAAACCAGTTGCTTTGCACATAGACAAAGATATTTAACATCTAGTGGAGGAAACATATCTGGAGGGACTCTGTAAAGTAGCTGGGAGGACAGGACACTTAGATGGCAATATCATGCCAATAATTGTATTTTTCAAATTGAATCATTGCATACTTGTAAGGGAAGCCATTAAACAGCATTTTTTTTTTTTTTAAGAAGTCAGTCAAAATTTCATTTCCTTTGCAGACAAAGAAAGTAAAAAAAAAAGGTTATCCATAGTTATGTCCTCAGGCAGAAGAATGTAAAGCCAAACAAAACCGTGTCTCCCTTTTTTGCTCACCTACCTCATGGAACCTTGAATGGAAGGGCCTCTTGTGCTCCTTCCAGCATCTCAGCATGGACTGCAACAACAACCAGAATTCTTATTTTCAGACAAGTCACAAGTCTTACAGGCTCCATCTGTAGCCAGCTTCAAGGAAACGTGACTAGGAGGCTCTTGATCTACAATTCTGATAAAGCATTTTTACCTGGGAAAGTTAAATAAGCTAATCCTGCTTTTACCTCTAAGGAAGCAAACGTAAAAAACTTTCTTTCTGGAGGCTGCGTGAAAAGTGCAATTCTCTAGCTCTTCCCTCCCTGTCCCAGGATGGAAAGGATTCCCAATAAGCCTGCATTTCACAAAATGGGCATTGCTGTTGTCTGTAACTCATAGCCAGTGATTACTAAGTTTAATTTTAAATAAAATATCAAAGAAAACTGACCTACATAAAGACTTAGCTGTTAAAAATATTGAGCTTTTGAAGAAGTTCTCTTCTAAATCAGTGACACTCTATCAAAGGACTTGCTTAGCTGCTAGAGGGAAGAAGATATGAGGAAATTTTCAGTTTGACTCACATCTATGAGAGCAAGCAAAGGTGCCAATGCTCTAAAATGCATTAAAAACAATGCATTTTGATATTACATAAGGCATAAGAATGATAAACTAAAGATCCAGCTGGCTGGTTTTCCCTCCAAAATTCATCCTCAATGATTCAAATATTTACCAGCACTTCATTTACATTCTATCATTCAACTAGTTCTGTGTACCATGCAGTATAAATCAGACTCAGAGAATACTGCAGAGAGGCAACATATCATCTTTATATCTGTTGACATGGCATGCTTTGATCTTTAGGTCTGCCTTGGGCTAGGATCAAAAAGAAAGGTGTAAAGCAGGGCCTCTAGTTTCACTAGACTCTTGATTCAAGTTATAGAGATACACGGATCCATTATATTAGTCACATGTTTCCATATGTCTACAGAGCCAATTGGATGGAAATGAGAAAAAAATAATTTCATTTTTCTCCAAGCGTGATTAAAACCCCTCTCTTGAAAAAATCCTTAGAATGAAAATCAAACATGAGATAAAAATCTAACATAAGGTAAAAGCCAACAAGAGCTTTAAGATGGATTATAACAGAAAAAAAAAATCAACAAAAAACCACAAAAAAAACCCCCAAAACCCAACCAAACCTAGAATATATACTTCAGTCTGACCAACTACTTAATTTTTCAAACACACACTCTCTGTATATTAAGGACTCTAGTTCTTCAACAACCAAAATCAGCCTACAGCCTCTTGGTGTTACAAAATGCCCATGCACACACAGCTTCCTGACTCCCCGTAAACAGCTCCTGACAAGCCTTTGAGATTCAGGCTGTAACATCTAGTTAAAATGACATCTACACTTAGGGTCCTGGTTCTTTTCCAAGGGGATTCCAAAGTAATTTTATTCCCTGATGTCACCAAGAGTTTACAGCATCCTTGCTGTAAATTAGTTCAGATTGTCAGATAAAATTTCCCCATTCAACAAAGGGTTGTACATCAACACCTCCCCAGCAGATATTTCACAGTAAAGGGGTGGAATACAAAATTAAAAGAATGTAGACAATGAGACAACTGAAACCCATCCATGGCAGAAAAACCCGTACTCTTGGTTGCCACATATTTAAAGTGTAAAACTTCTCTGAATGCCTACTCAGAGATGTTTACTAGGAAAACAAACAAGCAAAAAAACACCAAAAAAGCTATCAATACTTCAGTGGTGATTTTCATGGATTTCAGTTAATACGAGAGTATCAACTATTTCATTATAATTTTTCACTGCAATTTCTGCTTCCAAATCCCTTAGGCCCATTTTCAAACTCTGTTGAATTACTATGGTGGTATATTCTTTTACCAAACAACATACATATACAGGCTGCAATATCCAACAAATGATGAAGTGTTTGCAAACTTAATTCCCATTTTCTTAAAATAAGGCATTGCTATGACAACCTGCAACTACCACACCACAGCTCCAGCAAAGCAAGCTGCAGGAAACACTGTTCATTTATCTACACATTATTTTCCTTTACATTTTACAATTAAGACCTTTTCCTTACTTATTTTGAATACTTGTGGATCCATTTCAGCTGCTGTATTAATTCTCAGACATTTAATGCATTATAACCCTTACCTTCTTCACAGAAGAAATACCTATCATCATTTCTAGCCTGGGATCTTCAAGTGCTTTTCTGGACAAATACCACAAAGAAACCACTTCAGGTTTTTGCAACATTAATCTCATTCATTTATAAGTCCATTCAGTTTTTCCAATAGGCCCACTGACCCTTGGCTCGAATGCAGATTCCTTGGACACTTTTCTTTTTATGGTCCACATATTTAACCTGGTTTCTCAAATATCATTTACTACCTTTTTCCCCCTAGAGTTTCTATACTTCATTAAAGTTTTCCTGACATATCTTTTTATTAACTTTCTCCTTCAATATCTTACACTTCAAATAAACTGTCTTATTTATACTTCAAATACATTTCCTTTGGTTGTTTTTATCAGTTAATTAAAAAAAGACAAACCCTTCATCTCAGTGTGTTTTTCTCACCATTCTCACTAGTTTCTCCTAGAGTGGATCAGAGTACAGACAGAACTTGTTTAGTTGAAAAAGTATCCCTTTGAAATCAGAAGCCCACAGCCAAGCTGAAAGGACTGTGGAGAATAAAATTCATATTGAGGTCCCTTAAAGACAAGTTAACATTTAATATTTTTAAAGTGGAGGACACCACAGTGAACATTAAAAATGTCCAGAAAGGATCTCAGAAATGGGGAAAGTAATGTCCTGAGAACAAGGAATTCAGGTTGCCAAGTTGACAAGACATTTCTGTTTGATGACTAGCTGTTGCCAATTTAAAGGCAACTATAAAAACAAAAGTAAAACATATACACACAACAATAGTCTTCTAAAACACATTTTTTTTTAAAAATGGGGGCTGTGAGCTATTTACATCATACTTGATGGGTAGCATGGACTATGTGCTAGATGTTCAGTCTCTAGTCCCCAGCTCCTGTGCTCTGCCCACTCCCTGAAATGGTTTCTGTAGAAAACACAATAGCAAATGAACACACTGTTTTATTGCACCGTGTGGATATTTACCAGCTGAGCATCAGAACTGAACACTCACCCACAGATTTCATGAAGGACATCAAACAGCCATTAAGGGGAAAGAGAAGGCTGACTTAAGATTTCCTAAACTGCAGTGATCAAGCAATGGTTCTACATCGTGTTAGCAATACCCCCACATCATCCAGTCCCCCTTAGTAGCAGTTTTAGAAATATATCCAGTTCATATTTTATTAACCTGTATAAAATATGGCATTCATCTGTTACCAATATCACCTTACTGTTAGTCTTAAACCAAATATTTTATTAGTCTTTTATGCTTAGATTCTTACTATTATGCAAAGAAATAATGTATTTAAATTGTTTTATGCCCTGAGAAATGCCTGTACACAACTTTCATGAGCAACTTGCATTCCTAATTATACTCTTTGCATTCTTGCTCCACCAATGATGTTATTTATATTCCAGTACTGGTCCACTAGACAATGTACCCTAGGTATCCCAGGCCACAGAAAATAGGTCTGTTAGAGCTACTCATTGAGAGTCTTGCTCTTTAGCTAAGCTGAATGCATTTTTTCCAATTGAATAATCTCTGACAGTATAAATCAAATTTAAAAAAAGAAATAAGAAAGAAAGAAAGAAAGAAAGAAAGAAAGAAAGAAAGAAAGAAAGAAAGAAAGAAAGAAAGAAAGAAAGAAAGAAAGAAAGAAAGACCACCTACCAAAACAGATTTCCTCTGCTGAAGCACTCTCAATTACTCCAGACAGGGTCCAGAAGAACTTGCATCTACCTAAGTCCTCACATGCAGACCAGATCAATTCTTCAACATCTGACATGCCACCTTCCTAACTAAAAATTTATAGTATAACAGAATTTCATGTCAGTCCACCATGAGCCTTTTATAAGTTGAACTGTCTTTCTTTTTCTAACAGCTTGCATATCACAAAGAGTGTGTGTCAGAGAGCTTGTGCTGTTGAGACTTTTGGGACTTCCCAAAAAACGCTGCTTTGATTTTCTTCCGACTTTACAAAACCCCACATCTTATTATTACATTTTATTTAAACAATTCCTTGAAATCTATAGTGTTGGATCCTTCAACAAATCCAGACTGTAAATGGTTTGAGCTATCTTGTCCCTCCAGGCCTTATCCAACCTCTTCTTTCAGACTTTGCTATATTGTATGCAAAAGGTTCTGTAAGTTTCAAAGGAACATAAAAGATGGGGCAGAAGTGAAGACTTCCAGGCATGGAGAATGTGATTGGTGTTTGTGAGGTCCAACCTTTGTGGACAGATCTGTCTATCTCCAATAGACTTGTTTGCTCCCTATGTCAAATGCAATAGAGAGGAGAAGAAAACATTAATGCCACACTAAAATTTTAACCCTTGTCCTTTGGGCTGGAGATCCCAGTGACACAGTACAGATTTGGCAACAAAGCTTGAACCCACATTGCTTCTTGGAGCTGTTGGTAAGTTCCTGTGCAGTGCATTAAAGCATCATCAGCATGTTGTAATGTCAGCTTTATTTCAAGCAGAACTGTAAAGAGGTAGTGAAGTGCATTACATGAGACTCCAGTCAAGAGAAAAGCAGAAAACAAATATACCATTTGCTTACCTGTGCAAGAGTGCATAGTAAAGACATGATGAATTCAGCTATCTTAGCCAGAAACACTTAGAATTCTATTACATTAATATGTCTGGACATTCATTTACTACCTGCAGTTTTTTGCGGAATATATCTTCTCATAGCATTTTCATTTCCTTATTTAATCAAGAAAGAAAAAGGAGAAAGGGGTGGTTACAGCAAGAAAAAAAGGAAATACTTTCTATATGGTATTCAGTCTAGAGAGGTGGGAAGAAGTAAATCATTGTTTTCTCTCTGGCAGAATGTTTTATTAGAGGACAAAAATTCAATACAAACATCAAGTTATCTCACTGAAATGGCTTAGCACCATCCATGAGAACTGCTAAATCAGAAGAAGAGATGATAGAAGAGTGTAAAAGCAGATTAAAGTAGGGACCTAACTTGAGTTAAATAATGATTTTGTTACCTGGATAGGATCTGAAGCGCAATCTCACTATATAATGACATCTTATTGCACTGAGATGATAAAACAGTACACTGCACTTCTTGGAGGGAAGAAATTCACATGCAGCTATGTCTGCTTCACTTATGGTCACCTAAAGTACAGAAAGCTGCCTCTCAAAATTACGACTGGATTTCAATGAAAAGAACTTGAGAACAACCAACAAGAAATTCCAGGTTTCCACCTAAAATTTCATCCTTCTAACCAACTGTTAACTCTTGTTTCCTTCACAAAAGCAATTAGGACTGACATGCTTGTAGAAACTTGGATTAGCATAAAATTTTAACTGGAATGAACCAGCTCATGGTATTTCTGGCACATAGTAATGCTGACACAGAATGAGTATATTGATACAAGTCACTCTTATTCCTCAGACTTCAGTGAAAAGCATGAAATTCAGAGTGACTTTTAATATATAAATAGTAAAAAATGGAGCATTTTTGTTCAATGTTGTCTGTAGCACAGTTTGGGCTTCACACATCCAGAGAGAATTGCTCAGCTGGTAACAGCCTTCCCTGGAAGACCACGTGAGATCTCAGAAAAGTACTGAGCAGATTCATGAGCTTTGAACAAGACTTTGGAAGCAGTGACTTCAGCAGAACTACACATACAATGAAAATTTACATATGTTAATTACTCCTGGAGACACGGTATTGATATTTCCAATATGCTGTTTTGTAAATCAACCCTTCTAAATAGGTTATAATAGGCATTACCAGTGTACTTAGGCTCTGTCCTGCTGTTTCCACTACAGAGGCTAATTCCATTCATCAAAAGTTTTAGCTCAATGCATTCCTTGCTCAAATGGTACTTCCAACCAAGTAAATAACAGTAGTTTGTGTGACAAAACTTCATAATATAAAAGTAGAACATGTGCTACAGCTAAAACTCTGTTGGTGGTGTTTTGCCATGTATACTTTTCTTTCTATCATCTGATACTCTCACAACCTTGACACCCACCTGAATGGACAGTGACTATTTGAGTGGGGTTGGCTAGGAATAAATATGTTCCTGAATATGCAAAGTGTGCTTTTTTACTGCTGGGGCCTTTATTAAACTACCTGAATATTAGTGGCCTGAAATTGCTATGATTAAGGTTTAATGAACTACTGATTAACACTAATGAACACAACTGAACACACATTTTATTAAACGATTTGTCTCTTTTGAAATGGAAGTAATGTTAAGCCCATTAATAAAAATTATTTGGGTCATTTCTGAGCACCGTTGCACTCCTTGGAAGCCAGCCAATGTGCTGTTTGATTAGTGTTTCAGCGGGTTTTACATAACAATAGTTAGGGTTCACAGGCTGTGTTTTCTAGGCTTAGTAAGGTCAGAGAAAAAAAATTAAAGACGTTTTTATGAGTGTTATTTGACAGGAGAGATACATCCCTATGATCTGTCAGGATCTGAAATGGCTCAGCAAACAAGACATGGGAGGACTTTGTCCCTCATTCTATGCAATAAAATAGGTGCAACTGGGAGAAGGATAGCATGAAAATAAAAAAAAAAAAATCCAAACAAACAAACAAAATTGCAAAACAATAAAACAATCAACCAAAAAAAGAAACAAAAAATCAAACCCTCAAACAAGCAAATAAAAAAAATAACTCCCCTTACTCCCCAAACACAAGCAAACATGGTTGCAAAGATATTCTTTCATATCCTTGCATAATTTCTTCATCATTTTCTAGCTAAAAGCATTTTGGAAGCTGTATCTATCCATCTGTCATAATGGATTGCACTAGTTTATATACAGTGCAAAGGCTTAAAGGCTTTACAGAAAGACTGAGGAAGTCTTGATGAGCAGCTCTTCCCTTATGTGAGAGTAAGATGCAGTCAATTATCTTTCAGTACAGTGTTATAAAACACACATTAATCCTTTTGGATCCATGATGACAAGTGATGAGAACATCACTTAGGCTTGTATTTTAGGGCCCTATGTTCCACATATCCAAAGTGACAGGTTAGGTTGTTAAGATATCACTCCAATTAACAAGGAAGATTCCTACCAAATGGTTGCCCCTTTCCATGTTAAGTCGGCTGTTCCCAGGAGGATTTCTTGCTGATTACTCAATCAGTTATGAAGGAGGAAGGAGTGACAAGAACATAGCCCAGGGCAGTGTTCTTCAGAGACTGCATTATTTTCTTACAGGTAGCATAAATAGACATTGCACCTCTGAACACTGCAAAATTTATTCTATTTCTATTACCATAAACATTAATGTTTGCCATTCCAGCCTCACAGCAACCCTGAAGTAAAAGCCATACGTTTCTCCATGAGTCCCCTATCTCCAATATGCATTATATCTAAAGCCCTGATGGTGCTGAGGAACCTGAAGAAAAACTAATAACATGCTGAAAAGTTCCTGGCATAGTAAAGAAAAAACATAATGAAAAAAAAAAAAGAATTAGCAGACATCTGTTGGCGTAATGGAGTTTTCTCTAGTGCAGGTTCATTATGGTCTTGGAATCATTTATCCCTTTGTTAAATCAAGTCTTACTACCACCAAAAGAAAACCCAAGAACACACCTAGGGATTCAAAAGGAATATTAGAATATAAACTCTTTATGCAAACAGACCAGTATCACTCATATATTAGCTGCAATGAGTAATGTAGTAAACCAGTGGCACAAATAGAAAGGCTAATGAGACCTCTACAAGATGATTTTCATGTAATTAAATGCAATGGGCTAAATTCTGCTTCAAATTGTTCCCAAGTGAAACTGTAAGAATCCGTGTGCATTTCAATAGATCTACTCTGCATCAAGAAGAGAGAAGCCGTGGGCAGAATTTGACCTATTGCCAATAATACCAGCTAAGCAAAACAACTAATTTGCTCTACCATGTAATTAATTGAATGAATCCACAAAGTCTCAAAATAGATTTCTTCTTGGAAACTTTGAAAGGTCTAATGTAGGAGGAAGAGACTGAGTGCACAGAAGTGGAAGAGTGAGCAGTTACAAAGGCTTGGGAAGGCACGGGGAATCTTCCCAAGGATTTCAGTCCTTGTACTAGATCTGCTGATGAAGGGTGGATGTCAGTGGTCACCTTTCCTACCACACAGATAAACAGACAAGGAAGATATTCCCTCTTTTTCTACTGGCGGTTTGCAGAGTTGAAGAGGTACAGGCAGGCTGTGCAGAGTTCCCCTTTGGAGGAAATAGAGGAAGACCACCCAAGACCTCTGCAGCTACACCAAAAGCTGGAAAATTGCTGGCAAAGAGCACTGCTACCACTTGTAAGAGGTTTACTACAGGATGTAGTGTGTGCCAGTGATGAAGGTGGAACTTCAGAGCACCATCTCCCTACAGAAGCTTCTGTCACTGCCTGAAGGTCACATCTTCATTAATGGCTAATCTGTTTCCAAGTTTGTCCTCACTTAATAAGTAGTAAGTTACTTACACATCAGTGACCAACAATTTGTTGGCTATCACCTCAGCTCCCAGTTGCTAGCAGAGAAGACATTTACTTTCATTTGTGGATTAAGACATCACTGCTTTAAAGAGCCCTAAACCAAATTCAAACCTCGGTTACAGCAGCCAGATTTAATTAAAAAGTAAAGAGAAAAATTAATACATCTTTCAATGTGAAGAAGTATAACCCAGAGTAGAATATTTGGAGAGTGGAGGGAAGGGGAAGTAGTGTTTTTATAAATGATGGACAAAACTACTAGGGCTAAAAATCCCACAGAATATCTAAATTAAGAAGTGGGATGCTGTGAAATTTAGCCTGAGAAAATTAACCAAGTTGTCACACAAATGTACATGATGCAAGCATTATCTATGGAAGAAAGATCCATGGTATATACATACTGCAGACAAAGAGCAACAGTGGTTCTACAAAACATACATTACCAGCATGATGCAAGTAGTTACTATTGGAGAAATCAGACTTTAACAAGCACATGAGCTGGTTGAACACCTCTGTGAGAAAGTTTTTCTAACACACATTTAGAGTCTGGAACTGTGTATTACCAGTGCTTCTGATGGGCTCCTGCTTTGATCCACAGCTAAAATTGTTCTTAGGACTACAGTCATATTTAGGTTATGTGTGTGTATAAATCCATATATATATATATATAAAATCCAAAACTAAGAAAAATTTGTAATAACACACCAAGACACTTCTCATCCTTGTCCCTGGGAAATCTGTATTGAAGTGCCAAATATCCACTTTTAGTGCTTGTAACTCAGAAGGGAGTGGCAGAATTTATGTACATGAAACTGTTTTTATTAGCAACTGGCTTAGTCATATTTCTTTTTTAATAAAACATTGAACTGGCAGCCTATAGGTTGTAGGAGATGCAGATAATTTGACAGGAATAGTAAGTCTATATTTCTCTGCAATGAAAAATTTAAAATTACTCTTTAGAAAATACTCCCTTGGATGTGTAATAAGTATTAAGGATCAGCAAATCTCTTTCTAGTTAATTACAAGTAAATTAGAGGTTGTTTTAAACATTAAGAATCTGCTTAATTTTTAGGAAAGGCTTCATAGGGGTAGGAAAACAGTGAAGACAAATTCAAGGTCTTAGGAAAAAGGAATTTTTAAAAAAATTACATCTTCATTTCTCAGGCAAAAAAATAAATTTTGGATTATCTCAGCATCTCATAAAGAGATAAAGCATTAAAGTTATGTACCTAAGATCATACATTATTCATGAAGTGCAAAATGTGCATCCTTAACTAGTTATTCCCCCTACCCCCGGAATGTAATTAAAACCAATGACTCCTCTATCAGGACATGTAAGAATAATAAACGAGACTGTTAAATAACGAATTGAATTAAAGCTCCCGGTAAATTTCTTTGACAAGAATTTCCATTATGAGAAAAACGGGAGGGGGAAAAAAAAGAAAAGAAGTATTTTCAGTTATTCCTACAACTACAGCTTCAGCAGTAGCTGCTCCTAGAAAAAGACATGGCTAAATTTAACAGAGGTATTTTCCTTTTACCTAGGCAAGTCATCTCTCCTATTTAAATCTCCTTACCTATGTCAGATGATTGACAAGTGGATACCATTCAAGACACCTGTATTTGGTCTGAGTGGCAGC
This sequence comes from Sialia sialis, assembly GCA_009812075.1. NCBI lineage: Eukaryota > Metazoa > Chordata > Aves > Passeriformes > Turdidae > Sialia > Sialia sialis. Next base: position 5,989,773 of record VRYO01001681.1, on the reverse strand, counting down.
CTGAAAGTCTCCAGGGACTTTTCTGAGCTTGTACCACAGGAAACGGGTCAAAATATTTACTTCTGGCAACAACCATGAAACTTCATTTGCTGCTGTTATTTTCTTTCTAATTAAAGACTCATTTGAAAGCAGAGTGGAAATAATGTGTCTGCTGTGGTTAATATTTAATCAGCAGTCTAGCATGCCAACCATGTATCCCTTGTAATAGCCCAGGGTCAGTGCCCTGGATCCCACTGGGATGCCATATGGCTGTGTCCAGAAGACTGCAAGCCACAAATGACCCATCACGGGTTCAGTGATAGCATGAATCAATGAGGATACTAATTATTGGTTTTGAAGAGCTGACTCATCCACTGTGGGAGTGAACATTATGTTAACAACCTTGAGTGTTTCAAATCATAATATGAGATGTGCTATTATCAAAAACTACAGCAAACCAGATTCAAATCATCCAACTTTTTCCTAGTCATTTACTGTTAAATAATTTAAATATGATTTATTTGTACATAATGCAAATGTCATACTTAATGTCATCCCTCCAATCCAAGGATAATATAATAAAATTTGATCCTATTTAAAATCCAGACCCCCAAATATCAATATGCAAACTTTTACATGGTTATGACAAGGGCATTATTTAAAATCTATTTCTGCAAACAGAACATTTCTTTCTTATTTCACAAGGACCTGGACTAGATTTTGAAATGCAGAAACTGGGAAAGCACTTAGGTGTACATTCAACCCTCAGTGAGAATACATGTATCAGTAATAAAGCATCTCTGAAACACCATCAAGCCTGGACATGTTTGCTAATATGCTCAGCAAACCCAGCAGCTGCACTCCAGAGAGTCCAGCACCCCTCTTTGCTGTGCTCTTCCAGCAGCTCCAGACATTTTCCCAGCACATCAGAACTTCTGATAAAAGAAAACCTCATTACTGTTTCTGATTCATTACTGATATCTGAGAAAGTAATTTGCTCTGAAAACCAGGCTACACTCTAGAGAGTGCAGGATCCCACCTTTTGTAGCAGGATGTTAGGCAGACAGGATACCATCTAATACATCAAGGATCTTTGTGGGAGACAATTACTTATCTTCCAGGTGTAACTTCAAGCCAATGCTTAATCCTTGAGCCGAAGTGAAGCTAGAAACAGGTCTTGCTCCTGAAGTCCTGAACGCTCCTGTATGACGCAGTTTTGAGTTTTAAAGACCACACACAAAATTGAGACTCAAAGAGCACCTCACAGGCAGATCCTTTCTTTAGAGACTGAATTTTCTCTTTTCCCATTAACAGCAGGGTAGTTTGCCTAATGCCTCAAGTCAGGGAGCAGAAGAAAGTTGGTACAGCTTTAAACTTCATTCAGCTTCCTTGCATAGCAGCTATGCTCTGCACAGCTCATGTGTTGCACGAACCTCCAGGGACACAGGTCAGGTTCACAGCTCATTTAGGGACGTGCAATCCTGCAGAAATCATGGGGTGACGCTGTGCCCACCAGCATATCCGCATGTGCTGCTTCCTATTCGTTATTATTATATTATTATGCATTATTGTTATTATTATTATTAGCACATAATGCATTATAGTAGTATAATAATTATGTAATAATATAGTAATATAATTTTATCATAATATATTGTTCATATATTATTATATATTCACATTCACATATACATCATGTATGATGTCCGTGCAGTGTGGAGGCAAGTGGGGAGACGGGAGGGCTGAAGCTGGCGCTTACCCTGGACTGTCCGCAGCTGGCTGCCGGACAGAGTGACCGGGGTGCCGGACAGAAGAGTGACCCGGCTTCTGGACACACTGACACGGGTGTAGGACAGACTGCTCCGGATGCAGGACACACTGACCCCTGTTCCAGACTCACTGCCCCGGTTCCGGACTCACTGCCCCGGTTCTGGACTCACTGCCCCGGTTCCGGACACAGTGCCCCGGTTCCAGACTCACTGCCCCGGTTCCAGACTCACTACCCCGGTTCTGGACACAGTGCCCCGGTTCCGGACTCACTGCCCCGGTTCCAGACTCACTGTCCAGTGTGGCGGACACACTGACCCCGGTTCCAGATTCACTGCCCCGGTTGCGGACTCACTGCCCCGGTTCCGGACTCACTGCCCCGGTTCCAGACTCACTGCCCCGGTTCCGGACTCACTGCCCCGGTTCCGGATTCACTGCCCCGGTTCCGGACACAGTGCCCCGGTTCCGGACTCACTGCCCCGGTTCCAGACTCACTGCCCCGGTTCTGGACACAGTGCCCCAGTTCCAGACTCACTGCCCCGGTTCCGGGCTCACTGCCCCGGTTCCGGGCTCACTGCCCCGGTTCCGGACTCACTGCCCCGGTTCCGGGCTCACTGCCCCGGTTCCGGACTCACTGACCCCTGCCGGCCCCTCCCGGCTCAGAGCGGCTCTCGGGCCCCCTCTGGCGGCCGCCCCGCGCCCGCCGCTCGCTCTGCGCAGCGCAGCGATTCTGCACAGGACAGAACCGGGTTTTTTTGTTTTGTTTTTGGTTTTTGGTTTTTGTTGGTTTTTTGTTTTTTTTTTTTTTTCCGTAGTCAAGAAGATACCGTCTTCCCTCACTTCCCTCACTTTTCTTTCAGCTGCCAGAACCTTCACTTCTGCAGCTGGATCCTGGCCAAACTATAAAGTTCTGTGAAAAGCAGCGCCAATTATACTGAGATCCCACACCGGAATAAGCAGCGTGGGCTAATTTTGGGGCTGTCACCATTGCAAGCCATGAAGAAAATGGGCTTTCTACTCTGGGAGATGGGAAATTGTATGAGAACTTCAGGCTTTTTTACACCTGGCCTGGCAAAACCTTGAAAATAAATAAAACATCTAAAGACAAAAAGAATAGAAACAAATAGAAAGAAGCAGTGTTTTTCCTAGGACAAGAAATAAACTGGCATTGGCATTTAATTTTGGTTTCTGTCGTTCTTGTTCTTGATGGTTTAAGAGCTATTGGTTGATGGTCAGAATCAGCAGTACTGGGTACAGGGTCAGTCTTATCAGTATGAACATTACTGTGGTCTGAACTAGTAGAATAACTGGCTGAGAAAAGGTAGTAGAAATAGTTAATTTTGAGGCATTTTCAAAAACTTCTCAAGTCTTTTTTTTTTTTTTTTTAATAACTGGAGAGTAAGTTTTTAATAACTAAAAAGTAAATGCAAGAATACAGCACACATATATTCTCTTTCTGTTTCTTATTCCTTGTGACCAACGTTCTATCCAAAAATAAAAAGGAGAAATTAGAACACTGTGGGAGACATCCTCCAAGAACAGGCAACCCCTCAGCAAACAAACAGATTACTTATGGAGGAAGGTGGTCAATCTACAGCATCCCAGGCATTTCTGTCTCCAACCAGGCTGAAGATTACGTGCCTGCATGGAGTAATATGGCACAGCAGTTTCCAAGTGGCCTTGAAATTCTTCTCTGAGCTTGGTGGGCATTTTTTCATTTTGCACATTGTTCAAAATTTGCTGCAGTGATTTCAGAAGTTATGTAACTGTGTCAGATGCTCATATGAGCAACTATTTCTCTGGCTTTATTTTCCCAGAAATGCTTCTGGCATTGCTTTTCACAGAAATACCAGAACAGAAATAGCTGTGTGGCAGTGCTGGAACTTTGCCTTTTTTAGGTGCAAGGAAGATAATTTTTTAACTAGTAGGTTGGTATTAGTTTATTCCTATGTTCCTATGTTTTACATTGTTCTGCTGATTCTACCAGATCATTCAGGTACTGATTTTTCCTACCTAAATTTCAAAAGAAAGAAAACTTATTTATCTTCTACATTTTGATGACATCTCACTTCCCTAGCACCCTGTTCAGTGTTAACAGCCCATCTAAAAGCTCATTCTCATTATTAAAACATAAAAGAAGTTGGGAAAAGACAGAGAGGGGAAAAATTGCAGCATGGCCATTTCTCTGATCCCTGTCTCCTACATTTACCAGTGGTCTAATCAAGCTAAATTAGACCATGTGATCTAAGGTCTACAGAGAGAAATTATTATTTCAAAGCACATTGAAAACATGGAGTCAATTCTACAGAAACACACCTCTATGAAAAAAGAAGGAAGATTCCTTATTTCATCAACGGTGGGAAAAAATGAAGCAAAGAAAGGTTAAGTAACTCATCAAGGTCTCACAGAGGAGGTTGATCCTGCTCACTGTAAAACTTGCTTTAAGGTTAACAGCAGTGAGATTAGGCCAAATTTAGAGACAGAGTTGGCATCAAATTTGATTGTGGAACTACAGTGATCTTTCCACCATGAGGGCACACTTCTTTGCAAAAGAAAAATTATTAATCAAAGATTACCTGTGTTCTTTTCTATCCAGGTATAAATACCACTGTATGAGACATCTAGGTGATCTCATCCTGCATCCTCCATACACACACAAACGCTGTTAGGCAACACAAACTTGTCTAAAAAGACCTAATTTATGGCTTTTGTTATTTTTTTTCCCAAACAGTAATGTTTCAGAGAAAGGAAAATTATTTCTTCAACTCTTGTGAAAAATGCTCTGTAAAATAGGGAGAAGGCCTAGAGTATGTAAGAGGAAAACAGGGAACTGTATGGCAATGACAGTCTTTCAGATCTTGTCATGAAAACTAAGCTTGCCTTTCAATACAGTATTCTTTTCAAAGAAAAATGTAGTCATCTCTAAGTATATAAAGCTAATCACAACAATTCATTTTAGAGGGAATGAAACTCTCCAAATGACCTTTATTTTTGTTCAATCTGATTTGTAAGATGTTCCGTTCCAAACCCAATTGTCACCTTTTCATTTGGTTTGACAGTTTGGCTGTTGGACTGAAAAGATCCATTCATCACATATTTTTATTATGATCTTACAGTTGAGGAACTGAATTGTAGAGAAATCATGTTTATTCTTCAACCCAGTACAGAAAGTCTTTGGCAGAGCAAGAAATTGGACCAGCATTGCCAAACCTGTGCTAATTTCATTGTGCTTTCTGTACCAGCACATCTACAGGGGTTTGTTTAGCTGCAACCATGAACTAAAATAAAATAGGTAGAATGATGTGATCAAAATAAGTTGCTTTCCCCCTGACAGCTTCAATTAGATCGAGGAAGGAAAGATGAAAATAAAGAATCACAGCAACGGCTCGCTGCTCTGCACAAGAAGTTTGCCTAGTTGTGCCAGACACCCAAGGTAAGATGATAAGAACCATCCTGCTGCTCTTGTGGTGAGAGTAAACTGGCCAATGCCCTGATGGCATGGGAGAGTGATACCCCAGCTGCATAAAGCTGGGTATCCACCTTCTGTACATTCATGTCCACGAGCAAGAAGGGCTCCCAAAGGTGCTCAGCTGTCCAGATTAATATTAGATCAGATTGCAACAGGTCCTTCTCCTCTAGCTTTCTCTTTCTTATGACTGCTGCTGTTATTCCTGCATCACTTTCTCCTGCAGTCAGGCTGTTTCATTTTCTCCCACAGCTTGAAAGATAAAAGCTGTGAGGGATTTCTTTGCACTGGGCCATGTCAGGGTTAATATTCCACTTCTGCTCCTTGCCCCTTTTCAATCTGGTGAAGATTTCCCTACATGCCAGGCTTGTTTTGCTGAAGACAGCTATGAAACATAAAAGGAGGAACATCAGAGTCTCCTGAAACAACCTGAGAGCTGGCCGCAAGTCTAGTGACACGACTTGAAAAGATGGCAATGAAAAACAAACATGCCTTGAATTCCCCAGCTGTACAGTCTCCACTTAGGCATTTTACAAAGCATTGTGTGAACTACTGCTCTCCTTCCAGTCCTATTTTCAGCAAACATTTAATTTGCAGAGCCATAGCTCTTTATAATGTGTTATTATTCAGGAGAAAATCCAAATCATAACATTCGGATCCAGCATCAGCATACTGTGAAAAAACTGTGTGTGCTTGTACAAGGAAGGTTTTGGATCAGCTATTTTCCAAGTTCCTTTATCCTCACCTGTATTTTAACCATGAAGGGAATATTTCACTTCTGGGTTCAGAAGTGTTTGGAGCTCAGATGGAAATTCAGAGCTCAGCAAGGGACTCTGGGCAGCACCACAATTCTGCTCTCAAAAATCATGGTGGTCCCCTGCAGGATGAGTGTGCAGCAGTGGTGTCTCGATGGCGTCAACCAAATGGGAATCATAAGCTCCCATTGGGACCCACCAGTGCAGCAACAGCTATTTACTCCTTTTCACCACACACACGGCATGAGAAAGCTTTTAGTCATGTGCAGGCCACCTCCCTTGCACTCACTTGCAAAGACAAGCTCTTGCACAAGCTCTGCAAGGCAGCCCCCAGCTGGAACTAAGCCCAGAGCTGGAACTAGCTAAAGTGAACTTAATGTTCATTGAGGAGGATAAGCATGTAAAAAAATTAAAAAGTAAAACATGAGAAGGGCAAGAAAGCAAACAAAAGGAAATAAGCAGTGAAATAGCTACAATGCTTGGGCTGCAGGGTGGTGTTCCCACTCCAGCATGTGATATTTCATCATGATGCAATGCAAAGGCAGCAGGGAAGTGGAGGGTGTTGGAGGGAAGGGGACTCCAGAGTGATAAGGAAAGGCAGGGCCCAAGTCAGGCTGGAAGAGGACAGTACTTGAAGATCTCATCAGAAGAGAATACCTGAAGCGTAAGTGTTAACTCTGGCAATAGACCATCAGTGCTTGCAACTGATGACAGGGTAAGAGAAAATAAAAAAGAAGGGTGAGAGTTAAATAGCAGTGCATCAGCTTTGATAACTGAGTCTTCACCCTTCTTCGAAATACTGAAAGCTCTACTCTTTGTTTCTCCTCTTCTCTAAAGATATGACACAGAAAATGCACTGTAACAGTCAAACACATAGACTAAGATTCATGGGCTGTCTTCAGTCATGGTGTTGAGTAGCTAAAAATGGCCAAATAAACCCCTTATATTGAAACATGACTATAGTTATCTCCTAAAATTAAACAAGTGTTTGTCTTTTTGTTTAAAAAAAATTAAAAATCATAGAGTCCAAGATTCAGCTTTTGGTCTGTTTAGAAATATCCCCTCAGACAACTTTCTAAACAACAGAAAGGACGGGCATTGTTATATTAACCATACTTATTAGAGTCCACTCTAGCATATCCCGGTCTTAGGATGAAGGAAGGATTGCCTGCTACCTCTTCTCTCTCCCTGGTTCCAGAGGTGGAATTCCTCCTTTTGCAGGCAGGTTAGCTTTCCTGACCACCAAGAATTGCTACCTGGCCGAAGGTGTTCTAATGGTTTCATGACTGAGAGACGTCAGCAGCTGCCTAACAGAATGTGAGCAAGACCCAGCCCTTTGTAATCCACCTGCTAATTATTAGCATGAAGCTAATAATTCCACTAATAATAAAATTATTGAAATGAATTCAATTATTAAATATTTATTAATTAATTATTATAATAACTAATAATAAAATCCTTTGAAATAATGGAATTCATGAGTGGCCCCATTACAATGTTTGCGGAAACATAAGTCAGGAAACATTGGGTCAAATGCACTTAGAGTTTAGTTGCATCTCTAGGCAAACAAAAAATAGCTGCAAAACAAATCACAAAGTCTTTATTACTAATGTTAACAAGACAAACCTCAGAAAAATAGCCCTGGTATTTTCAACTACAGCTTCTGAATAAAGAGACCTTAGCATGGAGAGGAAGAAAGGTGTGACCACAACATCATTAATCTGATCAGTAAGAAATAAAGTGGTGGTTACAAACACAGCCCTAAAAGTTACCAGAAATATACTGATCTTTTATTCATTGTAGACTTCTACTCCTCACTGGACCTACTTATGCCATCCAGTGCAAGAGGGCAATAGAGATAACATATTGAGAAGCTCAGATAACACAAATGCACTTAGTGTGATGGAGAAGATGGGAATTGAGGTGGAAATGTGGGAATCTAGTTCCAGAATCTGATTATCAATCTTTAGTATTTGAAAGTCTTGCATATATGCTCTCTGCATAACATGCTATATGCAGACAGAAGATAACTTTAAGTTAGATCAAGCCTTTAAAAGCCTCTATAAAATATAGGAAAATTCAGTTGTTCAGGGGCCACTAAAATATTATGGCCCAGTAAGATTTGTGACTACTTAAATACAGACACAAACAATATTTCCTATGGAAATCAGCTTGCAAACAGGGCAGACACTTGAAAACAGCAGAGTTAAAACTGAATGGAAAACCTCTAGGTCAGACATTTCTAGTACTTGATTTTGCAGCCTAAATAACAATGTTCAGATGTAAGTGATTTTATATGGTAATTAATGAGGTAGGAATTGCTGTTGCACTCAGTATGTTGCTTCAGGAGAGCTTTTCAGAACTCGGCCCCTGAAGATGAAATGTAGTTTTTGTTTTGTAGCTTCTTTCATGCAAACTATGTCCCCAAAATGTCAGAGTTAACTGAACTGTCACAGAGTCAACTGAGCTGTAGAGATCATAACAAAGGAAAAGAGGCAGAGGCAATGGAGGAAAAAACCCAACCCTTAACAGTTTTCATTTGAGTTAGAAAGGAGATAAAAACACCGTGCAGTGACAGAGGTGAATGTTCTATCAACCTTTTAAAAATTATGTTTTACCAGGTATTGAGCCATAATACTATAAAATAATAACATGTAAGTGGGACTATAATAGCCCATAGAGAGAAAAAAAGAGTAGAAATGGGAAAAAAGGAACTCTGACAGTGCAGCACTGAGGCACTCTATTGGTGGCTGCTGGGCTCCAGACAACACTTATATCAATCCTGAATTTTTCAGCCCCGCTTTGTTATTTCACACACAGAGAGACTTATTACTATTAGAGTATTGATATGCTACAAATTATTTCCTTGTGTTCACAGCTGTGAAATAGCATTAAAAAAAACACAAGTGAAAACGTAAGACAGGTCAAGTTAACAAGTCAAATAAAAAATTTCCACCCTCCTCCTCAGCATTTAGAAAAAAACCCAAAACAAAACCAAAAAAATACACCAAGAAAAACCAAACAAGCAAACAAACAAAAACAGTGATGGTTATCTCCAGAATTTTGAAGGAAGACCTAGCACATACTCTTTTATAAGTATAGATGCTGAGTTATAGAGCTTACACGAAATGCACAAGTATATACAAGAAACAACACTGTAAAATCAAACAGAAACTTTCTTTTTGAAAGATATCAGACTGCAACTCTTTACTTCTGCACAAACATAAAAGAAAGGTGTAAGGGAAACATAATTAATATCAAGTATGCTCTTCAGCTCCAGCGAAGTTGCAAACACACTTGCGAACCAACCCTTTCATGACGTTTCCACATTTAGAGAGATTCCTTCAGAAGGACATCTTAGGTAAAGGTCTTCCAAGATGGTCCAATGACAATTTCTGGAGTAAATTTAGGCTGTATTTTCCCATGGAAGATTTACATTGTTATTCTGGATAGATTTTCATTAAAAAAAAAAAAAAACAAAAAAAGGAGAGAGTAATTGTGAATATCAATTGATGTCTTTGAAAGACTTTCATCTTGCTTGGGCAACAACAACCTGGAATGGTTCTAGCACAAATGGTGATGGGATTGGAACAGCTTAATATGTGAAATAAATGTTTCTTTACACACATTTTTATAGGAGGTAGACTGGTATGTCAGTGGCTCTATGTCAAGAAGGTGGGGTGAGGATGTTGCAATTTTTTTGCAATTTCCTCATATTCTCAAGGTAGAGGTGAGTACTACAGTACCTTAGAATGTTAAAAAAGATTAAATATATGTACATTTTTAAAAATGCATTATCAGCTTACTGTCAGAAAGTCTGTATTTACTGTTTATTTCTAAAAGAAAAAAGCACAGCCCACTTGAGACATCCCCAGGCTTGGTTCACTCCTCTCACTTCACCCCACTGAGAGATCTGTACCACAACAGGAGTCAGAACAGCTCCCCCTTCCTCTGGACTAGTCTGCTGATACACACACAGAAAAAAGATGCTATTCTAAGCTGTTCTGGAAGTAGACCATTTCTAAAGTAATTAAACACACAGCTTTAACAAGGGTCTACAGAGTAAACATATATGCCTGGTCTATGTGATAGTCTGTTAATTTGGTAGCTGGAAGAAAGTTTATTTTCTGAACCTCTAAGTCCTCAAATTTCAGGAACAGTCTAAGGAACATCTCAGAAAATATGTTTTGCAAGAGCCAGACAAACCAGTGAGTTACTGGAGATGGACAGTGTTCAGTAGAACATCAACCGAGAGCTGTGTTCTAGGATCTACTTGCCAGAAATGTAGATTTATGTAGTAAATACCTAGAGTCAGAAATATGGAGGTGCAACCAGGCATCTTCCAAGCAGACAGTAAGGAGTAACAACAGTACCAGTTCTGCACTTCAGTCCACACTGGTGTCCCACTAGGAACAGCTGGACCTGATCTCTCCCTCTCTTCATGTCCTTGGAGCTCTAACAGGATCACAGTGGAGACAGATCCACAAAATCATAGTATGTCATTCAAATGGTCTCAAATTATTGTTTTCAACCTACAGGAAATTATGTGTGAGATATCCCCATCCCACTTCTCTACACAAGCAACATTGTTAGAGGAGTTTTCACTGTCAAAGAATTCCTTGGCCTCTTTTGGCAGCTTCTAAGCTGTCCTATCCTCCTACTGTTGGGTCTTCTTTCCTGGCTTTTAATATCTCTTAGTCTTAAAACAAGCATAGCAAAACCATCAAGCAAACAAACAAGCAAAAACAAGCACCTCAAATCACAACATAATAATTTCATTTACTTTCTAGGTTTCTCTCATTTTTAAAATACCTAGTCCAGGAAATCTCTTCCTACTCAGTTTTAGAGGAAGACATTACAACAGCTTTGCTGTACCTTGAGAAGTTCTACCCAAGAGGGAAATATATAGTTTCTGGGATTCTTCTGACACAGATTGATTCCCAGTCAAATTGCAGAGAAAAAGACAGCATCAGTAACTTTGAAAAAGAGGATGAAGTGCATAAGTTCAGGCATTAACAGCTTTGGTTCATTTATAGCAGCTGAAGGATTTACACCAGTACACCTTGTGTGAACACCTCTAAGAATATTTTTTTTATCTTTAATCTATCTGTTGATACTATTTTACTTTACAGCATTGTGTTTTATTATTTCATCATTCAGCCTCTTCCTGCTTCCAACAAGGCAGGATTTTCTGAGCACATAATCAAAAAAGTTGAAGGCCAGCCTCATCCAATTCCCTGGTGGCTGCTCTGGGCCATGCACAGGTCTGCAGTTTCTCTGGGAGGATTGCCCCCATTCAGCCTGTCTGGATCTCCTATGAGGTTTTCTGGTTCCTAGGTTCAGCTGCAGGTGAATCCTTCCTGATAAACAGGTTGAAGAACTAAGGAATACTTTAATTTGGAAACAACAACAACAACAAGAAAATTTGGGGATTTTGCCTTGCTTTACTAGGTGAAAGCCTGTTTTAACAGGTAACTCTAACTCAGAAGATTCAGCTCAATTCCCACTTCATCAGCAGACTCTGTATGTGACCTCCTTAATCTATTCCACACAACTATTTCAAAGCTGTGAGATGGAAAAATTCCCTGCCTCAAAATGATGAGAGGAGAGAATGCATCAAGGATTATGCATCAGCTATCATGGTGAGGGGGATCTTACAAGCACATAGACAGTGATACTTCATTTTGAAAGCTGACCTCTGCTTCTGTATCATTCATAGTCCTTGCTCTTTTAGACTCATCCATTAACACCTTATGATTAATATCAGTAATTTAGTATTTTTATTACCCCCTACATTAATATAAAATATACCAAAAAACAAATAAGTAGCTGAAAGAGATGTTTATTAGCTAGGATTTTACATTGTGATTACAGCATTTGGGCCATAGGTCTCCCATGCACTTAGAAGCATTTTCCCCCTGTTGGGTCCCCTTCATTGCTTTACTATATCATAATTAAAATTAAATTGCATCTGGAAAAAAATGCTGGGAATTTTGTGATGCATTATTATTGGGCTGGATTTGTTTTGCTTATTCACTGAGTAATTTGTGAAACTCAGTAATTTGCCATGGCTATCCCAGTCATTAGTGCAAATTATTCTCCTTCTACTGTATGTGTTTGTAATTGCCTCTTGAAATTAATTCATTCTAATTACTTAAAAATAATTCATTACAGGATGTTAGTTTTCTTAAGAGGGTTTAATGCCTTAAAAGAGTTCTAGGATTGTGATTAAGATGCATATTTAGAGGAGGCACTCTTACATATTCACCTTGGAAATTCGTGCTTCATTTATTAAGAATCAGTATGTTCCAAATGCTGGGCCACACTTAATTTGCTTGTTTGAGGTAAAACTAAAACACACTGATATTTGACTGTCCTATAAACTATAAGATTATTCAGCATGCCTGGGGGCAGCACTTGCACTGTGACCATATCACATTATTTTCTAGGGAAAAAGCATCCAGGGATGGACAGGGTTTTTACCTTGAGTATCACACTGAAATCTTGGACATCTTTGTAAATCCAGGACATTTCCACAGATGGTTTTATTGTTGGTTGGGATTTTTGTTTGTTTGTTTGTTTGTATTTTTGTTTTGATTTGGTTTGGGTTTTTTTTCCAGTGTTTCTGATATATTAATCTATTTATTGTGAGAGGTATAGAAAGGGATTCTTCCCCCATTTGGATAATAAACTTGTATTATGATGAGACAAATAATCTAATGGAGATTAACACTAAACCCTGATTCTCAGATATAATCACCTGACCAGCACAGCCTCCTTTTATGCGGCTTCTACATCAGTGAAATTTAGAGCATCCTTGAAGAGCCTGGCATAACAAACAACTCAACTGTTTAAGCAAGCAATCTCACCATCAGAGAGAATATAAAAGCAGCTCCATATCAGTCTCTGAGTTCCATAAATAGTTACACTTCAGGTTGTAGGGCCCATCCACCTTCTGGTGACATTATCATGTGATGAAATACTACACTCTCTACACAGAGGGCGTTCTTCTGATTTTTTTTTTTTTAAATGACAATTTTAGTAATTAGTTAAATATATACTTAGGAGGAACCTGAATGAAAACTTTAAGTCTGGTGGCTCCAGTTAACTTTACAACTAGATTTCTTGAAGGTGGCACTCTGACCAAAAGGGAAATAATGATAATAATAATGGAAATTTGCTTTGTGCAATGATTCCTTTCCATGTAATGTGCCTTGGGCTGTTTAAACCACTGAATGTCAGTATTTGTCTTGCTTTCAGATCCACTTTTATCCAGTCTCAATGGACTGCCCAGCAGGTATCTATCCATTCATGTCCTTTGGTTGCACAAAATCTCAGTGAGCCTTTGAGTGCCGTAAGTCATCTTTATCACTTATTTAAATCAGGATGTGTGTGTGTGTGCGCGCACACAGAGTACAGTAATTTCACGATTATAAGCCGCATCCCAATATAAGCCGCACTTTTTTTTT